>CM046450.1:85502172-85959672 GCA_025506515.1 Flaveria trinervia
AAGAATTGACGAAAACTACTGATGGGAATTTTCTCTTCAGTCGTTTTACACTGTTGTTTCATCTTAAACAACTGAAGAAACCAATGTCTTCAGTAGTTTCACAACTACTGATGACTAACACCAAGTCTTCAGTCGTTTACACAACTGATGACAAAACCATGTCTTTAGTAGTTTCACAACTACAGATGAATAACATCCAGTCCTCAGTTGTTTCCAACATCTGAAGTCAAAACCATGGTTTTCAGTAGTTTTATAACTGCTGATGTCTAAAACCAAGACTTCAGTTGTTTCAACCTCTGAAGGTTAATACCATGTCATCAGTCGTTTAAAACTACTGATGATTAAAACCAAACCCTTCAGTTGTTTTATAATCCATACTCTATAAATACCTAATCCTACAGAGCTTCACTATCTCAAACCTAACGTTCAAAAACTCCAGATCTTCTCTCACATTCATGGCGACCATGCAGCTTAAACCAAGACACAACTGTGTTGCCTACCTTACCAAATCACCCTTCTGGACGAAGTTTGATACTGCCATTGATCTAATGGTCCATTCTCCATACAAAACGGCCTTCCTTATCAATCCTACCATTTATGCCGAATCCCTAAATCAGTTCTGGACGAACGTCACCCTTACCACTGGGGACAATGACACCGAGTCTCTCCAATCGTTCGTCAACTACCGTAAGGTGGTCATCACTCCGGCAATCCTTCGCCAAACCTTACAACTGGATGATGCCACCTTCCCCGCTGGATATTCAAAGGGCACCACGGATCTATCCTTTGCCCACCATGGATACCAGGGTAACCTCAGCGCTTCTACCATCCTAAAGAAGCATTTCCATGACGTGGAACGCCTTATTTTTCATATGGGAATGTCTGCCTAGCCCCTAAGACTTCTTCTTGGGATCAAATGTCAACTAGGTGGCAGCAAGTATTCTTCTATATCCTTGAGCAACAAAACATAAATTTTTCTAAAATAATATTTCTTGAACTTAAGGATATGGCCTCAAAACCTATTGCTAACCGATGGATATTATATCCACGGTTCATAATGGCCATTATAGAGAACCAGTTGAAAGCTGAGGGACTTGTTGGCCTTGGAGTCCCTGCCATGGCTGTATTGCCTGAGTATACTCCAGGCACAACTCAGACCAGTCACTCAAACAGGCTACCAAGTTGCGAAAACCCACACAGCTAGACCCCACAGCCACCACTTCCAAATCCAAAGTCCCCACCAAACCCAACACAAGAATCCCAAAACGGCTACTCAGGGAAATGAGTCCCCTGAGGATGTCCCTGCAACACAAACGCAGGATATGTCTACTGGCCATAATCCCCCAGTAGCTACAAGTACTCACCCAACCTCAACTGCTTAGGCCTCCTCTCAATAGGAGCTTGTAGCAACCACATTCAGGGCACCTATACATCTGGAACCTTCCTCATTTGAGGAGGTTGCCATTGAAACGCACCACTCTCCCCGGGTGCATACTGCTTCCCACACCATCTCCCACTGCAACCGCCCCCCAAAGTCCTACCATAATAGTTGCAAAAGTGCTGACTCAGTTGCATTCCTCACCCCCTCCCCAGATACCAATCACAACTGGGATAGCCTCAACAATTGAGGGGGAGGATCCAAATTCTTCTGATAACCCACAGCATAGGGGTTACACTGTTCCATCTCCTAGTGTAGAAACGGAGATTAGAACATCTGGTGAGGCTGCCACTTCTCTCCTGCTTCAGCATTTGATCAGGATGAAGTTGGTAACATCCATAAGACCTCACCAGAGCAACTGTCAATGAAGGACATAGTTCTGAGGCAGGAAGTCCCCAGTACCAAGAACAAGGGGCACATGCTGATACTGATCTACACTCAAAGCATGTACATCCTGATTCTATTAGGAGGTCAGGTGATTCAGGAAACACTGATGATGACCTGGGCTTCTTCTATGATGTTTTGGCCCAAAATACTATCCTAGAGAATGAGGTAAGCAGACTCAACGAGCTGATTGCCAAAATGTCTCAGGATCTAAGTCCATCTGCCCCAAAACACCAACAGATGGCACCTTCCTCTGAAGGTCTCTTATACACAGAGCCACTCCAAAACACTCAGCCACCTGCCTCTACTTCTGGCACTATCTCTCAGGGACAGAACCCCCCTGAGCAAATAGCCGCTATCGTTCAAAATTCCTTACCTCTCATCACACCAATTATCACTGATCTAGTGATTAAAACCCTTGATGAGAGGCTTCCCTTGGTTATCCAACCCTTGCTGGAGGAAGTTGTGAGCAAAAGGCTTTCTGACAATCAAACCCTTGCAACCAATGCAACCAAAAAGGGGAGATTAGTCAGTGAAAGCAAAACGAAAGAGGATTGAAGATGGGAAAGAGAAGAAAAAGAGATAGAGGTGGAAAATGAGAAGGAGTTGGGTGTAGAGACTGAGAAGGAGAAGGAGAAGGAAGCTGAAATGGAAAGCGACTGAAAGTACTAAAGACTTTCATGTCACATACAAGAAAAGGAAGAGTGGAAAGAAGGAGAAGGAGTTGGAGAAAATGGTGAAGGAGGCTGATGCCCAACACAGCTGATCAATGGATAACATCATTGATCAGCTGTTTAGGCAAGGTCATGACACTGAAAAACTTGACTCAGAAATTAGAAGATTGGATTGAAGAAATCCAAGCAAGATGGGCAAGTTACAGTGTGTTGGAAAAGGAAAGGCTGGAAATCATGATCAGGTTCATAGCTAAGTATCTTGGAAGATCATTGATTGAAATCAAGTCATGGTCCAGGGACAGCATCTTGGCAATAACCACCAAGATCTGTTCGTCTGAAGTATATACCAAAGGGCTGGTCATTTAAGCCTTGAATGAAGCTGGTGCTGGGAGCAGGACTGAACTGGTCAAACAATCTAAAGCCTCACTTACATCCAAAATGCTAGAACAGCCTGTCAAAATTCCCACACCAAAACCACCACAACCACAACCTACTAAACCAATTCCCTTACCCACAAAACCAATAGCTGATGATGTACCCCAGAGAGGAAGAGAAGGGTACTGAGGCTAGAAGAGGAAGAAGAAGATAATGATGAAGATGAAGATAGGCTGCCAATCTCAGCTGTTATACAGTTGCCTAAGGCCATAAGTCACCTTCCAACAATTACTCCTGAATCTCAAAGGCAAATTGTGAAAGTGAAGTTAGAAGAAGAGCTTCACAAACAACATGATGAGGAATTGTTGAGAAGAGTCGACAAAGCATACGCTGCCACATCTTCAATCATTAATATGAAGAAACATGCTCAGAGATTATACACTCTCAGACATACCTTTCAATATCAAAAAGAGAGAGTGAGGATTTGGCCTGATCCCAGGGTGTCTCATAGGATTCAAAATAAAAATATTCCACAGAGATACATTGGCCAAGTAAAGAAGATTGTAGATGAAGTGATATCACTGGCCTTTGTAGTATCACCTTAGGAGATCCTAGATGACTTCAAGAAAGCTTATAAAGCTAAACTGACCCCACAAAAGATGTTGGGAATAAAGTGGTGAAAAAGGGGTTAGTGTATAGGAGGCTTGAGGAAGTTAGAAAGAATCAGCTCCAGTTGTTCTTAGAGGGTATTCACCCAGATGAATTCGCATATAGAGTCATAACAACTGTGGAGCTAAAAAATGGGAAGCAGGTCAAATACCTCTCTGAGTATTATGGGCCAGAGTCACTCTTTGAAGGAGAAGCAGAAGAGCTTACCATGGAGGAACAAGTAACCTTCCTTGAGGCCTATACAAGAGAGTCTTACAGACTCATAGTTGGGAAGTAGATCTCATGGATGGGGTAACAGCTCTGTGTCCAGTTCCCCAAGACAGTGTTCCCATCCATCCTTTGTCAAACAGATCATTGAGACTTCTTCCCAGGCCTATGCTTACAAGGGTCACTTCTGAGCTAATCTAGAAGACAAAAAGACCAATCTTTCTGCCATAATAAGTGGGACATCTTCAATAAGCTTAATGGCTGCATTGGTTCAGGGGGAGTTTGTTGGACCAAAAAAACCAATGAGCCAGATCAGAAAAACCTTTAAGTCCCACAAGACATCACAACAACTGCTGAAGACTTGATCAGCTGTTTGACAAAGTCTGAAGATCAACAGCTGAAGACTAAAGTACTGAAGACTTCAACAGCTGAAGACCAAAGTCTAATGATCAACAGCTGAAGACTAAAGTACTGAAGATCAACAGCTGAAGTACAAAGACAGAATATATCAGCTGAAGACATCAGCTGATGACAACAACTGAAGTTCAAGAAGCCTAAGTACTGAAGCCTTCAGAGTTTGTCACAACAACTGAAGAAGCATTCTTCAGTTGTTGTGATGGTTTCCTTTCAGTAGTTTTATTTTCTATTTCAGTACTTGTAAAACGACTGAAGAGCATGTTCTTCAGTCGTTATGGTTTCAGTAGTTTCTTTTCAGTAGTTGTAGTGATAGTTAACACTTGGTATTTTTGTAAGAAGATGTCAGCTATTTGACATCTTCAGTAGTTGTGTTAACTTTCAGTAGTTAAATAACAGTTAGATGTCATTGTCAAGTGACATCAGCTGACGTCAGCTTTTCTTATAAAAGAAAAGATGACCTAATTGTAACGTGTGCGAAAGCCAGCCGAAGCGTGTATTGAATGAATATATTCCTTTTGGCAGAAATTCTCTCTCTATAACTAACACTGTTTCATTGATAAATTTCGTGTGTTCTTGTTTAAATTTATTAATTCATGAGCTCATTCCACTACAAATCCAATCTAATTGATCAAACTATATGCCGAGATCCTAACAAAAGTTATTTTAATGTTTCTGGTGCAATGTTTTATTAAAACTAATGTAACTATACGTTTTATGTGCGATGATTGACCAGTTGTGAGCGTCCCGGGAACGGGGCCTTACAATTTTTTCATAAAATATTATGTTTAGTTTATTTTTATACAAATAGAATTTAAACAATAGTTTATATCATCAAATTATTATTGGTCACTATGTTATCTTTAATTATAAATTAATCACGATAATAGTAGAATTTATATACATTTTATAATAAATTTTATAAATTATTATAAAGGGTTTAATTCCTTTAAAATTCCATAAATGGTACTTATCTTTTATTGAACTAATATATATATATACATACATATATATATGTATATATATATATATTCACTAACTAACTATATTTATATATAAAAAACCCCCCCAAATGCTTATCGTAACCCTAGTTCCCGCTGAATCGTTAATCTTATTATTAACCTTAATCTTGTAATATATACGTTTAGGTACCTTGTAAAGAAATTCGTTGGAACATCGTTTAAGTTCTTATTGATCATCTTATATACAAATACGTCATGTGAGTTTTCCATGTGAGTTTTCTTGCCCCTTTTTATATTATTTCACACCGTTTTGGGATGAAACATGTTACACTTATTAACTTACACTTAAAAGATTTTTATCCTTGTAATGCACTTGCAATTCATATTTATATTTTTGTCATGGTTATTTGTGTTATTTTAAGTCTTATATAAGATACATATTTTGTTGACAATCATTAACTATTGCTAGCTCGGCGACATCATAGATCTATGGCCTGACAAGCCTATTTGGTGCTAAAGCCAATGTATCTGGCTCCTGATGACGTATGACTTGTTCATCATGGGAACCAAGTACACTTAGCCAATCGTTATAAACTTGTAATCTTAATCTTAGTCGAGTTTTGATTATAGCTATATGTGTTCTATGAACTTGCATAACTCATAACCTTTGACATGAATTGCTACTTGTAAAACTTATATATATATATATATATATATATATATATATTATATATATATATATATATATATATGTGTGTGTGTGTGTGTGTGTGTATGCATGTATGTATGTATGTATTTATGTATGTATATATGTATGTTTAACCTATGGAAACTCACCAACATTTAAAGTTGATCCTTTATTTTTAATATGTTTCAAGATTGCTACTTGAGTAACTCTTCTTGCTCATATAGGACTTGGACTTAGTTAAATTAAACATCTTATGTTATTGTTTATATCTTTGTCGTATTGTAATGACTTAATTACCTTGTATTGTTTAATGAAAAATGGTGTTTAATATTATTCTAACTTATTTAGTTCCATGTGCTATAAACAATCATTTCACATTCGTTCGCCTCGATAATTCCACCGTCGGTTGGGATGTGACAGATTGGTATCAAAGCCATGGTTATATGGAATTAGGTTATTAGAAATGGAATGACCTAGACTATAACTAAGTACTCTGACACATGAGTCATCTCATGTATTTTATATGCTTAGATAGGATTTTATGTGCCTTATGTGTTTATACTTGATTATGTGATTATATGCCTTATGTGCTTATTCTTATACTTTGATTCTTATCAATGCACACACGAACCTTAAATCATATTCTAAGGCATTATGTGCCTAAATCAATGGTTTTCAAAATGAGCTTTGAATCGTTATTTGTGGTTTTCAAGTCTCGTCAAAGTCTATGTCCTATAACTTGAAACATGTAATGCTGGAAAAGCATGATGCCTGTATCTCGAGGTTTTTTTCTAGGCAAGGTATTCATATAAATTCAAATCAACTGATGGATCCGTTTACCTTACCTAGGAACCCTTGGGGTGAGTGTCCGCTTATAGGTACGCATGTGTTCATTAAGGTTATAGTTGACCTAATACTTTGATAAGTCAACATATTGCTTTAGTTTGTAAACTGAACGTTACACTCGAAACATCATGTTATTTTGAATCTTCTTATCATTGATCTTGTCTTCTTATATCTTAAAACTCATTACCTAATTCTCATAACAACTTTTAATAATCTTTCTGAATATCTTTCCCTTAAAACTGCACTTATTCTGAAAACTCATTACAGTGATACTCTCATTCTAAATTTAATCTTTAATCTTAACAAACACGATTCTCATATCAAATGCAACTTTGAAACATCAATGACATAAGTAAACAGAATCGATCATCTAAGAACCCTATTAAATTTATTTGCTTGAGAAGCTCCTATGAAATTCATATCCCATCCAAAAGTGTCTTTAGCATACTTCTCGTATTCATTAAGCCAAGTCTCGTATCGATCTAATGCTTGGTGCTTCTCTCATGACAAAACCTTTCTAATCGTCTTGAATCGTCTGAAATACAAAAAGTTTATCAATTAAAATTTTAAATTAATCATCTTACACACTTTTTCAAGAAACACATAAAATCATGAATTATGAAATTTAACAAACTTAAGCATAACAAAACACCATAATCAAACTCATTGAGTTTAAACGTTCCCAAGCATTCAGAGAACACGAAATGAAATTCAGTCTCCTCATATCTTTGAAATCATTCTTCTCGCAATTAAATTTTGGGACATAATTTCTTAAAGTAGGGAGACTGTAACATCTGCTTAATTTTAAATTATAAATCCAAAACCCGAACCCATTTTGAACTTTCATGCAAATAAAAAGTTTCATTATTAAATTTATATTATCCATTATAATGAATCATATGAAATAGAAGTGTAGTTTAATCTTAAAAATTGCTTTATTTATTTCTATTTATTAAATAATTTGAATAGTTTATAATAATTTTTATACTTAATAAAGTAAAGAGTTATAAATTTATATAGTCTTAATTATTCTTTATGAGTTAATATAAAAAGAATAATTATATTCTAAAGTTTCTATAAAAGTTATAAAGTATATAAGTTTATAAAGTTTAATGTTAAACTTATGAGGTTTTATATATCATTTATGAATTCCGATTATTATATAAAAAAATTAGACTTTAAAATTTCTAGGAGATTTATAATGATAAATAAATATATAAAGACAATTATTGTTAACCATCTTAACATTAAATAATAATATTTGGCAAGATTTATAATTTTTATAATGTTTTTATAAATATATAAATGGAATGATCATTTAAAGTTTGGATTTTGCAAAGTATAGGGTTGAAAATGTAATTACTAAAACCTTGTTTTAAAAGTTTTGGTCATAAGTTAATAAGCTAATAAAAGCACAAGGACCAAAAGTGTAACTTTCTTTTAAAACAACCCAACCCCCATCCCCGTCGAACTCCACTGTTCCGGCCACCTCCTCTAGCCGAACTTCGGTGAGTCTCACACACCCAAAATGCTCGGATAAAACACAATTAAACCCGATTAACATCTCTTGAAACCATTTCAACCAAAGATCTGTTTCAATTCAAATAAATTGGCTATTATCGTGACCAAACTCGAAACCAAAACCACATTAATAAAATTGAAACCAATTGATCTGAATAGGCTAAATTGAGCCTTTACAATCGAGGGAAAACAATGGAATTGATCCTTGAAACTATACCAACATCCAAATTGATATAGAAATCCCCCCAAACACCCCTATCAACCATCACACTTCGATCACCTGCAGCTTAGTCGAACTACATATTTGGGCACCTTAAACCAAAATTGGTTAAGGGCTAGTACTCATTACCACCGTTAGAAGCTTTTCATTTGACCAATTGAACCAAGAACATCATCAACATCTCGATCAAACGCTATTCTTTGTCGCGACTCGTCTACAACCTAAGATCATCAATTCGAACTTAATCACGTAATTACACCCATAAACATACTCGGTTTAACATGAGGAATCAACCCTATGATTGCTTCCATTAACAACATCATTTAGATGTTCAATTTGATTAGAATCGAAAGTAGGGTTCATTCGATTTGGGGATTGTTTTGTAACTATGTTTTTAACATTTAAGAGTTGTGATATGCCACGGTTGTGGCCCTGGTTTACTGGTTATATTCTCACATTCTAAACTTGAAGATTCGGGTTCAAACCCGGGCACCCTCAACATATTTCTTAGGCTTTTGCAGCCTTTAAAAAAATTATAAAAATTAGTTTTGTAAACTTTGTTTATTTTTAAAGTTATCTAATTATTTTTCCTGTAAATCTATCACTTTAAATACTTTAGCATTTTTTATAAAATATTATGCTTAGTTTATTTTTATACAATAGACTTTAAACAATAGTTTAAATCATCAAATTATTATTGGTCACTATGTCATCTTTAATTATGGATTAATTATGATAATAGTTGAATTTATATACATTTTATAATTAAATTTCATAAATAATTATAAAGGGTTTAATTCCTTTAAAACTGCATACGCGGTACTTTTCTTTTATTGGACTAATTATACATACATACATATATATAAATATATATACACACACACATATATATATGTGACATCCGGTAATTTTCCGTTACCAAAACTCCGTTAGTTCCGTTAAGTCTTGCGTACACATGTCATGAGCACACACTAGTTTTCGTTTAACGTTGTGACCCGATGGTAATTAATAATGTTAAATTAATTATATATTACTGATTATGTGATTGTTGTGTTATGCTTATGTGTTTACGCGATTTAAATGTTAAGTGTGAATTTTATCGCGTAACATGGAAACGCGTATATTTAAATTGCCTATCTTGTGACTAGTGGAAATAATGTAAATATTATTATTCGTGATTAATAATGTTGGTATTATTAAGTTAAAACCTTTTAAAAAGTGTTTAAAAGAATAGTTTTTATAAAATATAAATAAAGGGGGTTAAGTGTAATTACCTAAAACTAAAACTTACCAAAATTACCCAACCCTAAACCCCCCAAACCCTTCATTCGGCCGAAACCATCACCCCACTCCCTCTCTTTGCGATATTGGTCAAGAAACATCAAGAACAATCGGTTTTGATCAAGTTTTAAGGGTTCTATAGTGCTAGCAAGTCCAAATTCTTGATTCTACACGTGAAAATGTTAGAATTTTACAAGTTTTATAAGTTTGTTTGATATGGTCGAACCCTAATTCGGTTTTGGGTTCAAAAATGTTGAAGTTGTTGTTGTTTGATGATGCTAGTATGTTACTTAGATAGTATACATGTTGTTTAACGTCGATTATGCAAGAATGATACGTTTTTGATGAATTGTTCATGAACTTTGATTCAAGATAAACCCTAATCCAAAATTGATGATGATTATATGAAATTGATGATTGTATGATGATTATATGATGTTAGTTAGGTTGTATGAATGCTAGATTACATTGATCTTGCAAGAAATTAATGAATTGTAGGTTGTGTTCATAGGTTACTAAGAATAGTAACTTTATTTTTCATGATATGATGATTTGATGATGAATTGATGTTGTTGAAGGGTTTATGATGATGTATGTATGATAGATTGATGATATGGATGCTAGAAAACTAGGAATGAATGTTGTAGTTCATAGATTTCCAAAAGTAGAAACTTTTGATCATGAAGGTTAGTGAATTATGATGTTTGGATGTTGTTGATCATGCTTAGATGTTGATATGAACTTGAGTTGGTGTATTATTAATGAATTCATGAATGCATTGGGTGTTTGATAGATTTTGGGATGTGCTTTCCCAAAAGGGAAACTTTATTTGTACAAAGTTTGAAAGATGATAGTTTGAGCATGTTTGGGATATTAGGAGCATGTTAGTATGTTCATGGATGATTTCTAATGTGATAGAATATGTTAATTTAGTGGTATGGAATGCTTGGATGATCATGTGTGATGTATGGACTTTGATGATCATGTATGATGTTGATGGTTGATTAGTAATTAAGACATCATGTTTGGGACTGGAAATTGATTATTGTGGTGTATGTTGAATGCAATGAACATGGTTAATGAATATGATTGTGATCATCATACATGCGTGTGAATCTGAGGCCCCTACTTAGTAGGATTGGCAGGGTTTAGGATGTGAAGTTGTGAGTGGCTTCACATGGCATGTAGTGCATGATTTGGTCTTTGTGTGGCATGTTAGTTATGTTGTAACTGGTGGGCATGTTAATGTTTTAGATTCGCATGACTTGTATGATATTTAGTGGTATGATGATCTAAGTAATGCATTGGGTAATGTAGCACCTCATGTGATCCATTTGAATGTTAACCATGTATGTTATATTTTCACGTTTGCTTAATTGAATTATAACTCATGATGTCACCAATGGGTCAAACGGGTCAACTGAGTCAAACGTGTCTGCGTTCTAAAACCTTGAGTCTTTGGTTGTAGTGTGCTTAGGGTTCCACACGTTCTCTATTTACACATACTTATGTACTTACATGATCTAGGTAACCTCTAAAGGTTGTCTGTCCACTCTTTCTTCCAAGTAAACCCTAAGTAGTTGTTACGCATATTAGGTGAGTTCATGCCCCACTCTTTACCTAATCTCTTTTGGAGGAGATAGCATACTGGTAATTTACAAACGCTTTATATATTTAAGTTGTTTGTAATATTAATGTAGTGCTATTTACCTTGGAAAAGGCCTCACACTTTCGAGTTGTTAATACTGAATAGCGGGGAAACTTGGGTAGTACTACTGGGTCTGACGAGCCCCACCTGTGTGACTTGAGGTCAACCAGGTGCAATTTGTCCTAATGAAAATTTTCACGACCTGGTAAGTCATGACATGAGGCAACAACTTATCACAGTCAGCTTCAATTGCGAAATCACTATGAATTCATATTTATTGTTAATAGACTAGCTATCTGTTACAATACACTACTTATATATCACATTTGTTAACTTGTTTATATTTGAACGCCAACTCTTGAACTCACCAACCGTTGTGTTGACATTTTAGTATGCTATTCTCAGGTCGTTAACTTCGCTTGCCATTAGGAGCACTGCACGGATTTCATGCATTCTAAGACTCTTTTTAGAGACATCTTTGTTGGTTTTTATTTATTAATGTTTAATCATTTGGGTGGCGCGTGTTTTTCCATATTATGCATTTATGTACTTTGGGTGTCTTTACTTACAATACGCTTCTGCATGGTTTTAAAGTTTGAACTTGGGTTGGTTTATCGTAAATGTGGCATATAGAGTCGTTCTAAGTAACTATTGACTGTGATCCTGGTTCGTTCACACGCCTCGCGGTAAAACTCCGCACGTGGATTTTGAGGGTGTGACAGATTGGTATCAGAGTTGGTTATAGGGAACTAGATTGCATACACACTAGACTATAACTGCACATAGTTATTTAGTTACCTGTGCCTTATTTTCCTCTACTGTATACTCATTGGCATACACATCACACTCTATGCAGCATGCCATCATCATCGAGAACTCTGAGTAAGCAACCAACATCACCTACACGATCTGAGTCCCCACCTCCCGCACCTGTACCAGACAAGGACACGACTGGCCCCGTGTAGCTTATCCTCGAGGAGAGATTTATTGGGATCACCTTTGGCATTGATGGAGCGTGACCCCCCACGAGACTGGAGTTTCTACCCCAAGTTCGTTGATCACATAATGTATAGCGAGCGCGTACCTGTCCCGAGGGCCAGGACTAGGAGCAACGCTGATCAGCCAATGCCTTCACTCCCAGGGATGGTGCAGTCCAATGAGCAACTGATTGCTGCACTAGGGGATGTACTAGATACTAAACAGCAACGAGTCAGGCGACTCACGAGTGATGTTTGTACACTGCAGCATGAGGTGTACAAGCTACGACATCAAATGGATGAACTCGAGGAGCGACATGGGAAGACCCTAAATGGGTGTCACCATATGAAAGACGGTCTTATAGCACTTAGAGGACGCGTAACTGCTCATGAACAGCGGGATACAGTAGCCGATAACAGAATTGCTACCTTAGAAGCCCAATTGGTAGCACTTCAGATTGCCATAGCTCCTGCTCATGTAGAAGACCCTGAGGATGAGGATCTCAAGGAGGAACCCGGGGAGGAGGAACCGGTGGAGAGACGGAAGATGGCAGTGATGGGTCGGACGTCGTCAATTGATTTCCTTTATATGACTTGGACTATGTAGTGTTTCTCTCTTTTTGAAACCTATGTGGGAAGGGTTGTTTCCCCACCCGAACGACAAACTTAAATTATGACATTGGTGAATACATTGTGACTCATTACAATTTATTTATCTTGGTTATCATTTTTTGTATGAATGTTGTGGTTGTGATGATTCATTATTCCTTACTATTTACTGTACTTCAATGCGATAAATCTGTTTGATGTTACTCATTATTGTGTTTGTGAATGAAAAGTGAAAAATGGACGCCCGTGGACGTGGGTGTGGGCGCGAACGTGGACGAGGCGCCGAAGACCATGGAGGGGGTGCTATAACAGAATTAGCTGCCCTGATAAATGAACATGTTCAGGCAGCGATGGCTGCTGCCCAGACGAGACAGCCAGCAGGTAAACAATGATAGAAGTAAAATCAAATATCCTGAGTAACCGTATAGGATATCTGATCAATGTTTGTTTTGTTAAAACAGAACCACCTATGTGTACCTATAAGTCCTTTATGGACTGTAAACCACACACCTACAGTGGTACTAAAGGGGTTGTAGGACTGGTACGATGGTTTGGGAAGACAGAGTCTGTTTTCTCCAAATGCAACTGCCCACCTGTTGACCAGGTGAAATATGCCACCGGGACTCTGGAAGGTGCTGCTCTATCCTGGTGGAACGCGCAAGTCCAGATGTGAGGACACGCGATGGCAAATGGGCTTCCCTGGACTGAATTCAAAGAGATGATGACCGAGGAGTACTGTCCTCGCAATGAAGTACAAAAGCTGGAGATGGAGTTCTGGCAACTTAAGATGCCGAGCTCGAAAATCAAGGCCTACACCACCTAAACCCATGAACTAGCCACCTATTCCCGGGGATGGTGACGAAGTGCATAATAGGGAGTCCACCCCCCTTAAATAGGTTTCGTCCCCGAAACCTGTTATTCGTCGAACAAATGTGGATAATGTTGTCTCATTTCTTCTTCAGTCTCCACGTTGACTCGGATCCCTTCCTGTTCTTCCCTGTACACGCACCAGAGGAACCACTTTATTCCTTAGCCTTTTCTCCTTTCGGTCGATGATTGCCACTGGTTGCTCCACATAATTGAGCGTTCATCTACTTCGATATCTTCCAATGGAACAATCATGTCTTCATCAGCTATACACTTTCTCAGATGAGATACATGGAATGTCGGGTGAATCCCACTTAACTCATCTAGCAACTCCAATCTATAGGCCACCTCCCTACTCGAGCAATGATTCGGAAAGGGCCTATATATCTTGGGCTCAACTTGCCCCGCTTCTGAATCTGATAATACCCTTCCAGGGTGAGACCTTCAACATAACCCTCACCCACCTGGAACTCAATTGGCCTACGTCGCTTATCGGCATACGACTTCTGTCTATCTTTGGCTGCCTTCATGAAGGCTTTAATCTTTTCAAGCTTCTCTGTCGTAGCCTCGATTACCTCGACGCTCCCCAATTCCTTCTGACCAATATCACCCCAACAAACGGGTGTTCTGCATCTCCTACCGTATAGCATCTCATATGGTGGAATACCAATACTGGCATGATAGCTGTTGTTGTATGAGAATTCGGCTAACGGTAAGTGGTCATCCCACTTCCACCAAAATCGATCACACACGCCCGCCTGGAGCATGTCTTCCAGTGTCTGAATGGTCCATTCTGACTGACCATCAGTCTGGGATGATAAGCCTGCTAATATGTAACCTCGTCCCATAGCGTCGTGGAATTTCTTCTTCCAAATTTAGATGTAAACCGAGTGTCACGATCAGACACAATAGACACCGGCACACCATGACGAGCTACAATTTCCTTGATGAACAGATCAGCCAACTCTCAGATGAATACGTCTCGTGGATCGTAGAAAATGAGCGCTCTTCGTCAGACGATCAACTATCACCCATATGGGATCATACCCTTTCGGAGTACGTGGCAGCTTCGAATGAAGTCCATGGTGATGTGCTCCCATTTCCATTCCGGTATATCCAAAGGTTTATCTTCCCATACGGCTTTTGATGCTCTGCCTTCACTTGTAAGCAAGTAAGGCACTTACTCACATACTCCACTACGTCACGCTTCATACCCGGCACCAATAATCTTTCTTCATGTCATGGTACATTTTCGGGTACCAGGATGAATGGAGTATCGAGTCTTGTGGGCTTCATCCATTATCTTCACCCCTTAGATATCCCCAAAACGAGGAATCCACACACGACCGAGTCGAGTTCTAACACCGAGTGTGTTTTCACCCAATTCCCACCAGACCTCTCATTCTTCCGAGTTAAGGTGATCTTCCTTCAATGCCTCATCTTGAAACTCCTTAACTTTCTTCATCACATCGGAGGTCATGATTAGTTGATAAGCTTTCACCCGAATCGGCTCGGGCCTCTCTTTTCGGCTAAGGGCATCCGCCACCACATTAGCTTTGCCCGGATGGTAATGGATCACACAATCATAATCCTTTATAATTTCCAACCATCTCCTCTGCCTCATGTTCAGATCCTTTTGCTCGAAGAAGTACTTCAAGCCTTATGATCGGTGAATATGTGCACTTCGTCCCGTAGAGATAGTGCCTCCAAATCTTTAGTGCAAAGACCACGGCTGCTAGCTCCAAGTCATGAGTGGGATATTAACCTCATGGACTTTCAATTGTCGGGATGCATAGGCTATAACCTTCCCTCTCTGCATTAACACACACCCCAACCCTGAGTAGGAAGCATCATATAAACCACCAGATCTTCGCTTCCATCGGGTAATGACAGAACAGGAGCTTGAGTCGTCTTGCTTTCAGCTCTTCGAACGCCTTCTCTTGAGCTTGACCCCATACAAATTTCACAACCTTCGGGTCAACTTAGTTAGTGGAGAAGCAATCTTAGAGAGTCTTGGATGAATCTTCTATAGTCCCGCCAAGCCCAGAAACTACGAATCTCGGATGGCGTCTTTGGTGACTTCCATTGCATAACCGCCTCCACCTTCGCCGGGTCAACCATAATCCCGTCAGGATTCACCACATGACCCAAAAACTGAACTTCGCGCAACCAGAACGCGCACTTGAGAATTTAGCACATTTCTCCCTTCTCAACGTCTCTAGAACCTCTCGAATGTGACCGGCATGCTCAATCTCGCTTTTGAATAAATCAGGATATCATCAATAAACACAATCACTGATTTATCCAACATAGGCCGACACACACTCATCAGATCCATAAAAGCAGCTGGCGCGTTGGTCAAACCAAAGGACATGACAAGAAACTCGTAATGGCCATTGCGCGTACGGAAAGCTGTCTTAGGGATATCTTGCTCCTTCACCTTCAATTGATGATAACTAGATCGAAGATCTATCCTCAAGAACCACTAGCACCCTGAAGCTGATCGAACAAATCATCTATCCTCGGTAAGGGGTAGCGGTTCTTCACTGTC
This sequence comes from Flaveria trinervia, assembly GCA_025506515.1. NCBI lineage: Eukaryota > Viridiplantae > Streptophyta > Magnoliopsida > Asterales > Asteraceae > Flaveria > Flaveria trinervia. The sequence goes on from CM046450.1 coordinate 85,518,504, forward strand.
AACTTGTTCAGTTCGTGTAGTCTCGCACATCCTCATACTACCATCCTTCTTCTTTACAAATAGGACCGGAGCACCCCAAGGAAGATACTCGGTCTAATGACCCCTTATCAAGCAGCTCTCGCAACTGCTCCATCAACTCTTTCATCTCGGTTGGAGCCCACCGATACGGTGCTTGGCAACAGGTTGGGCACCCGGTATCAGATCAATCTGAAATTTAATCTCTCTGTCAGGTGGCACTCCGATAAGTCTTCTGGGAATACGTCTGAAAGAGTCACACACAACTGGTACATCACTAGTTGTGGTGTTGGTGTATCCACATCCTTTAATAAGCCAAGTAGGCGCTACATCCACGCCTCATACACTTTTCCGCCACCGCTCCATTGAGATCACCTTCGGAATCGTAGTAACCCGATCACCATAACCGTTACCAAACTTCCGTCAGGCGCTATCAACCGAACCATCTTCTTCGACACACAATGTTCGCCTCGAAATCCGCCAACCAATCCATCCCAGAACCAAATCGAAACCACCCAAGGTCATCACAAACGTCTAACAGGAAACTTATGACCCTCAGTTCCACATCATAATTCTCTATCACCTCAGAAATCCTGGTAGACTTACCTATGGCAGTTTCTACATCAAAGGGCGCATCAACACGTCTACTACTAACAGCCTTAGCACAGAAAGCAGCAGAAATAAAACTCCTACTAGCACCAGAATCAAATAACACAAGCTAAAGTCTGGTTCACTAGAAACGTACTGACACAACGTCAGGGTCCGTCCTAGCCTCCTCCTGTGTCTGGTGAACGCCCTGGCGCTCGCCCTCGGTCCCTCACTCCTTCCGTCTTCTTTCACCCTGAACCCTTAGTCTCGACTTCTTACAATCTCTGCTCATATGACCAGTTTACCCACAGTTAAAACATTTGCCCGATAGGCAATCCTTCGCCATATGCCCTGTCTTCCACACTTGAAGCACAAGTTTGACCCAACCTACATTCCCCGCCGTGCCCCTTCCGCACTTGCCACCACTTCCACACCTTTTCGACCCCGCACTTGATGTGACCACACGGCGTTCATCCCCCGGCCTTTTGTTACCCATCGGGGCATCACCCCGACCAAACCGTTTCCCGTTCCAGTTCTGATCACCACCACCCTCTTACTCGCTTCAGTCCCACCACCTCTCGTTCGTCATACAGCCTCCCTGCCAATCAACTGCCGACCCTAAACGTGCTTGGCCGGGCGGCGATCATATGCCGGCGAACATCCACCGGTAAACCCTGAATGTACCTCTTGATTTTCCGAGACAGAGGCGTCACCTGATCAGGCACAAGCCATGCCATTTCATTAACTTGGTGGTATACTGCTGGTGTGTCATGGTTCCAGCACCTCCAACTGAAGAAAACTCCCTTTCCAACTTGTCCATTTCCAATGAGGAAAAAATTCCTCAATCACCAACCTTCTCAGCTCAGGCCATTCATTTTCCAATGGCCCTACTACCCTCAGCTTGGACAATGTTGTCCCACCAGCACAGAGCTGAATCCACAAAAGAGTGGGGTAGCAAACTTCACCTTTTGGTCCTCTCGACACTCGCTGATATCGAGAACAGCTTCCATTTCCCTCACCCACCGGTGAGCAGCTGCAGCGGTGCCGTTTCCATCAAAAGTAGGGGCTTGCATCTCATAAAAGCCCCATAATTACATCCTCGTGCCGTTTCATGCACAGGCTCTTCTTCTTCCTCTTCAATATCAAACAAAACCTTTCCGGCTCTGGTTGTTCCCGTTCTCCAGAGGATCTGTTTCTTTCTTTCCTTTCCCCTTCTCGTACAGCCTTAATACTTCGGTCACCACAGACGGTAAGATCGTCTGCATGACCTGAGTACTTTTCTACAACAGCCTCCTTTACTGAGGCTCTCAGATTGGCGCTTTCGTCGCCACCCTCCGATTGGGGTCTCTGGTTCTTCATGAACCACCCTCTCAACTCTGGGTCTCCCTCTCTTTGGGTCGCGGTTCAGCACCGTGACCTCCACCCCTAGAAGCTTTCGAAGATCTACCTCCGGCCATCACCGCACACTGAATCACACAGTCATTCAAGGGACAGCTCATTTATGTCAAGTATAGTAAGTCCCAAATTACAGTGGCCAGTTGTGATTGGCCACTTACTTTACTCTTCACACCCCAAGCATTACCTGTCCTGACTACATCAGTATTTAAATCTACATACAACACATAGACATACCATGCGCACATAAAACCGGTTAACTTTTACGAAATACCTGATGGCACGCAGCTACTCAGATTGGCATCCCATTCCCTTTCTGTCCCATTCTCAGTTTAAGATTAGGTTTATTTTGAAAATTTACCCATTTCACTTAAACTTTGGCTCTGATACCAACTTGTAAAGCCCGTTCCCGGGACGCTTACAGCTGGGTTCTCATCGCACATAAAACATATAATTACATTTGTATTTAATAAATCGCAGCGGAAAACTAAAACAAACTTTCATTTCCATGAAATGTTTTTTGCAAACTAATACAACATTCATTACAAAAATAGTTTTGTTCTCATTACAATGCAAAAACTTAATCAAAAGAATGCCATCCCAAAAGAGCTGAGTAGTCGGCCCGTGCCATCCTCAGCAATCGTTACCTGCCAACTAGAACCACATCAAAGTCAGCGTTGCTGAGTGAGTTCTAGTTTTCTAAATAAAACATACTTTACTTTCATATAAAACCGTTCGTTCACTTTTACATGATCACACATCGTACGTACACATAGAATAATATCATTATTATCTTCTTCATTCGTTCATTCGTTGTTTCATTACCTTACTTGCGCATCGGACATCATCCTTACCAATACCATGTGCTACACCCCGGTTAGTCGTAGCTACCGGGCCGAAGTCAACAAATGAACAGCTAAACGTATGCCACGGTACTAGGAGTAACCATCAGTCTTAGCTACTGGGCCGAAGTCAAACAATGAACAGCTAAACGTATGCCACAGTACTAGGGGGTGAGCGGTAGAGGTTCTACATTCAGGGTCAATCACCAGAAGGACCCGTTATCCGATGTTGCAAGACGTTTCATTCGTTCATTAATACATGCATTCATTCATCATGTTCCTCTTTCTTTATCTTTCACTTTACGTTGCATAATACTTCGTTCATTCATCATAACAGGTAAAGCCATGGAAAGATATTATACATCACCAAGGAACATTAACATGCATCAACATCACATCATACAGTGGTAACATCATACTACCCAACATGCAACATCATCACCCTCATCATGCCCAACATGCTTTCTAAGACCTCGATCGTCATCTTAAAAACTCTTATGGGAACCTTTACGTCAAAACTTACATCTGCACTTACCCGAAAGTCAGAAGTCAATCTACACCTTCCTGGGTTCAACACCCTATCGGGTGTATGGACACCCTTCAGTCGCATGGCCTCCATGCGACTGAACATCATGCGATTGAACTAATACGAATGAACACCTATGCGAAGAACATCCAGTCGTGCGAATGAACAATGCGGATGAACACCTATGCGACTGGACCTTCAGTCGGCGAATGAACCTTCAGTCGCATGACCCCCATGCGACTGGCCCTCCAGTCGTGCGAATGAACCCCAATCGCACCCTAATCGGCCGTATGGCCTCCATTCGGCCTCCAGTCGGTCGCCTAGCCCTAACTGATGCAGAATGCAGTTCAACCCGACTGCAACCGAGGGTTTTCGGCCTCCAAACTCATCTAAACCCATTTTAAGCCTAATCGACCATCCTAAACCTTAGGGATGCATACCATAACCTTAATCAAGCACAACCCAGCAAGAAATCAAGCCCCAAACGGGTCCTACGCATACATACACGCATACATACGGGTTTTCACCCAAAAACGCGAAAAAAGGGTTTTCAGATGTGTTTCCAACAGCCCCAAATCATTCAAAACATGTAGAAGAGGGTCCTAGAACTCACCTAAACGAGCACAATGACAAGAGCTTCGATTTGGCTTGCTTCACGACGATTTTGGTGACCCGAACCGACCCGAACCACACTTTTTCCTCTTTTTCTCTTCTTTCTCTCTATTCTTCTCTTTGTAAGCTGAAATGTGAGTGTGGGGAGAGTGGGTTGCCCTCTCCCTACATATATCACCACATTTTCTCCCAACTTTTCTTCGTTGGCGAGTTTGGTCCCTCAACTTTTGGGACTTTATTTTCTTTTCTTTCGCCACCGGCTTCAAAATAATAAATATCCGGGTGTTACAAGATGCGAGGACACGCGATGGCAAATGGGCTTCCCTGGACTGAATTCAAAGAGATGATGACCGAGGAGTACTGTCCTCGCAATGAAGTACAAAAGCTGGAGATGGAGTTCTGGCAACTTAAGATGCCGAGCTCGAAAATCAAGGCCTACACCACCTATACCCATGAACTATCCACCCTATTCCCGGGGATGGTGAACGAAGTGCATAATAGGGTTGAGCATTACATACGGGGATTAGTACCCGAAATTCAAAGCATGGTGACTGCTTCCAACCCGACCACGATTCAGCAAGCCATCCAGTTAGCTTGTAAGCTAACTGATGAAGCAGTGGAGCAAGGACATTTACCTAAACGGGGCACTGTGGCGATCATGCCCAACAACAAGAGGAAGTGGGATAGTTCTAAACAATAACAAATCATCATCATCCAGCGGTCAACCCCAATCTCAACAACAACAACAGCCAGTTCAGCAACAACAACGGAGGTTCGATAATAACCGTAACTTCAACCAGACGGCTTCAAACAATCAATGACCTAGTGGTTATGGTGATAAACATCCAAAGTGCACTCGTGTAATTACCATAATGTGGGAAGGTGTGATCATTTCAATGTCAACGTTGTGGTAAGATTGGACACACTGCTAAGAATTGTCGTGGTGAACTGTTAAGGAAGCCACAACAACCTCAGGAGACTCCCAAATGTTGTTTTGAATATGGGAAGAAGGGCATTACAAGCAAAACTGCCCACAACTGAGGAAAAATGGTAATGGCAATAACAGCAATGGCCACAACAACAACAACCACGGTAACAACACAAAGATAGCAATGGTACTGGTAATGGTGGCAACAATGATGGAGCCAAAGGGAGAGCCTTCGTCATTGGCTCAGGTGATGCTCTAAACGACCCCACAACTGTTACCGGTAGGTTTTCTGTTAATGGTTGTTTTTCTACGGTACTATTCGATACTGGAGCCGATAGGAGCTTCGTGTCCTTAAAGTTCTGTAGTCTTTTAAGTGATATATCCTCCGCCTTAGAATCTAAATATACCGTAGAATTGGCCGATGGTAAACAGATCCATGTAACGCATATCCTTAGAGATTGTAAGATAGAGCTTTCTGGTCATACTTTCACTATAGATCTTATGCCTGATACGATGGGGAGTTTGATGTAGTGATAGGCATGGATTGGCTCTAGCAAGCAAGCGGAAGTCATACGTCATGAGAAGATCATACGAATTCCTTTTCGTGATGAAATCCTTATAGTCAGAGGTGATAGGAGTGGTGCTGTGATAGGCATCATCTCATACATGAAAGCCCAAAAGTTGTTGCGAAAAGGTCGTTTGGCTATTCTAGCACTCGTTACCGATAAGCAAGCGGAAGACAGGAGAATGGAGGACATTCCCATAGTGCGTGACTCTCCAGAGGTGTTTCTAGAGGATCTTTCTGGATTACCACCTCACCGCCAAGTGGAATTTCAAATCGAGTTGACTCCTGGTGCAGCCCCGATTGCTAGGGCACCTTATCGATTAGCACCGAACGAACTACAAGAGTTGTCATCACAACTTCAGGAGCTTTTAGATAAGGGATTTATTTGACCTAGCACATCACCTTGGGGAGCCCCTATACCTTTTGTTAAGAAGAAGGATGGCACATTCCGGATGTGCGTCAATTATAGGGATTTAAACAAAGTAACAGTCAAGAACCGATAACCTTTACCTCGTATCGATGACTTGTTTGATCAGCTTCAGGGATCAAGGTATTATTCGAAGATTGACTTGAGATCCGGTTATCATAAACTTAGAGTCCAAGAAGAAGACATCCCCAAAACTGCGTTTCGTACTCGTTATGGTCATTATGAGTTCTTGGTCATGCCTTTTGGGTTGACTAATGCACCTGCTGTGTTCATGGACCTCATGAACTGTGTATGCAAACCCTATCTCGATCAGTTCGTCATTGTGTTTATCGATGATATACTGATATATTCTAGGACCAAGGAGGATCATGAAGAGCACTTAAGAATGATCTTAGAACTATTGAAGAATGAGAAGTTGTATGCCAAATTCTCTAACTATTGAGAAGTTGTATACAAGAAGTGCAATTTCTAGGTCATATTGTTAATGAGAAGGGAATACATGTTGATCCTGCAAAGATTGAGGCGATAAGAATTGGACTATACCCCAAACCGAGCGAGATAAGGCAATTCCTGGGATTAGCAGGATATTACCGACGATTCATAGAGGGATTCTCTAAGATCACCAACCCTCTCACAGCCTTGACTCATAAAGGAACGACATACAAATGGAGTGAGAGCTAAGAATCGGCTTTTCAATTGTTAAAACAGAAACTCTGTAGTGCCCCGATATTGGCACTGCCAGAGGGAACGGATGATTTCATGGTGTATTGTGATGCATCCATTCAAGGATTGGGTTGTGGCTTGATGCAACGAGAAAAGGTGATAGCCTACGCCTTGAGACAACTAAAGGTTCACGAGAAGAACTATACCACCCATGACTTAGAATTGGGTGTAGTGGTTTTTGCCTTAAAGATTTGGAGACATTACTTGTACGGTACCAAGTGCACTATCTACACCGATCACAAGAGCCTTCAACATATCTTCGAGCAAAAGGAGTTGAATATGAGACAATGATGTTGGGTGGAGCTACTAAACGATTATGATTGCGCTATCAAGTATCATCCGGGAAAGGCGAACGTGGTTGTTGATGCCTTAAGCCAGAAGGAAACAACTAAACCTAGACGGGTGCGAGCTTTATAGCTTACTATCATTACCCAACTGCCCGAACAAGTTAAGGAGGCTAGATGGAAGCCTTAAAAGCAGAAAATTTTGGTTCTGAGTCGTTAAGGAATGGATAAACAACTAGTGGTGAAGGAGGATGGAATTTGGTACTTCATGGATAGACTTGGGTGCCTGTCTATGGAAATCTAAGGGATTTAATTATGAGTGAGGCATACAAATCTAAGTATTCTATACATCCTGGATCCGAAAAGATATACCATGACCTAAAGGCGCACTACTGGTGGCCTACATGAAGGCGATGTAGCTAGTATGTGAGCATGTGTTTGACCTGCTCGAAAGTAAAGGTGGAATACCAAAAACCATCCGGACTATTGCAACAACCCGAGATACCAATGTGGAAATGGGAACAAATCTCCATGGATTTTATTACCAAGTTACCCCAGACTAATATTGGGTGTGACACGATATAGGTTATCGTGGATCAATTGACAAAGTCTGCTCATTTTCTTGCAATTAAGGAAACTAACAAGATGGAGAAATTAACCCGGTTATACCTTAATGAGATCGTTTCGAGACACGGTTTACCGATCTCAATTATTTCTGACCGCGACGCTCGCTTCACGTCATATTTCTGGCAATCACTCAGAAATCTTTGGGTACACAATTGGATATGAGTACTGCTTATCACCCACAGACGGATGGCCAAGTGAGTGTGCCATACAGATGTTGGAGGATATGCTACGTACTTGTGTGATTGACTTCGGGAATAATTGGGAATTCACCTGCCATTGGTGGAGTTTTTCTTATAACAACAGTTCTCATACTAGCATACAGGCAGCACCTTTCGAGGCGTTGTAGGGGAGAAAATGTAGATCACCACTTTGCTGGGCGGAAATTGTTGATAGTCAACTGACAGGTCCTGAGTTAATTCATGACACAACCGAGAGATTGTGCAGATACGAAACCGTATGGCTGCAGCACGAGACAGACAGAAGAGTTATGCTGACAGGAGACGGAAACCTTTAGAGTTTCAGGTTGGTGACAAGGTTTTATTGAAGGTCTTACCATGGAAAGGCGTAGTCCAGTTTGGAAAGCGAGGAAAGCTAAATCTGAGGTACATCGGACCATTTGAAACAGTGGAAAGAATAGGTCCAGAGGCCTATCGACTAGCCTACCTGATTCGCTAAATGGAATCCACGATGTATTTCACATGTCAACCTAAAGAAGTGTCTAACTGATGAACAATGGTCGTACCACTAGAAGAAGTTCAAGTGGATGAACAATTACGCTTTATTGAAGAACTAGTCAAGGTGATGGACTGTGAGGTGAAAACACTTAAGCAAAGCAAGATACCCATAGTCAAAATACGTTCAAATTCACGATGTGGACTGGAATTCACGTGGGAACGAGAAGATCAAATGAAGCTTAAGTACCCTCAACTATTCGAAAAGATGATGCCAGCAGACGAAGGTATTGATTTAAATTTCGGGATAAAATTTCTTTCAACATGGGGATGATGTGATAGCTCATCCAAAACTCACTCGATTTCGATTTCGTGTGCCAATGCAGTAGACCAATGATGGAACACTCACCATGTAACGCAATTTTCGGGACGAAATGACATCTGGTAATTTTCATTTACCAAAACTCCGTTAGTTCCGTTAAGTCTTGCGTACACATGTCATGAGCACACACTAGTTTTCGTTTAACGTTGGTGACCTGATAGTAATTAATAATGTTAAATTAATTATAATTTAACTGATTATGTGATTGTTGTGTTATGCTTATGTGTTTACGCGATTTAAATGTTAACTGTGAATTTTATCGCGTACATGGAAACGCGTATATTTAAATTGCCTATCTTGTGACTAGTGGAAATAATGTAAATATTATTATTCGTGATTAATAATGTTGGTATTATTAAGTTAAAACCTTTTAAAAAGTTTTTAAAAGAATAGTTTTTATAAATATAAATAAAGGGGTTTAAGTGTAATTACCTAAACTAAACTTACCAAAATTACCCAACCCTAAACCCCCCAAACCCTTCATTTTGGCCGAAACCATCACCCCCCTCCTCCCTCTCTTTTGCGATATTGGTCAAGAAACATCAAGAAAATCGGTTTTGATCAAGTTTTAAGGGTTCTATAGTGCTAGCAAGTCCAAATTCTGATTCTACACGTGAAAATGTTAGAATTTTACAAGTTTTATAAGTTTGTTTGATATGGTCGAACCCTAATCGGTTTTGGGTTCAAAAAGTTGAAGTTGTTGTTGTTTGATGCTAGTATGTTACTTAGATAGTATACATGTTGTTTAACGTCGATTATGCAAGAATGATACGTTTTTGATGAATTGTTCATGAACTTTGATTCAAGATAAACCCTAATCCAAAATTGATGATGATTATATGAATTGATGATTGTATGATGATTATATTATGTTAGTTAGGTTGTATGAATGCTAGATTACATTGATCTTGCAAGAAATTAATGAATTGTAGGTTGTGTTCATAGGTTACTAAGAATAGTAACTTTATTTTCATGATATGATGATTTGATGATGAATTGATGTTGTTGAAGGGTTTATGATGATGTATGTATGATAGATTGATGATATGGATGCTAGAAAACTAGGAATGAATGTTGTAGTTCATAGATTTCCAAAAGTAGAAACTTTGATCATGAAGGTTAGTGAATTATGATGTTTGGATGTTGTTGATCATGCTTGATGTTGATATGAACTTGAATTGGTGTATTATTAATGAATTCATGAATACATTGGGTGTTTGATAGATTTGGGATGTCTTTCCCAAAAGGAAACTTTATTTGTACAAAGTTTGAAAGATGATAGTTTGAGCATGTTTGGGATATTAGGAGCATCTTAGTAGTTTTCATGGATGATTTCTAATGTGATAGAATATGTTAATTTAGTTGTATGGAATGCTTGGATGATCATGTGTGATGTATGGACTTGATGATCATGTATGATGTTGATGTTGATTAGTAATTAAGACATCATGTTTAGGACGGAAATTGATTATTGTGGTGTATGTTGAATGCAATGAACATGGTTAATGAATATGATTGTGATCATCATACATGCGTGCGTGCGAATCTGAGGCCCTACTTAGTAGGATGGCCGGGTTTAGGATGTGAAGTTGTGAGTGGCTTCACATGGCATGTAGTGCATGATTTGGTCTTTGTGTGGCGTGTTAGTTATGTTGTAACTGGTGGGCATGTTAATGTTTTAGATTCGCATGACTTGTATGATATTTAGTGGTATGATGATCTAAGTAATGCATTGGGTAATGTAGCACCTTATGTGATCCATTTGAATGTTAACCATGTATGTTATATGTTCACGTTTGCTTAATTGAATTATAACTCATGATGTCACCAATGGGTCAAACGGGTCAACTGGGTCAAACGTGTCTGCGTTTCTAAACCTTGAGTCTTTGGTTTGTGTGTGCTTAGGGTTCCACACGTTCTCTATTTAACATACTTATGTACTTACATGATCTAGGTAACCTCTGAAGGTTGTCTGTCCACTCTTCTTCCAAGTAAACCCTAAGTAGTTGTTACGCATATAGGTGAGTTCATGCCCCACTCTTTACCTAATCTCTTTTGGAGGAGATAGCATACTGGTAATTTACAAACACTTTATATATTTAAGTTGTTTGTAATATTAATGTAGTGCTATTTACCTTGAAAAGGCCTCACACTTTCGAATTGTTATACTGAATAGCGGGAAACTTGGGTAGTACTACTGGGTCTGACGAGCCCCACCTGTGTGACTTGAGGTCAACCAGGTGCAATTTGTCCTAATGAAAATTTTCACGACCTGGTAAGTCATGACATGAGGCAACAACTTATCACAGTCAGCTTCAATTGCGAAATCACTATGAATTAATATTTATTATTATAGACTAGCTATCTATTACAATACACAACATATATATCACAACTGTTAACTGTTTATATTTGAACGCCAACTCTTGAACTCACCAACCGTTTTGTTGACATTTTAGTATGCTATTCTCAGGTCGTTAACTTCGCTTGCCATTAGGAGCACTGCATGGATTCATCATGCATTCTAAGACTCTATTTATAGTGACATCTTTGTTGGTTTTTATTTATTAATGTTTAATCATTTGGGTTGGCGCGTGTTTTGCCATATTATTCATTTATGTATGTTGGGTTTCTTTACTTACAAAATGCTTCCGCATGGTTTAAAAGTTTGAACTTTGGTTGGTTTAGCTTAAATGTGGCATATAGAGTCGTTCTGAGTAACTATTGACTGTGATCCTGGTTTGTTCACACGCCTCACGGTAAAACTCCGCACATGGATTTTGAGGGTGTGACAATATATATATATATATATATATATATATATATATATATATATATATATATATATGATTTCACTAACTAACTATATTTATTTATAAAAAAACCCCCCAAATTCTTATCGAAACCCTAGTTTCCGCTAAATCGTTAATCTTTTTATTAACCTTAACCTTGTAATATATACGTTTATGTACCTTGTAAAGAAATTTGTTGGAGCATCGTTTAAATTCTTATTAATCATCTTATTGTAAGGCCCCGTTTCCAGAGACCTCACCGTTAGTCAACCATAGCATTTAAGACATTATATATTATAAATATACAAACTCAAGCAGTGGAATTATTATAGCAAAAGCCATTCATTTCTTTTCAAAATACTGTTGTTGTGCAATACACTATTGTTTGACTGATTACAAAAGAATTGTTTAACTGCATTACAAAACAACAACATATGAAATACGAATGGAAGTCAGTCTTTCTCTGCCGAGTAGCTTCACCCTCATGCAATCCTCAGCAAGAATTACCTGCCAACTGAAAATGTATAAAAGTCAGCGTTGCTGAGTGAGTTCTAGTTTTAAAAGTAATAAAATACTTTATGTATGTTGTATATGAAAAATACTCTTTCTGTGAAATACAACTCTTTACTTTGTATGCGAGCACGCATTAACTATATGAACAAATACTGTTTGTTCTCTTTACTGTATGCCTTGTATGTTCTGTAATCTTTTATCTTTATGTTTCATTATTTGTATGGACCAATGAGCAATACCCTAAACTGTATGCGTGATGAAAACTAGTGATGAGCCATCTATATCCCTCGAAAGGGTTTTGTTTACTATATACAAGGCCGACCCATTCACCTAGGGTACGCTACAAAGGTCTAGCCAATCTCAATTGACTGGCCTTGTGTGCATAATAGGGTAGCTAACCCGCAACACGGTTGAGCTAACGACAACATGGTCGTGTACCACCTGTAAGCTTGCAAGACTTGTTAACATTTTATTAATGTTCCTCTTCTCTTCTTTATTGCTCTTCCTCTTTATTATTACAATATACTTTACGTTACGATAATAAACATACCACGTAAAGTCACACACTATAAGTAATAATAATAGCAATAATAAGGAACAATCATAAGGCAATTATAATCATGCATGAAACCCATCATTAATAAGCCCTAGTCAAACCTCGGTCAAATCCCTAAAAGCACAGACTCCCAAAGATTCTGTAATAAATTCTAAGTGTTTAGGCGCTTTGACCCTATTTGGGCGCATGAGCCCTGTTTGGGCGTTTCATTACTATGTAGGCGCATCAGTCAACACTTAACCATTTTAACACTTAGGCGCATGAGCTATTCAGGCGCATGGACACTATTTGGGTGTATGACCCCATTCGGACGCATGGACACTTAGACGGATGGGCTATCCAGGCGCATGGAAACTTAGGCGCATGGGCCACTTGGGCGCATGGGCACTATTGGGGCACATGGGCCTACACTAAGTCGTCCAACTAATATTCCTAGGCGCATGGACTACTGTTCGGGCGCATGAGATACACTTATCATTTCTAAGGAAAATTTTAGGCGCATGGACCTTATTTAGGCGCATGAACCTTCTGTACAACATGTTTCTAGGATGTTTCCGAACCCAATCATCAAACCTATCTGTTCCAAGCTTACCAAGGCTATTCTAAAAATGAAGAACCTATAAGCATCCAAGAATCATCATCCAACATGCATAATACATACGGGTATACATACATAAACTTTGTAAAATCATTTTAATACATTTTCAGCCCCAACGAGAGTTTAAAACAAGTAAAACCGGGGTCTAGAACTCACATCTGTGCAACTTGGGTGTTTCTTCCTTCTAACCCATTTGCAAATGAGTTCGAACACCTACAACACACCAAAACACACACCCACGGACACACACACACAAACACATAAGCATCTAACCGAGATAAAACCCGTCATAAACACTTAAAAACCTTGAATTCTTACCTTGAATTCAATCTCTTCGTTTCTTCTTCTTCAAAACCTAAAGTTTCTGCTCTCTCTCACTAAACCGAAGAAAAGTAGTGATGTGAAGTGAGGGTGGGCGGCCATGCCCACCTTTACACCAACTTTTGTACTTTTATCCCCATTTACATTTTTAACCCCTCAACTTGGGTTTTATTGAAATTTCCTTTCTTTTATTCTTCATTTATTATTCTTCTTTTAAAAGAATAACTGGGTGTTATAAGTCTACCCCCCTTAAATAGGTTTCGTTCCAGAAACCTGTCATTCCTCAAACAGATGAGGATAATGTTGCCTCATCTCCTTCTCAGTCTCCCATGTAGATTCGGATCCCTTCCTATGCTTCCACTGTACACACACAAGAGGAATCACTTTATTTCTCAGCCTTTTCTCTTTACGATCGATGATAGCCACCGGTTGCTCTAAATAATTGAACCTTTTCCTCTACTTCGATATCCTCTAGTGGAAAAATCATGTCTTCATCAGCTAAACACTTTCTCAGATGAGATACCTGGAATGTCGGGTGAATCCCACTTAACTCATCCGGTAACTCCAATCTATAGGCCACCTCTCCTACTCGAGCAATGATTCGGAAAGGGCCTACATACCTTGGGCTCAACTTACCCTGCCTCCTGAATCGGATGATACCCTTCCAAGGTGAGACCTTCAACATAACCAGGTCACCCACCTGGAACTCGATCGGTCTGTGTTGTTTATCGGCATACGACTTCTGCATATCTTTAGCTGCCTTCATGAAGGCTTTAATCTTCTCAAGCTTCTCAGTCGTAGCCTCAATTACCTCGACGCTCCCTAATTCCTTCTGACCAATATCACCCCAACAAATGGGTGCTCTGCATCTCCTACCGTATAGCATCTCATATGGTGGCATGCCAATGCTGCCATGATAGCCGTTGTTGTATGAGAATTCAGTGAACGGTAAGTGGTCATCCCAACTTCCCCCAAAATCAATCACACATTCCCGAAGCATGTCTTCCAATGTCTGAATGGTCCTTTCTGACTGACCATCAGTTTGGGGATGATATGCCGTGCTAATATGTAACCTCGTCCCCATGGCGTCGTGGAATTTCATCCAAAATTTAGATGTAAACTGGGTGTCATGATCAGACACAATAGACACCGGTACACCATGACGAGTTACAATTTCCTTGATGAATAGATCCCCCAACCTCTCAGATGAATATGTCTCGCAGATCGGTAGGAAGTGAGCACTCTTCGTCAAACAGTCAACAATCACCCATATGGCATCGTACCCTTTCGGAGTACGTGGCAACTTCGTTGTGAAATCCATAGTGATGTGCTCCCATTTCCATTCTGGTATATCAAAAGGTTGGATCTTCCCATACGGCTTCTAATGCTCGGCCTTCACCTGTAAGCAAGTAAGGCACTTACTCACATACTACACCACATCACGCTTCATACCCGGCTACCAATAATCTTTCTACAAATCTTGATACATTTTTGTGGCACCAGGATGAATGGAGTATCGAGTCTTATGAGCTTCATCCATAATCCTCACACATAGATCCCCGAAACGAGGAATCCACACCCGTCCAAATCGAGTTTTAACACCAAGTGTGTTTTCACCCAATTCCCCAACCAGGCCTCTCATCCTTTCAAAGTTAAGATGGTCTTCTTTCAGTGCCTCATCTTGAAACTCTTTGACTTGCTTCATCACATCGGAGGTCATGATGAGTTGATATGCTTTCACCCGAATTGGCTCGGGCCACTCCTTTCGGCTAAGAGCATCAGCCACCACGTTAGCTTTGCCCGGATGGTAATGGATCTCACAATCATAATCTTTTATGAGCTCCAACCATCTTCTCTGCCTCATGTTCAGGTCCTTTTGCTCAAGAAATACTTCAAGCTCTTATGGTTAGTGAAAATGGTGCACTTCGTCCCGTAGAGATAGTGCCTCCAAATCTTCAACGCAAAGACCATAACTGCTAGCTCCAAGTCATGAGTGGGATAATTGACCTCATGAAATTTCAACTATCGGGATGCATAGGCTATAACCTTCCCTCTCTGTATTAACACGCACCCCAACCCTGAGTAGGAAGCATCTGAATAAACCACCAAATCCTTGTTTCCTTCGGGTAATGACAGAACAGGAGCTTGAGTCAACCTTGCCTTTAACTCCTCGAATTCTTGCTCTTAAGCTTGACCCCATACAAAATTTACATCCTTTCAGGTCAACTTGATTAGTGGAGAAGCGATCTTGGAAAAGTCTTGAATGAACCTTCGATAATATCCCCCCAACCCCAAGAAACTATGAATCTCGGATGGCGTCTTTGGTGACTTCCATTGCATCACAGCCTCCACCTTTGTGGGGTCTACCATAATCCCCTTGGGATTTATCACGTGGCCTAAAAATTGAACTTCGCACAACCAGAACGTGCACTTAGAGAATTTGGCATACAACCTCTCCCTTCTTAATGTCTCCAACACCTCCCGGATGTGATCGGTATGCTCTTCTTCGCTCTTCGAGTAGATCAGAATATCATCGATGAACACAATCACTAATCTATCCAACATCGGCTGGCACACTCGATTCATCAAATCCATAAAGGCAGTGGCGCGTTAGTAATACCAAAATACATAACGAGGAACTCGTAGTGTCCATAACGTGTACGAAAAGCTGTCATAGGAATGTCCTGTTCCTTCACCTTCAACTGATGGTAGCCAGATTGTAGATCTATTCTCGAGAACCAACTGGCACCTTGGAGCTGGTCAAACAAGTCGTCAATCCTTGGTAACGGGTACCGATTCTTCACCGTCAACTTGTTCAGCTCTCGGTAGTCGATGCACATTCACATACCTCCGTCCTTTTTCTTTACAAACAATACCGGAGCACCCCACGGAGAGATACTCGGTCGAATGAATCCCTTATCCATCAACTCATGTAATTTGCTCATGAGTTCCTTCATCTCAGTAGGAGCTAATCGATATGGTGCTTTGGGAACGGGTTGAGCACCGGGTATCAATTCAATTTGGAACTCAATCTCAGGATTTGGTGGCACGCCGTGTAAGTCTTCCGGGAATACGTCCTGAAGGTCACACACCACTAGTACCTTGGATAATTGCGGTACCAACGCATCCACATCTTTCACGTATGCCAAGTAGGCACTACATCAACGTCTCATGCACTTCCCCGCCATCGCCATTGAAATCATCTTCAGGATCGTAGTAACACGATCTCCATAAATCGTAACCAAACTCCCATCGGGCGTAACTAATCGGATCATCTTCTTGCGATATACGATGTTTGCTTCATAGGTTGCTAACCAGTCCATCCCTATACTACATTAAATCCACCTAGGGGCATCACGTGTAACCAAGCAGCAAACCTATGACCTTCTAGTTCTATGGTACAGTCCTCTATCACATCAGTAATTCTAGTGGACTTACCAATAGCGGTTTCTACATCGAATGGTTCACTGAAATTTCTACTACTAACAGGCAGCTTAGCATAAAAAGTAGTGGAAATAAAACTCCTGCTAGCACCATAATCAAACAATACAAAGGCACAAGTTTGGTTTACTAGAAACATACCTGACACAATGTCGGGATCCGCTCTGGCTTCCTCCCGGGTCATAGTGTAAGCTCTAGCACCTGCCCTCTGCCCTCCTTCCTCCGGCTTCTTCTTTTCTGCTCCAGAGCTCTCCGCCCTCGGCTTCTTACAATCTCTAGCAATGTGGCCAGGCTTGCCACACCTGAAGCATACATTCATTCCTATCCTGCACTCACTAGTATGCTCCCGTCCACATTTGCCACACCTTCTCAGCCCTGATC
Organism: Flaveria trinervia; assembly: GCA_025506515.1. NCBI lineage: Eukaryota > Viridiplantae > Streptophyta > Magnoliopsida > Asterales > Asteraceae > Flaveria > Flaveria trinervia. The sequence continues at coordinate 85,535,691 of CM046450.1, forward strand.
TTGACGACACCCCATGGTCGTCCACGTTCACCTTCTTGTTGTTTGGAGTAAAACCACCACGTCCAAACCTCTTCCCATTCCAGTTCTTACCATCCCCACTCATCTTCTTTACCTCCACCACGGTCTCCCCTCGCTCATCATACAGTCTGCCCGCCAAATCCACCACCGACTGAAAGGTACCTGGCTGAGCAGCAATCAGGTGCCTGCAAATGTCAGCCGGAAGTCCTTGGATGTACCTCTTGATCTTCCTTGATACCGGCGTCACCTGGTCTGGAACCAGCCTCACCATCTCATTGAATTTAGTGGTGTACTGCTGGTGGGTCATGTTTCCCGCTTCAAGTTGCAAGAACTCCCTCTCAACCTTGTCCATCTCCCAGTGAGGACAGAACTCCTCAATAACCAACTTCTTAAACTCCTCCCATCGCATCATCCTGATGGCTCTAGCACCCTTAGCTTGGACAATATTGTCCCACCAACACAGCGCTGAATCAACGAAAGAGTGAGTTGCGAACTTCACCTTCTGGTCTTCGTGACACTCACTAAACCGAAGCAAAGTAGTGATGTGAAGTGAGGGTGGGCTGCCATGCCCACCTTTACACCAACTTTTGTACTTTTATCCCCATTTACATTTTTAACCCCTCAACTTAGGTTTTATTGACACTTCCTTTCTTTTATTCTTCATTTATTATTCTTCTTGTAAAGGAATTACCTGGTGTTACAACTGACCACAAGAGCTTGAAGTACTTCTTTGAGCAGAAGGATCTGAACATGAGGTAGAGATGGTGGTTAGAACTTATAACGGATTATGATTGTGAGATCCACTACCATCCGGGCAAAGCCAATGTGGTGGCTGATGCCCTTAGCCAAAAAGAGAGGTCCGAGCCAATTCGGGTGAAGGCGTATCAACTAATCAAGAACTCTGATGTGATGAAGGAAGTCAAAGAGTTTAAGATGAGGCATTGAAAGAAGATCATCTTAACTCTAAAAGAATGAGAGGTCTGGTTAGGGAATTGGGTAAACACACTTGGTGTTAAAACCCGATTTGAACGGGTGTGGATTCCTCGTTTTGGGGATCTACGGGTGAAGATCATGGATGAAGCTCATAAGACTCGATATTCCATTCATCCAGGTGCCACAAAGATGTATCAAGACATGAAGAAGGATTATTGGTGGTCGGGTATGAAGCGCGATGTGGTGGAGTATGTGAGTAAATGCCTTACTTGCTTACAAGTGAAGGCGAGCATCAAAAGTCGTATGGGAAAATCCAACCTTTGGATATACCAGAATGGAAGTGGGAACACATCACCATGGATTTCATTACGAAGCTGTCGCGTACTCCGAAAGGGTATGATGCTATATGGGTGATTGTTGACCGCTTGACGAAGAGTGCTCACTTCCTACCGATCCGTGAGACATATTCATCTGAGAGGCTGGTTGATCTGTTTATCAAGGAAATGGTAACTCTTCATGGTGTGCTGGTGTCTATTGTGTCTGATCGTGACACCCGGTTTACAACAAATTCTGGAAGAAATTCCACGACGCCATGGGGACGAGGTTACATATTAGCACGACTTATCATCCCTAGACTGATGGTCAGTCCGAGAGCACCATTCAGACATTGGAAGACATGCTTCGGGCATGTGTGATTGATTTTGGGGGAAGTTGGGATGACCACTTACCGTTAGCTGAATTCTCATACAACAACAGTTATCATGCCAGCATTGGTATGCCACCTTATGAGATGCTATATGGTAGGAGATGCAGAACGCCCGTCTATTGGGGTGATATTGGTCTGAAAGAACTGCAGAGCGTCAAGGTGATCGAGGCTATGACTGAAAAGCTCGAAAAGATCAAGGCCTTCATGAAGGCAGCCAAAGATAGACAGAAGTCGTATGCTGATAAACGACGCAGACCGATTGAGTTCCAGGTGGGTGATCGGGTTATGTTGAAGGTCTCACCTTGGAAGGATATCATTCGTTTCGAAAGTGGGGCAAGTTGAGCCCATGGTACATAGGCCCTTTCCGAATCATTGCTTGAGTATGAGAGGTGGCCTATTGACTGGAGTTACCAAATGAGTTAAATGGAATTCAGCCGGCATTCTACGTATCTCATCTGAGAAAGTGATTGGCAGATGAAGACATGATTGTTCCACTGGACGATGTCGAAGTAGACGAACGGCTCATTTATATGGAGCGACCCGTGGCAATCATTGATCAAAAAGAGAAAAGGCTGAGAAATAAAGTGGTTCCTCTTGTGCGTGTATAGTGGAAGCACAGGAAAGGATCTAAGTCAACGTGGGAGTCTGAGGAAGAAATGAGACAACATTACCCACGTTTGTTCGAGGAATAACAGGTTTTAGGGACGAAACCTATTTAAGGGGGTGGACTTGTAACACCCGGTTATTTATTATTTTGAAGCCGACGAAAGAAGAAAAAAGAAATAAAGTCCAAAGTCAAGGAACCAAACTCGCCAACGAAAAGGAGAAAAGGGAGAAAAGGAGTATTTAAGGGAGAGGGCAGCCCTTACCCTCTCCCCACACCCACAAAAATCAGCCAAAGAAGAGAGAAAAAGAGAAAAGGGAGAAAAGTTGATTCGGGTTGGTTCAAGTGAGCAAAATCATTGAGAAGCGGGTCAAATCGAAGCTCTTCTTGTTGTGGTCGTTTGTGTGAGTTATAGGACCCCTCTTTTACACATTTTTGAATGATTTGGGGGTGGAACACATCTAAAAAATCGGGTTTTTGAAGTGTGTGTGTGTTTGACCAGTTTGTGTATGTGTGGGTATGTGTATGATTTGTTTGGGTCTTGCTTTTGAGCTTGTGTGTGCTTGAATGGTGTTGTGGTATGCATTCCTAAGGTTTAGGATGGTTGATTTGGGCTTAGAATGGCTTTAGATGAGCTTGGAGGTCGAAAATGACAGATTCGGTTCGGGATAAACTGCATTCTGCACCAGCTAGGGCTAGGCGACCGAATGAAGGCCATACAGCCGATTGGGGTGCGATTGAGGTTCATTCGCACAACTGAGGGTTCATTCGCACGACTGAGATCCCAGTCGCATAAATGCTCATCCGCATTAGTTCCATCCGTATTAGGTCCATTTGCATGGGACTCATCCGCATGGAGTCCATCCGTATTAGTTTCATTCGCACGATTGGGTGTTCATTCGCATAGGTGTCCATCCACATTGGCTCAATCACATGATGTTCAGTCGCCTGGAGGCCATGTGACTGAAGGGTGCCCATACGCCCAAGTAGGGCTGGTGTACCCGAGGGAAGCGTAGTTTAAATTATTGACTTTCGGGGGAAAGTGCACATGTAAGTTTTGACATGGAGTTTCCTGTAAGTTCATGTAAGATGACCGTTGAGGCCTTATAGAGCATGTTAGGCATGATGATGAAGGAGTTGCATGTTTACGCATGATGTATGTTATGTATGTATGATGTTGCCTTGTATGATGCTGATGACTGTGTATGATATGTTCCTTATTATGATGTATGTTTATCTTTCCTGTGGCTTTACGTGTTATGTTAATAAATGAAGTGAAAGCATTATGTAACGTAAAGTGAAAGATAAAGAAAAGAGGAACATGAAGCAAGAATGCATGCATTAACGAATGAGGAAAGTAAGAAAGTCTTTCAAGCCTTGTATGTCTGGACACGCCATTAAAAGGTGTTAGCCCAACGGTGTGTGGGTTCGCTACCCCGGGAGGATGCACATCGAGGTCTTTCTTTGTGATTGACCATTTGTATAGCCCCATTGCTGCATACCCTAGGTACTGCGACCAGAGGTGCGATGCACCATTATAGCTGGTCTATGATAGGCCTAGGTCCAGTACCAGAAATAGCTGGGTATTGCATATAGCAGTGGTACACCTAAACTCTACCCTAGGTACTGTGACCAGAGGTGCGATGCACCATTATAGCTGGTCTATGATAGACCTAGGTCCAGTACCAGGAATAGTTGAGTAAAGTTTATGGTTGAAGGAAAGGAAAGAGGTAATAATGAAAGAATGAAAGCATGAAAGATTAAAGAAGATAATAATGATATTATCTATGTGTACGTATGATTTATGAATGCATGAATGTAAAGAACGGTTTTAACGAAAGAAAAAATGTGTTTTATTATAAAACTAGAACTCACTCAGCAACACTAACTTTGATGGGTTTCCAGTTAGCAGGTAATGATTGCTGAGGATGGCACGGGGCGGCTACTCAGCTCTTTTGGGATGACATCCATTTATATAATGTTTTTGTGATGTAATGCAACAATGTATTTTGTAATTGATTAACGATGTATTATTTTGCAAAAGTTTTTATGATGAAATGAGATGTCATTTTTGAATGTTTCCACTGTAATATTTATGTAAGATAAACGAAAATGTATGTTTTATGTGCAATGATTTACCGGTTGTAATCGTCCCGGGAACGGGGCTTTACACTCACCAACATTCAAAGTTGACCCTTTATTTTTATCATGTTTCAGGATTGCTACTTGAGGAACTCTTCTTGCTCATATAGGAGTTGGACTTAGTTAAATTAAACATCTTATGGTGTTGTTTATATCTTTGTTGTATTGTAATGACTTAATTGTCTTGTATTGTTCAATAAAAAATAGTATTTAATATTATTTCAACTTATTTAGTTCCATGTGTTATAAACAATCGTTTCACATTCGTCTGCCCCGATGATTCCGCTGCCGGTCGGGGTGTGACAGGATTCCTCTTCTTCTTTCTTCAAAATCCGAACTTTGCTCTTTTTTCTCTCTCTAAAACCCAATGCAAAAAGGTGATGTGAATGGCAATATGGGCGGCCATGTCCACTTTTGTACAAAATAATATAAAATTTTATACTTTTTACACATTTAACCTCTCAATTAGGGTAAATTTGTATTCCTTCTTTTCTTTACTTTTATTCTTCTTTCAAAAATATTTTCGGGTGTTACATAGAATTAGGGTTACATAACCTAAATTGGTAATTGTATGATTGAAGTCTTTTAAGCTTTGATTCATAATTATCACTTAGATCTTGTCACATATAGGTAACATAAATGACCTCTCAACATGTTTAACTAAGGAACATAATTTTGCTAAACCAGAATCCGGAAGTGAATTGATTTTCCCTCAAAATTGTTGAAAACCTAAACTTTAATTTTGTTAATTTCATAATTCTCAAATTAATCAATTAAGCAATTTTTGTTTCAATGTTTATTATTTTTCGTTTAATTGTTACTAGCACTTTATTGTGATTCCCTGTGGATTCAAAACTATTCTTACCTTTTATTATTAAAATTGATTAGGTACTCTTTTATTAATATTTTTACTGAATACACAAAATCAATTAATTCCAGAGAAGAGTAATTTGGTCCAGTTATTCTTTATAGATGCATATTGAAAGGGAAATTTGGTCCAATTATCTATACATTAAAATAAAATAAGGTTTAGTATGACGTGTATTTTTTTAGCAATCTAAAATTGTTTAGAAAATATAAAGTGTTTAAATATTATTAAAATAGTTTAGAAAATAGAAAGTGTTTAAATATTATTAAGATAGTATAATTATCAACCATTTTAATATATCTACTTTGAAAATAATAATTTTGTCTTTTAATTGTTAATTTATTTATACTTTTAATAAAAGAGTAATTCAGTAGACAGAATCTTTTACTAAAGTTTTGAAATATAAGATACTAACAAACTTACATATGAATGTAAAGAATCGCTTTAACCATATGCATAAATCTTTTGTAACAACGTGCGGATAAACATCCTTAATCTAATAAAATCTGACAAGTGGTGTTTTATAAGTCATAAAGTTTTAATTCAAAACTACATAGAGACCCTCATAAGTCGACTTTCATATTTATAAACTTTATTTAAACATTTATAATTATATAATAGTTTTTGTTACTACAACTAAAAATATATACTTATATGTAACAATGAAATTATGATTGAGATTATTCATAATATCATTTTGAAATTGTTGAAGTGAGCTTTACGAATAACACTACGTAGTTTAAGAAAATAAAGTTTTATTAATATAATCTATAATAATATGACAGTGAATATTTACTTTTTTTTTCAGTAAATAGTATCAGACAATAAGTTTATATATGCATGGGCATTTGAATATATAAATGGGTTATTTTTAAAGAGTAAATATTAAACTCCAACAAGACTTTTATGTTACACAACTTTTCTTGTTTTTATTTTTAGCATGTCATATTGTTTTGTTTTAGTTGCTTTAATATTTATTTATTATTTGCTTCAACCAGACTCACACTTTTAGTTCTATATAGCTATAACTAGTTAATTTCAATTTCAATATTATTGTTTCACTACTTAAATTACTTACTTATACGTAACGACGATTCATTTTTATTATTTTTATTAATTTTATTAAATTCATGTAGTATTCAGGTTCTAACCTACTTCTTGATAAATTTCAATTTTATTTCTAACTTTACAAACGGAACACATTATAAGTTTTCCTTCAAATTTTATTCTAATTCCCTCAAATTCAAATTTCTTCACAAACACTTTGTGAACCAAACGAGCCCTAAGCCTCTTGTTAATCAAGCTAAAAAATACAAGCTTGCGCTCAAAGTTTGTTTGTTTGATCACGATGTATCTTTCACCGGGTCATAAATAGTTGAATACACTACCAAACCGATCTTGATTGATGTCTCCTTTGCAAAGAGAAATCTAATACATCAATGGTAATCGGCATACCATTTTCTATCTCAATATATCATGGAGTCATGTGCAAGTAAGAGATTGTTAAACATAAACGTCCGACAAACAACGTATAGAAACGTTGTATAGAAACACTGTATTGGTGTATGATCCTAAAAAGTTATACTAAATTTAAAGTTGGTATCAAGGAGTACGATCCATATTAATGATTTCATTATAATTGTTTAATTTATTTGATGATAATATTTCTTATTTTGTGCATTTCGACTTGATAGGTTGGCCATATTTGTAACTCCATATAGTTATCCTCCTAGGTAATGAGAGTGGATGCATTATAACCATATCTTGTATCATTGTTCTTTACAAATGTTTGCTTCTTGTTGCCTAAATTTATTTTCTTTTTAGGTTGATTTTTTCAATAACTAATTTCCTTTAACTATTGATAATAAGCATTGGAATTTGTGTACATCGTTCTGTCTCTTCAACAAGCCATTACGTATACCAATATGAGATTAGGTACTCGTGTCTACTTGTGCCTTAGTATTTTGTAACATAGTAATATGATGGTTTTATAAATTTATAACTTGATTGCAATCTAACACATGAATGGCACAAGGGTAATGGCTGTAAAGATTATATTTAGAGGTTAATGCAATCAAAGAGCTTTTAGCATACACATGTGAAGTACAAGGAAGTTAATTCAGAAGATTTGATACAACTCAATGAATTACACTAAGTATAAAATCTTTCGAAGCCAAAATGCCAAATCTTTCGAAACCAAAGATTAAGTATTCTGAACCTTCAAAGACAAAGTCCTCTGAAGCCAAAAAACTGATTTCATTTGAAGATAGAGAATACATGTTTTCTCTGACTTACTTTTGACAAAAGTTGAACCAATTTTCGCTGCGATCTTTGAAGACTCACCAACTTATATGAGTTGGTGAAAAGTCCATACTTTTATCAACTGTAGATTAAGGTCTTGAGTCTGTAACTTTTAACTTTTATACTTTTATTCTTTTTGTATTAAATAAGGATGAAAGCTATGACATGTTATAATCACTAGTCAAAAGACAATCAGACTTTTGATTTTATATTGTTAGTGTTTCCAGCTGACCTACAAAGTATGATCAGATATAGAATGTAGTATAAATTACCTCAAGTACTTATCATTGATTTTAAGCTTTGTAAAACATTGTAAAAAACGTGAAAGCAATGTACATCATTCTTGTAAAAATCATATTATTGTGTTCTTGTTCTTGTTCTTGTCCGGTTTTTTACTTGTGTACTTTGTTTCAACATAAGCTGGTTTCCTATTGGATGAACTAAGTGTTCTAACTCTCTCTTAACACTATAAAACTATTGCATTCATCTTTTCACCGGTCCTACAACTAGTATCAAAGTATTTCAGGTTCTTAATTGTAAGATCTCATCATTTTAGATCTTTTTAGTTTCACAAAACACTTACCAGCTCAGATGGCAGCTCTCACAAATATTGATATGGAAACCGGTACCATGATAAAATTTCCACTTATCACTACTTATGACTTTGATACTTGGTGCCAACTTATGCAATGGTTAATCAAGCCTCAAGATAGCAGTATATGGAGATTTGTTGTCGAAGAACCTCACATCCCAAGCACCACTTCAGCCACTACTGGAGGTGGGATGATTAGTAAGGAAATGACGGACTATTCTGTGGAAGATTAAAAAAAGATTGGCATAGATCAGAAGGCCATGATCGCTCTTCAAATTGCTCTTCCAAACTCTATATACAAAGGCTTCAACAAGTGCAAAACTGCTAAACAACTCTGGGATGCATTGAAAACCTCTCCACGCTTACTCTCACGGGGATGTATGGTATCCTTAGTGGCTACCAGATGGATATAAATATGCAAAATCCATCGATTAACTCTTCTAGCAATCAACAGAGTTCCAACAAATGGTTTTTCTCACTCATAGAGTCAAGAAGTTTTACAAGAAAACTAGAAAAAGTTTCCAAATAATGTAACCAATAAAAAGTTGGGACTGTATAAAATCAAAGTGAAGTGTTCAACTATAGATAGATATGACACTTTGCTAGTGAGTGGAAGGCACCAAAGACTAATGGTGGCCGAGCACAATACAAGCCTAACTACATTGATGTTGCTCCTAGATCTGAAAAGCCAAGCGAACCAAAACAACAAGCTGTTGTTGAAGAAGGAGGTTTTGAATATAGATTTCAGGTATAGATGTTTCTACTAACTAAGCACTGATGGCTGACCATGAAGATGCCAATGTACTAGAACATATGTGTACTGTTGAATGCATTACCATGGTAAATATGTATAGGTTCTATAACCTTGAAGTGAGATCTGACTTTAAGTACTTGAACATTTAAAATCTGATTTCTACCATGAGATCCATCAATCTAAAACTTCAACACCCTGAAACCCGTCAATCTCCACCTCCTAATTTAAACCACTTGATTTGTTGGAGGTGAATTTTAGGTCATGATGAAGGCTAGACATCAAAAACGAACCTTACGATATGGTGGTAAACAAAAAAATTAAAACAATAATAACAAGATAAACATGCTTCAATCAATTTGACTATCAAAGTATGAACAAACAATATAATGTTTGATGTTATCATCTATATTTTATATTTTGGTTGATTGTGTTATTAATAGTTTTCTTGATAGTTCATTAGGATAATCTAAAAACTAACGACCATAGTTGTTGATGATGTCTTGAGGCTAGCAAGCGGCAGTTTTTTAGATCAGTAGATCAAGAAATGAAATATGTAGATATAAAAAGGAAAAGAAAGCAAGACTGATGACCATGATTGGCGACAGTCTCTTGTACACGTATATCTAAAGATAAGATCTATAGATCTAAACAAGAAAAAAAATCTAATAAACTGCAGCTTTAGATCGATGTCCGTGGATCGTGGTCATTGTTTCGGCTAAAACACTAATAAATAGAAAAAGAAAAAGGAAACATAGTGATCGCTGCAAGTTAGGAGCCATAATCCAAAAAACCAAGAGAATTGATATGAACAAACCAATAGAATGGATATAAGTAATAGATTTGAATCTTCAACCGATAGCAAAGCTTTATTCAACAAAAACTAGAAAAAGGAGAATAAACAAAATAGAAAACAAAGGTTGGATAGGAGGGTCGAGACACTGGTGGCAACACACTAGGGTTTGAACTCGATGGTGATGGCTGGGTTTGTATTTATCTTTATGGTGGCGCAACGAATAGAATGAAGGTAAGCGGAACCTAAGGCTCTGATATCATATAAAATGGTAAAAGATTAAATTCATATTGTTAATATGTTTGGTTATAATAAGAGAATATAATGCAAACCTTAATATCTAAATGTGCCTGTAGGCTCATACTAACAAACCCTAATATATTGTCTAATAGATTTCAGGTCATGATGACGGCTAGACGTCAAAAACGAACCTAATGGAGGTTGAGCTATGATAGAGTTAAAAATAAGCTCAAAATTTACAACATTTCAACAAAAAAACTAACATTATCCCAGTTAATAAATGAAAGTTAAAATTATTACACTCCAATAACAATTTAAAAAATATAGTTGCCGAATAAACTCAAAGTTTGGAGCGTCTGTAAGTATTTTCTAAGTTGGGATTAATCCCAATCAATAAATAAAAGTTGAGATTATTAAAATCCAGTAATTCTTTTTTATAAACGTAGCTATCAAATAAGCTTAAAAGTTGAGAGTGTTTATAAGTATTTTTTAAATTGGGATTAACCCCAGTCAATAAATGAAAGTTAAGATTATTAAAATCCAATAACTTTTTTTTATAAACGTAGTTGCCGAATAAGCTTAAAAGTTGAGTGCATTTGTAAATATTCCTGAGTTGGGATTAACTACAGTCAATAAATAAAAGTTGAGATTATTAAAATCAAATAACCCTTTTCAAAAACGTAGATGCCGATTTGACCCAAAAATCTCATCACACCAACTCAAGTCATAAATATCCTTTAGATAGCCTTGAGTCTAGGTTCAAACTGTTAAAAGCAAAAGTGTGGTCTTCTTTTACAACTTGTTTTACAAAAGCTTTCCTAACTGCCCCCAAAAGAGCTAACAAACGTAAATGTATACATGTTTATCGCATTCAAGAACTAAGAAGACTAGATGAATTCTCTCAATAAAATCAAGTAAAAACAAATATCAATGAACTAGAGATCTTTATGTTTGGACTACCACTAAAAACATCCTATGAAACAAAAAAGAAAATCTTTGTGTGTCGAATAAAGAATGGATGCAAGAATGACAGATCTGTTTTCCAAGGGATGATTAGACCTAAACTGACTTTATGGGTGGTTTCTGTTGAACATCTTCTTTGTAGAGCAAACGTCTTTTCTTAGAGCCGTATCCATGATATTGATAGATGATGCTATGAAGATGTTGTCTTAGGTAAGAAACATCATACTTCTCCAAAAAATTCAAATCCGTTTCTCTTGATTTTTCACCTGCATAAACAATGTATTCGTCCAAAACCGAAGACAAACACCAGTTTTGCAACTTTCTTAGGCATCCAACCAGACACCCTGTTCGATGCTGCAATCATGAAACACATGTGAGATGTTAATATTAATAAACATAAAATTAAACTCCTAAAATTGTATAATGCAGTGGCCATTAGGATGTGTGCTTGAAAAGTGATAGCATGTTGCAGAAGGTAGTGTTTGGGTGGTACTTTTGCTACTTGTGTTGTCAAATTCCCTTCAATAATCTGTTTTCTTACCACTAATATTATACTATTGATGCAAAATAGGAGTGAGGGACCAATTTTTGGCCTTTGATCAAGGAGCAGACAGAAAGAGGGGGGAACCGTTATTCATGAGATCTTAATCATCCATTGAAATATGATCATAAAGCTAAAAGGTGGTTCATTTGGTTCTTAATTATAGATGATTTACAACATACCTTTCCTCGTTTGCAATGTATCAAGACAGGATGGTTTCTCACATCTGCAAAAGAATCAAGGTTTAACTAAAAGATTAGCGTCTTCGAGAAGAAAGGGGATAGAAATTCCCCTTCACAATAAAAATACAATATTGATGATTCATTACCAATTAAAACTTTCAATGCATCTGTGATAACACTCTTGGGAATGTTGGCATCCTGCATATTTGAATCAATTCAAAATTGATCAGAAACAAATCATCTTACAGTTACCCTTTGGAGTATCCTAATAAATACTGGGAATTTCATTTTCTTCAACGTTTTGAAATCAAGATTACTTTTTGGCCCATTAGTCAAACATTTATTCAATAGTCAAATGATTCTTTTAAGTTGTAGATCGAGTCAAACATTGTATTTTTCTGTGATTGGATTACTAGCATAAAAGTTGTGTCAGTCAAGAACCTCATAACATAACCTGATATCCTCATAAACATGCATAGAATGAAAGTAAACAATGAAGAGAAGCCGAAGAAAAAGAACAATTATATAAATTTGTCTTTATTACAGTTTATTTCCAAATCAATGATAGCCAAAAATAATAATAATAACGATAATAAACAACAGATGATTGCCCCTAAATTATTCAGCTAAAGAACTACTCCAATTAAGCAAAGAAAACTACTTTACCAAATCCATTTGTGCATAGTGCAATCCAAATCAAATTTGAATTGATACAATTCTTATAAATCCCATAGTTGAAATTGCATATTCTGGAATAAATGCACACATAAACAACAACTTCAAGAATTCGCATATAAACATTCAGAATCATTCAGCATTTATCCCCAAATTCGATTCCTCTATGATCCAAATTCTCAAATACTTGAACAATTACTAACACCCACAACTCAATTACATTAAAATCAAAGGGATTCCCAAACAAAACACAATCACAGATAATAATAATAATCATAGAATGTGAAGATTGAATAGATGCAATCACCTTGGTGCCATCGATTCCAAACTGAAACAGACGTATATTACGAGAATTCAAATACTCCAAATTCTCCTTCGGGTACGATTCGACGCACAAACATCTACAACAACACACAAACTTCAATTACTTATCAACGAAATCAATTAACAACAACAACAAGTAACAACTGAACGAAAACCCACATGACAGATCGAAGCCTTAGGGTATCAAGAAAGGGGAAATCACTACTCTGAGGGAACCCAGATCTGTAGATTCGATCTTCGACGGTGGCAAAATTGATCGGCGGATTGTAAGGCAGCTCAACCACAGGATCACCGTCGCCGGTGCCGTCGCCGTCGCCGGCGGCGGCGTCATGCAGTTGTTGGTGTTCACCGTCGTTGATGATCATGAGCAGAATCATTCAAAGTGATTAGCCCTAGAGAGAAATTGGTGATGATGAATGCATCTTAGCAGCAGCAGCCGATTTCACAATTGGTGTGATGTTGAATCTTTACTTGTGCTCATTGTAATTATTTATATTGTTGGCATTGTTATTGGTTGGTTTATTTTATGGGAGATTGAATAGAACTCAACTTCTTTGTTAGTTAGGAATTAGGATACTTCTGTTTACCATTTATTCTTTTTATTAGGAATTCAAGGAAAGTTCTTGTCATGGGCCCATAGTCCCATGATCAATTTAGGGTTGCTTAAAAACGAGTAAAAAATATATAATGAGAATGGGCAACGCATGTGTAGTTAAGGGGTAGTCTTCGTTATCAATTAATTTATCACAAACAATCTTCAACTTATTATAGGCAATGTAAATTTTCGTTTACGGTGTAAAGAAACATTATGATTTTACATTGACCCTAAGAAAAAATTAATGCTACCCGTAAATATATCTAAACTCAACAATTTATAAGAAGTTTTAAATTTTACTAAAAAGTATAATAATATATAAAAACATAAAAAAGCCCATTACTCATTATCCCATAACATAAAAACCCAAATATACTCATTATCCATCCCAATACAATAATAAATCTAAATATAAAAAAAGAATGCACCAATCGAGAAGTAAGGGTGTCCACCTCACACCCTTCTTCACCTCACACCCTTCTTCACCTCACAGCCTCACCTGCCAATTGCCATTGCCCACCTGCCGGCTACCACTTGTGCCACTGTCCACCGGAGTACCATACCACCCACCGTCCCACCTGCACCACTCAATCACTCAACGTTATAATTTTAGTCTTTTACTCTATTGAACTATGAAAATAGTGATTTAGGGTTTATGATGTTCAATTTCTAATATTTATATGTTATTTGTTATAAAAATTAGGGATTTAAAATAAATATGAATTAGGGATTTGAAAAATGAATTAGAGATCTAATTTTGAAATTAGGGATTTGAATTGAGTTATTTCTAAGTATAATTTGTAATCTTTTATGTTAAAGACGAAAAAAACAATTTCTAAACTGAAGATTATTAAGACGGGTTTACAAAATCGAATGGGGGAGGAATATTTGAACAATGGTCTAGTATGTGAGGTTGAAAGGGAAACATACTGTCACACCCTCAAAATCCACATGCGGAGTTTTACCGCGAGGCGTGTGAACAAACCAGGATCACAGTCACTAGTTACTCAGAACAACACTATATGCCACATTCAAAACAAACCAACCAAAGTTTAAATGTTTAAAACCATGCGGAAGCGTTTAGCAAATAAGACAAACCCAAAGTAAACAAATGTAAATATGGCAAAACACGCGCCATCGCAATGTTTATAACCCATATATAAAAGATAAACAAATGTGTCTATGAAATAAAGCCTTAGGATGCATGCTGGACCTGTGTTGTGCTCTTAATGGCAAGGAGAGTTAACGACTTGAAAATAGCATACTAAAAATGTCAACACAATGGTTGGTGAGTTCAAGAGTTTGCGTTTATCATAAATATTAACAATTGTATAGCATAAGAAGTGTATTGAATAAGATAGCTAGTCTTATTCACAAGTAATAAACATAGTGATTTCGTGATCGAAGTTCATTGTGTTGCGTTTGTTGCCTCCCGTCACGACTTACCACGTCGTGACTATGTTTATGTTAGGACAATATTGCACCCGTTTGACCTCGAGTCGCACAGGTGGGGCTCGTCATACCCAGTAGTACTACCCAAGATTTCCCGCTAGTTACCATTATTAACGATCCGAAAGTGTGAGGACTTTTCAAGATATTAAGCACTATGTTAAAACATACACAACTTTTAATAATAAAATAGTGTTTGAGTACGAGTATGCTACCTGCCCCAGAAGAGAGTTTATAAATTAGAGGGGTATGAACTCACTTGGTGTATAATGATAATAAATAAAGAGACTCATGATAGATGCAAAGACAACCATTCAAAAGTTACCTAGAACACACAAGTATATAACTACGTGTACACATAAAACTTAACAACCCTAGGTTAACTTAGTTGACCCGTTTGACCCGTTGGTGACATATTAGATGAAATATCGTTTAATCATGCAAATAAACTTATCAACACGAATATAATATAAGTTATCCACATGCATCACATCATCAACCCAAGTTCTACCTAGGTCATCATACCATATTAGATCATCATACACGTATGCAAATCTCAACTAATCATCATGCTCAAATATTATAAGTACATCACATCAAATAATATACGTGAAGTCTAATCATGCACTACATGCCATGTGAAGTCACCCACGACCTCACATTCTAAACTCTGCCAATCCTACTAAGTAGGGGCCTTGGATTCGCATGTGTTTATGACAATCATAATCATATTACTAACATATATAATGATAACCAAATTTCAAACCCAATCATGATCTCTTAATCACTAACCATAATTCATCATCATGTATGATCATCAAAATCTATACTTCATACATGATCAACCAAGCATCCATACAACTCAATTACACCTTCTAACACAACAAACATCATCCATAATCATTCTAACATAATCCTAACATCATAAGCATGCCCAAATCATCACATCCAAAGTTCTACAAAAATAAAGTTTCCCTTTTGGGAAAGTAATACCCAAAAGTGATCTAGCATCCAATTCAATCATAATTCAATACCTAATCAAGTTCATAGCATTTATTCTAGCATGCTAATCACTTCCAAAGCATCCAACATCTGAACATCATACACAAAAGTTTCTACTTTAGTAAGTCAAGATCAATATCATAATTTCATGGATTTTTGTAAGGCCTCGTTCCCGGAGACCTCACAATTGGTCATTCATAGCATCAAATACATTAAACATTATAAATTTGCAAGCTTAAGCAGTGGAATCATTTTAACAAAAACCATTCATTTCATTAAAACACTGTTGTTGAGCAATACACTAATGTTTAACCGAATACAAAAGAATTGTTTAATTGCATTACAAAACAACAACAATAATAAGTATGAATGGATGTCAGTCTTTCCCTGCCGAGTAGCTTCACCCTCATGCCATCCTCAGCAATAATTACCTCCCAACTGAAAATGTATAAAAGTCAGCGTTGCTGAGTGAGTTCTAGTTTTAAAAGTAATAAATTATTTTCTGTAAGGTATACATATGAAAATACTCTTTTTAAGAAAACTTCATCTCTTTATACGTGAGCACGCATTAACTATACAATCAGATAATGCTTCTTCTCTTTAATGCCTGCCTTGTTTACTCTGTATTCTTTTATCTTTATATTTCACTGTCTATGTGGATCAATGAAATATACTCTAAACTATGTGCGCGGGGGAAATGGTGCTGGGCCCTCTGTTCCTACAAGGGGCTCTAAATATTGTATACAAGGCTGGCCCAAACACCTAGAGTACGCTGCAAAGGTCCACCAATCTTAATTGACTAGCCCCGTGTGCATCATAGGGTAGCTAACCCGCATCATGGTTGAGCTAACGACAACATGGTCGTGCACCTCCTATAAGCTTGCAAGACTTGTTGACATTTTAAATTAGGTTTCACTTCTCTTCTTCATTGCTCTTTCTCTTTATTATTATAGTAATACTTTACGTTACGATAATAAGCACACCACGTAAACACTAATAGTAATCATAATAATAATAATAATAATAATAATAATATGGAACAATCATAAAGCAATCATAATAATGCATGGGACAAGCATTAATAAGCCCTAGTCAAACCTCAGTCAAAACCTTAAAAACACAGACTTCCAAAAAAGTTCTGTAATAAATTCTAAGTGTTTAGACGCACCAACACTATTTAGGCGCATGAGCCCTGTTTGGGCGTTTCATCACCGTGCAGGCGCATCAGCCAATACTTTTGTTTCAACACTTAGGCACATGAGCTATTCAGACGCATGGGCACTATTCGGGCGTATGGTGCATTCATACGCATGGACACTTGGGCGCCTGGGCTATTCGGGCGTATGAAAACTTAGGCGCATGGGCTATTCGGACGTATGGGTACTATTTGGGCGCATGGCCCTACACTTAGTCGTCCGATTAAAAATTCTAGGCGCATGGACCACTGTTCAGGCGCATGAACTACACTTAACATTTCTAAGGCATTTCCAGGCGCATGGGCCTTACTTAGGCGCATGAACCTTCTGCTCAACATGGTTTTAGGATATTTTCAAACCCAAACATCAAGCCTATTCGTTCTAAGCTTACCAAGGCTATTCTAAACACGAACAACCTATAAGCATCTAAGGAACATCATCAAACATGCATAATACATATGTGTATACATACATAAACAATGTAAAATCGTTTTAATACATTTTCAACCCCAAGAAGAGTTTAAAACAAGTAAAAATGGGGTCTAGAAATTCACCTGGTGCAACTTTGGGTGTATCTTCCTTCTAACCCGTATGCAAATGAGTTCAAGCACCTAGAAACCCACAAAACACACACACACAAACACACACAAGCACATAACCGAGACAAAACCCAACATGAACACTTAAAAACTTCGAATTCTTACCTTGAATTCAGCCTCTTCTTCTTCTTCTCTTGAAACCGAAAGTTTTTCTACTCTCACTCTCTCAAATCCGATGAAAAGTGATGTGAAAAGAGGGTGGGTGGCCATGCCCACCTTTACACCAACTTCTTTGTACTTTTGTCACTTTTTACACTTTTAACCCCTCAACTTGGGTTAAATTGCATTTCCTACTTTTATTTTTCATTTCTTATCGTTCTTTTAAAAAATAACCGAGTGTTACAAGTCCGCCCCCTTAAATAGGTTTCATCCCCAAAACCTGTTATTCCTCAAACAGACGAGGGTAATGCTGCCTCATCTCCTCCTCAGTCTTCCATGTAGATTTGGATCCCTTCCTATGCTTCCACTGTACACGCACAAGAGCAACCACTTTATTCCTCAACCTCTTCTATTTACGATCGATGATTGCCACTGGTTGCTCCACATAATTGAGCCTTTCGTCTACTTTGATATCCTCCAGTGGAACAATCATGTCTTTATCAGCTAAGCACTTTCTCAGATGAGATACATGGAATGTCGGGTGAATTCCACTTAACTCATCTGGTAACTCCAATCTATAGGCCACCTCTCCTACTCGAGCAATGATTCGGAAATGGCCTATATACCTTGGGCTCAACTTGCCGTGCTTCCTGAATCGGATAATACCCTTCCAAGGTGAGACCTTCAACATAACTCGGTCACCCACCAGGATTCACCACATGACCCAAGAATTGAACCTCGCGTAACCAAAACGCGCACTTGGAGAACTTGGCATACAACTTCTCCTTTCTCCGTGTCTCTAGAACCGCCCGAATGTGAGCGGCATGCTCCTCTACATTCTTTGAATAAATCAGGATATCATCAATGAACACAATCACTGATTTATCCAACATCGGCCGACACACTCAATTCATCAAATCCATAAAATCAGCTGGCGCATTGGTCAACCAAAAGACATGACAAGAAATTCGTAGTGACCATAACGCGTGCGAAAAGCTGTTTTACGGATGTCCTGCTCCTTTACTTTCAACTGATGGTAACCAGATCGAAGGTTTATCCTTTAAAACCAACTAGCACCTTGAAGCTGATAGAACAAATCATCTATTCTCGGTAAGGGGTATCGGTTCTTCCCCGTCAACTTGTTCAGCTCGCGGTAGGCAATGCACATCCTCATACTACTGTCTTTCTTCTTCACAAACAGGACCGGTGTGACATCCGTCACCTTGAGGTCCGTCGAACGACATAAATAACATGGAAATATTTTAAATAAATCTTCCTTTTCTTCATGAACTCCTGCTTTACGGAGTCATGTCTGCTTATTTTTCCCTTGTGCCTGTACTTCCTTCGAGAACGTGTGTTAAGCATAAACTTTTATAAACTTCATCACTATTACCACCGAATATATCATTTTTAATTTCGACCATTGTCACAAATAAAACCATTTTAGGCTATCAAATGCCAATAAATACGCTTTTAACCGTAATATAACGAACATTTTAAGATCGTAAACAACCGAAACAAATTTTTGGGAAACTCGAGGGTTAAGTGCAGGGACTAAACTTGTAATTTTGCAAACTTGGGCTGGGTATATAAGCCCCATTTCCAGCCATTTCTCCTCATCTTCATCTTCTCCACCTTCAACCTTTTCTCCACTTTTTCTCTCGTTTTAGCACCAAAAATCGTCACGTTTGTCGCGTTTTCACTACCAAATCTTGGGCATCATCATGTGTACGCGTTCCTAGCAGGTAGACAACCTTGTCCAATCCGTTTTTGGTTCGATTTTACTGCTGCGATTTCTAGGGTTTCAGGTGCTCGGGTTCATCCGAGCACATGAGGTCGAGTGGGTGCGTGTGAGGTCTTTCTGCTTGTGTTTCATGTTGTGTATGTTTGTTGAGTGTTTCTGGAGGTCCTCGTGGTATATAACCCGCGCTAGAGCAGCTCGGGGGCTGCTCAGCCCTACCACAGTCGCGATTCTGCAGTTCGGGGGACTGGGTCTGTCATGCGATTGAGCCGTGCGACTGAGTGGGTCGTGCGACTGAGTCATGCGTCTAAGTCGATCGTGCGACTGAGTTGTGCGACTAGGCAGGTCGTGCGACTGAGTCGTGCGACAGGGTGTCTGTATGCGATTGAGTCATGCGTATGAATGATTGTGTGCGATTGAGTCAGGTGACCGACTGAGTGTATGCGATTGTGCGTGTTTCGCACGACTGGAGTCCAATCGCACGAATGAAGGTTCAATCGCACGAAAGTAGCTAATTCGTACGATTGAGGGTTGTTTCGTGCGCATGGAGGTTGGGTTGTGCGAATGGGTGTGTTGTGTGGTGCGACTGAGTCCAATCGCACGAATGAAGGTTCAATCGCACGAAAGTAGCTAATTCACACGATTGAAGGTTGATTCGTACGAATGGAACGTGGGTCGAGCGTCTGGTCCCGTCGTGTGTCTGATGATGCGTGTGTCCGCTTGTGTGTGTGCTACCCACGACCGAACCGATACAACCCGAACCGACCAAACATTACTATACGCTTTATACCTGTCATTAATGCTTGACCATAACTGTCAATAGGTGTTTGACTGATCATTGCATTCAACTGTTGGAAATCTCGACCTTTCATACTTACCACTTAACAAGTGAGTTTCGTGGCCCCTTTTTATGCTTATACTATTTCACAAACATTTACAAACATGGGGGAAAAGTATGCTCGCCCGTTTTCTATGCTGTACTACATACATACAATTTTCATACAAGGAATCAACGTGATACTGTGTTACAAGCACTTATCTGATACATGCTTGGTCTGCTGTGTGGTTCTATCTTTTTTACTACATTTTTATTACTTAACCTGCGAGCTCACCAACAATTTTGTTGACCATTTTGAGCATATCTTTTCAGGTGATCAAGCTAGCTGAGGTTCTAGGTGTGCTGCCTTAGTGGAGACCCTAGGATGCATTTTTGGACTAAACATGTTTGACAAACTGTTACTTTGAACAATGTTGAACTATGTAAACAGTTACAATCTTTTGAAACTTGTTCCCGGGTTGTGGAATTTACATTACAATTTCATCTTATGTGATTATGTGAATCGTTTATCTTGTTATGCATATGGCTATGTTGTCGTGAACATTGACTATACACGACACAAGTCCCCTTGTTGTCGGGTGTCGTCATGACACGCTTGTCATCATTATATCATTGCATCTCTATCGCTTACCATGTGTTATGACGATTCCCGTCTCGTCACAACCCCGTGTTTCCGCTCTTAGCGGGGGTGTGACAGACTGGTATCAGAGCCATTGGTTATAGAGAATTAGGCAATACACTTGACCTAGACTATAACCTAGGAACCTTCATGTAGATTGCATGCCAGGGTTGTGTGCATTTTGTATCTCATACGTGTTCCTCATTACTTGTTTGTTATCTATCTATTTCGTGAATCTTTTCGCCCTATGAGAGAGCCCTTGTGCTCACTCTTTTATGGGATGCTCCCATTAGATCTTCCGTTCCCTCTGCGCGCCAAGTTATCATAACCAAATTCGGGCATTAGGACCCGAAGAGATCTTCACAGATCAGATACTGCGCTTAACCTTGGATACTAAGACCGACCCGAGGAGGCTATGTCTGTGTCCTTTAAGGATGCAAGATAGGCAACCTCCACCAGACTATACGTGATTACATGCTTGGGCTCTTAGTTGACCTGATGGATTATTATGGATATGATGTAAAGGAAAGTCGGATGTCATGTAACCGGATCGGGCATCATTCTCGGTACATCGTGGGTGTGGTGGGAACGCTGCGGGGAACCCTATATATAAACACCACCGATATACCGAGAATATGCTTGAAATGGGCTGCATGGTGATCTTGATCGACCGGAACATGAACATTGGAACTTAATAAACGGAATACTTGTGTATATTATGGTGACTAAAGCTTACATGTTACCTCTTTTATGAATAGAACATGCCGCCTCGAAGATCTACTCACAGTAATAGCAGCGGAATTGAAGCCCCAAGAGGCAGAGGCAGAGGCAGAGGCAGGGGAAGAACCCCAAGAACAAGTGATGCTCCTGCCAGTAACAATCAAGGAACAGGGAACACTGATATGGCAGCCCTGATCGCTCAACAGCTGGCCGCACTAATTCCGACAATCGTGGCCCAAGTGAGCGATGCTCTTTAGAATTCTCACCCCCACGAGGACGGTGGCAATGATAATGAGGATAACGATAACCCGACTGGGAATGAAAGCAATCAGGAGACCGGAAATGGTGGTACAGCCGGTAACGAAACTGTAATTGTTAACGAGACCGGGGTTGTGAATACTAGACGGGGATGTTCGTACAAGGAATTCGTGGCTTGTAAACCACGAGAGTTTGATGGCAAAGGTGGAGCCATAGCTCTGACCAGATGGCTTGAAAAGATGGAGGCCGTGATCGACATCAGCGAATGCCTCGACAGCCAACGAATTAAGTACGCCACTTGCTCACTACAGGGCAAGGCACTGACATGGTGGAACACTCAGATTCAGGCTAGGGGAAGAGAATCCACGATGCAAATGTCGTGGGATGAGTTCAAGGCCCTAATCACCGAGGAGTACTGTCCTCTCAATGAGATGCAAAAACTTGAGCATGAGTTCTGGAATCATGCCATGGTGGGGGCTGGGCACGCAGCTTACACCGACCATTTTCATGAGTTAGCAAGGTTGGTTCCACATCTAGTCACCCCGAAATCAAAAAGGATAGAGAGGTGCATTTGGGGACTTGCGCCTCAAATCCGGGCAATGGTAACCGCCTCCGCTCCTCCTACTATTCAGAGCGCGATTCTAAAGGCTGGCGCTTTGACTGATGAAATGGTGAGAATGGGAGTTTTGGGTAGAGGAGCAGAGAAGAGAAGGATTTTGGGGAAACAAGCCGGTCGAGTGCCGGAAGTTTGATAAAAGAGCCAAGACAACCAGAAACTTTGTGGCAGTGACGCAGGGCAGGCGAGAGTATGTGGGTCCGCACCCCAAATGTGACAAGTGCAATTATCATCATCCCCCAGGAACACAGTGCCGGGTGTGCGCGAATTGTAGACGCCCGGGGCATCTTGCAAGAGACTGCAGAACAACGCCGAATATGGTTGCGTCGGTCAACGCGGTTAACCCCGCCGGGAATGCAAGGGCTTGTTATGAGTGTGGAAGCCTTGATCACTACCGAAACATGTGCCCCAGGCTGAATCAGGCACCGGGTCAACTAGGAAACAACCAGCAGCAAGTGATGGCTATAGCTGGAAATCAAGGCCCGCCCAATCAGGGGATACAGCTCGGGGACGTGCATTCGTCATTGGAGCCAACGATGCTCGCCAGGACCTGAATGTTGTCACGGTATGCACTTACTCAATAATCACTTTGCATCTATACTGTTTGATACTAGAGCAGACAATAGCTTTATATCTTCTGAGTTTGTGCAATTACTTGATTTGAGCCCTAGTAGGCTAGAAACTAGCTACTCTGTAGAAATGGCCAACGTAGGATTGTTCAGGCCGATGAAATATTAGAAAGTGCTCGATAATTTAGAGGACCACACCTTCGATATAGACTTGATACCCTTTGAGTTAGGGAGTTTCGATGTGATTGTGGGAATGGATTGGTTGTCGAAACACGGGGCCGAGATTTGTCGAGACAAGGTAGTGCGAATCCCTATGTCAGACGGGGGAGTACTCAGAGTTCAAGGAGAAAGATCGGGGAGAAACTTAAAGCTTATTTCCTGCATGAAAGCACGCCGGAGCTCAAGAAAACAATGCTACTCTTTTCTGGCTCATGTGGTGGAAAAGAAAGAGGAGGAACAGGAATTGACAAATATCCCTATATGCGGATTACCCAGATATATTCCCAATGACTTGTCTGGTTTGCCTCCTCCACGACAAGTGGAATTTCGTATTGATTTGGTTCCTGGAGCTACACCGGTAGCAAAGACACCGTATCGTTGGCACCGTCTGAAATGCAAGAATTATCTAGTCAGTTACAGGACTACTGGAGAAGGGTTTTATTCGGCCGAGTCACTCGCCTTGGGGAGCACTAGTGTTATTCGTCAAGAAGAAGGATGGGTCGTTCCGTATGTGCATCGATACCGTGAGTTGAACAAATTAACTGTGAAGAATCGGTATCCTCTCCCCAGGATCGACGACCTGTTTGATCAGTTACAAGGAGCTTCGTATTTTTCCAAGATCGACCTTCGGTCTGGATATCACCAACTAAGAGTTTTCGAGGAGGAGATACCGAAGACAACATTTAGAACTCGTTATGGGCACTATGAGTTCTTGGTCATGCCTTTGGATTGACTAACGCACCAGCTGTGTCATGGACTTGATGAATCGAGTGTGCAAACCTTACTTTGATAAGTTTGTGATCGTATTCATCGACGACATACTTATCTACTCTCGATCGAAGGAGGACCATGAAGAACACCTTCGGGCTATTCTGGAACTGTTAAGAGAAGAGAAACTTTTCGCCAAGCTCTTGAAGTGTGATTCTGGCTGCGAGAGGTGAAGTTTTGGGGTCATGTGGTTAACAAAGACGGGATTCATGTAGATCCCGGCAAGATCGAAGCGGTAAAGAAATGGGATACACCCCAGACACCTTCAGAGATACGACAGTTCTTAGGATTAGCCGGATACTATCGTCGTTTCATTGTGAACTTTTCAAAGATCACTCAACCGTTGACATTGCTGACTCAGAAAGACAAGAAGTTTGATTGGGGAGATGCGCAAGAACGGGCGTTCCAAACGCTGAAAGATAAGCTGTGTAATGCACCGATATTGTCCCTTCCAGACGGAACTGATGATTTTGTGGTGTACTGTGATGCTTCGCATCAAGGGTTGGGAGTGTACTAATGCAGAAAGATAAGGTGATCGCCTACGCTTCGCGACAACTTAAGGTGCACGAGAAGAACTATACAACTCATGATCTTGAGTTGGGCGCTGTAGTATTCGCACTTAAGATAGGGGCATTACCTGTATGGAACCAAATGCATCGTATACACAGATCATAAAAGCCTTCAACATATTCTGGATCAGAAGGAACTCAATATGCGACAGCGACGTTGGGTAGAGCTACTTAGTGACTACGATTGTGAAATTCGGTATCATTCGGGGAAAGCTAACGTGGTGGCTGATGCTCTAAGCCGCAAAGAACACGTGAAACCACTACGTGCTCGAGCTTTGGGATTGACCATTCAAACAAATTTGAAAGCTCAGATCCAAATTGCGCAAAGTGAAGCGTTGAAAGAAGAAAACCTTGCAACAGAAGAATTCCGAGGGTTGGATAAACAACTGATGTGCAAGGACGATAGCGTACAGTACTTCGTGGACCGTATATGGGTACCCAAGTGGGGAGGTGTACGTACCTTGGTCATGGATGAAGCACATAAGACACGATATTCTATTCATCCTGGCGCAAACAAGATGTACCACGATCTCAAAGATCTGTACTGGTGGCCAGGCCTGAAGAAAGACATTGCCACGTACGTCAGCAGCTGCTTGACATGCTCGAAAGTTAAAGCTGAACATCAGAAACCATCGGGATTATTACAGCACCTGAATTCCCGAGTGGAAATGGGAGAATATAGCCATGGATTTCATTACCAAACTCCCTAAAACAAGCAACGGGCATGACTCGATATGGGTCGTAGTGGATCGAATGACGAAATCAGCACACTTCTTGCCAATCCGAGAAGACTACAAAATGGACAAGTTAGCGAGATTGTACATTAAAGAGGTCGTGACAAGACACGGAGTGCCGGTGTCGATCATCTCCGACCGTGACGGCCGATTCACTTCACGATTTTGGCAAACACTACAGAAAGCAATGGGCACTCGATTAGACATGAGTACCGCCTATCACCCTCAAACAGATGGCCAAAGTGAACGAACCATACAAACGCTAGAGACATGCTGAGAGCGTGTGTAATCGACTTTGGCGTGGTTGGGATACTCATTTGCCATTGATTGAATTCTCATACAATAACAGCTACCACACCAGCATGGGTGTGCTGTTCGAAGCGTTGTACGGAAGGAAGTGTAGATCACCCGTTTGTTGGGCCGAGATTGGTGAAAGTCAGCTAACAGGCCCAGATCATCCAGGAAACAACCGACAAGATCTTCCAAATCAAAGATAGACTGAAAGCCGCTAGAGATCGCCAAAAGAGCTACGCCGACAATCGTCGAAAGCCTCTAGAATTCAACGTTGGGGACCGAGTGTTACTCAAAGTCTCTCCTTGGAAAGGAGTTGTTCGGTTTGGAAAGAAAGGAAGTTAGCCCCAAGATACGTGGGACCATTCGAGATTACAGAAAGAATTGGTCCAGTGGCTTACCGATTAAGGTTACCACACAGAACTCAACGGGTGCATGATACCTTCCATGTGTCGAACCTCAAGAAGTGTTTGGCTGACGAATCACTTCATATACCCATTGACGATATCAATCGACGAAAGCTTCATTTTATTGAGGAACCATTGAGGTCATGGATCGTAAAGTCAAACAGTTGAAGCGCAGTAGAATACCAATTGTTCGCGTAAGGTGGAATTCGAAACGAGGGCCAGAGTTTACATGGGAACGGGAAGATCAAATGAAACTCAAATACCCACACTTATTCGTGGATGACACTCTTGGACCTAACTCCAGCTGAATTTCGGGACGAAACTCTCTCAACTGGGGGATACTGTGACATCCGTCACCTTGAGGTCCGTCGAACGACATAAATAACATGGAAATATTTTAAATAAATCTTCCCTTCTTCATGAACTCCTGCTTTACGGAGTCAGGTCTGCTTATTTTTCCCTTGTGCCTGTACTTCCTTCGAGAACGTGTGTAAGCATAAACTTTTATAAACTTCATCACTATACCACCGATATATCATTTTTAATTTCGACCATTGTCACAAATAAAACCATTTTAGGCTATCAAATGCCAATAAATACGCTTTTAACCGTAATATAACGAACATTTTAAGATCGTAAACAACCGAAACAAATTTTTGGGAAACTCGAGGGTTAAGTGCAGGGACTAAACTTGTAATTTTGCAAACTTGGGCTGGGTATATAAGCCCCATTCCAGCCATTTCTCTCATCTTCATCTTCTCCACCTTCAACCTTTTCTCCACTTTTTCTCTCGTTTTAGCACCAAAAATCGTCATGTTTGTCGCGTTTTCACTACCAAATCTTGGGCATCATCGTGTGTACGCGTCCTAGCGGTAGACAACCTTTCCAATCCGTTTTTGGTTTGATTTACTGCTGCGATTTCTAGGGTTTCGGGTGCTCGGGTTCATCGAGCACATGAGGTCGAGTGGGTGCGTGTGAGTCTTTCTGCTTGTGTTTCATGTTTGTGTATGTTTGTTGAGTGTTCTGGAGGTCCTCGTGGTATAAAACCCGCGTTAGAGCAGCTCGGGGGCTGCTCAGCCCGACCACAGTCGCGATTCTGTAGTCGGGCGACTGGGTCTGTCATGCGATTGAGCCGTGCGACTGAGTGGCGTGCGACTGAGTGGGTCGTGCGACTGAGTCATGCGTCTAAGTCGATCGTGCGACTGAGTTGTGCGACTAGGCAGGTCGTGCGATTGAGTCGTGCGACAAGGTGTCTGTATGCGATTGAGTCATGCGTATGAATGATTATGTGCGATTGAGTCAGGTGACCGACTGAGTGTATGCAATTGTGCGTGTTTCGCACGACTGAGTCCAATCGCACGAATGAAGGTTCAATCGCACGAAAGTAGCTAACTCGTACGATTGAGGGTTGATTCGTGCGCATGGAGGTTGGTATGCGAATGGGGTGTTGGTGGTGCGACTGAGTCCAATCGCACGAATGAAGGTTCAATCGCACGAAAGTAGCTAATTCACACGATTGAAGGTTGATTCGTACGAATGGAACGGGGTCGAGCGTCTGGTCCCGTCGTGTGTCTGATGATGGTGTGTCTGCTTGTGTGTGTGCTACCCACGACCGAACCGATACAACCCGAACCGACCAAACATTACTATACGCTTTATATGTCATTAATGCTTGACCATAATGTCAATAGGTGTTGACTGATCATTGCATTCAACTGTTGGAAATCTCGACTTTCATACTTACCACTTAACAAGTGAGTTTCGTGGCCCCTTTTTATGCTTATACTATTTCACAAACATTTACAAACATGGGGGAAAAGTATGCTCGCCCGTTTTCTATGCTGTACTACATACATACAATTTTCATACAAGGAATCAACGTGATACTGTGTTACAAGAACTTATCTGATACATGCTTGGGTCTGCTGTGTGGTTCTATCTTTGCAACTATTTAATTCCAGTGTGGGAACCGACGGTTAGGTATTGGTAGTACTACTGGGTTGACACCCCCACCCTCGTGTTGGTATACTAGTTAGTACCAACATAGCCAGGTACGGGTCTTGGGTGAATATACGCCGACAATTTCTTTGTGTACGTCGCTAGGTTTGGTTGCAAAGCTCATGACATGTGATTTTACTTGTGTATATAACTGTATTCACAGTATTCCATATCATTTACCTTATACAACATCACTTACATTTTTATTACTTAAACCTGCGAGCTCACCAACAATTTTGTTGACCATTTTGAGCATATCTTTTCAGGTGATCAAGCTAGCTGAGGTTCTAGGTGTGCTGCCTTAGTGGAGACCCTAGGATGCATTTTTGGACTAAACATGTTTGACAAACTGTTACTTTGAACAATGTTGAACTATGTAAACAGTTACAATCTTTTGAAACTTGTTCCCGGGTTGTGGGAATTTACATTACAATTTCATCTTTATGTGATTATGTGAATCGTTTATCTTGTTATGCATATGGCTATGTTGTCGTGAACATTGACTATACACGACACAAGTCCCCTTGTTGTCGGGTGTCGTCATGACACGCTTGTCATCATTATATCATTGCATCTCTATCGCTTACCATGTGTTATGACGATTCCCGTCTCGTCGCAACCCCGTGTTTCCGCTCTTAGCGGGGGTGTGACAACCGGAGCACCCCCAAGGAGAGATACTTGGTCTAATAAACCCCTTATCAGTAGCTCTTGCAACTGCTCCATTAATTCTTTCATCTCCGTCGGATCCAATCGATACGGTGCCTTGGCAACAGGTTAGGCACCCGGTATCAGATCAATCTAGATCTCGATCTCTCTGTCAGGTGGCACTCCTGGTAGGTCTTCTGGGAACACGTCTGGGAAGTCACACACAACCGGTACATCAGACAGTTGTGGTGCTGGCGTATCCGCATCCTTTACATAGGCCAAGTAGGCACTACATCCATGCCTCATGCACTTTCCCGCCACCGCCATTGAGATTACTTTCGGGATCATCATGACCCGATCTCCATAAATAGTTACCAAACTCCCATCAGGCGCTGTCAAATGAATCATCTTCTTGTGACACACAATGTTCGCCTCGAAGTCAGCCAACCAATCCATCCCAAGAACTAAATCAAAACCACCTAAGGTCATCACGAACGGTCTAACAGAAAACTTATGACCTTCTAGTTCCACATCACAGTTCTCTATCATCTCAGAAATCCTGGTAGACTTACCTATGGCAGTTTCTACATCAAAGGGCACATCAACACGTCTACTACTAATAGGCAGCTTAGCACAGAAAGCAGCAGAAATAAAACTTTTACTGGCACTCGAATCAAATAACACAGAAGCTAAAGTTTGGTTCACTAGAAACATACCACACACGACATCAGGGTCCATCCTAGCTTCCTCCTGTGTCATAGTGAATGCCCTGGCGCTCACCCTTGGCCCTTCACTCCCCGTCTTCTTCATTCTAGAGCCCTCCGCCCTCGGCTTCTTACAATCCTTACTTATGTGACCCTCTTCACCACAGTTAAAGCACCGGACTGTACGATAGTCCCTTGCCATGTGCCCCGCCTTCCCACATTTAAAGCACAAGTTTGACCCAAACCTACATTCCCCACAATGCTCTCTCCCACACGTACCACACTTCTTCATACCCGCACCCGATGCGACCACACGACGGTTATCCACCCTTGCCTTCTTATTACCCATCGAGGCACCACCCCGACCAAACCTCTTCCCATTCCAGTTTCGGTCACCTCCACCCTTCCTGCCACCTTCAGCCACCACCACCACAGCCTTCTCATCATATAATCTCCCTGCTAAGTCCACCGCCGACCTAAACGTGCTCGGTCGGGTAGTGATCATATGCCTACGAATGTCCGCTGGCAAACCCTGAATGTACCTCTTAATATTCCGTGACAGAGGCATCACCTGATCCAGCACCAGACGTGCCATCTCGTTGAATTTGATGGTGTATTTTTGGTGCGTCATCGTTTCCGCCTCCAGTTGCAGGAATTATTTCTCAACTTTATCCATTTCTCTATGAGGTCAGAACTTCTCAATCACTAGCTTTTTCAATTCAAACCATCTCATCCTCCCGATTGCCCGATTGCTCGACTACCCTTGGCTTGGACTATATTGTCCCACCAACACAGAGCTGAGTCCACAAAAGAGTGGGTAGCAAACTTTACTTTTTGGTCCCCCCGGCACTTGTTGATATTCAATACAGCTTCCATTTCTCTCACCCACCGGTGAGCAGCAGCAACAACAGTGCCGTTTCCATCAAAAGTAGGGGGCTTGTATCGTTGAAACGCCCAATAATTACAGCCTCGTGTCACCTCCTGCACAGGCTCTTCTTCCTCCTCCTCTTCTTCATCATCCGAGAGAACCATTTTAGGCTCCGGGTGCTCCTGTCCTCCCGAGGACCTATTTATTTCTTTCCTTTCCCCTTCCCCTACAGCCTTAATAACTTCGGTCACTACAGACAGTAAGATTGTCTGCATGACCTGATGGACTTCTTCAACAACAGCCTCCTTTACTGTGGCTCTCAGATTGACGCTCTCGTCGCCACCCTCCGAATGAGGGGTCTCTAGTTCATCAGGAACCACCTTTTCCACTCTGGGTCTTCCTCTCTTGGGTCGCGGCTCAGCACCAAGCCATCACGACCACCAGCCATTCACACGCACACTGAAAGATTCAAACACCAACACGGTCATTCAAGGGAACAACTCAGTTTATGTCAAGTATAGTAAGTCACTAATTACAGTGGCCAGTTGTAATTAGCCACTTACTTTACTCTTCATACCCCAAGCATTACCTATCCTGACTACATCAGTATTTAAATCTACAAGCAACACATACACATACCATGCGCACAAAATACTGGTTAACATTACGAAAATACCTGATGGCACGTAGCTACTCAGATTGGCATCCCTTCTCTTTCCATCCCATTCTCAGTTTAAGTTAAGGTTTATTTGAAAATTTACCCATTTCACTTAAACTTGGCTCTGATACTAACTTGTAAGGCCCCGTTCCCGGGACGCTTACAGCTGGTCGATCATTGCACATGAAAAGTACATTTTCATTTATCGACGTAAAGATCGTAGCAGAAACATTCAAAAATGACATGTCATTTCATTATAAGAGCTTTTGGCAAATAATACATCGTTAACCAGTTACAAAATACATTGTTGCATTATATCACAAAAGCATTATATAAATGGATGCCATTCCAAAAGAGCTGAGTAGCCACCTTGTGCCATCCTCAACAACATTACCTGCCAACTGGAAACATATAAAAGTCAGCATTGCTAAGTGAGTTCTAGTTTTATAATAAAACATACTTTTCTTTCATTAAAACCATTCTTTACATTCGTGCAATCATACATCATATGTACACATAGATAATATTATTATTATCTTCATTTGTTCTTACATTCCTTCTTTTTCTTTCATCAAAACCATGAACTTTACCCTTCATGTTCATGGTACTGGCCAAAGCCTATCATAGACCTTCATTCACGATGCACATCACCTCTGGCCACAGTACCTAAGATAAAGTTCAGGTATACCATTGTCATGTTCTATGCCCTTCATGCTTATGGTACTGGACCTAAGCCTATCATAGACCTTCATTCATGATACCCAGCACCTCTGGCCACAGTACCTAAGGCAAGCAACAATGGTTCCGTACAAATGGTCAATCACAAAGAACGACCCCAATGTGCATCCTCCCGGGGTAGCGAACCCGCACACCGTTGGGCTAACACCTTCTAATGGCGTGTCCCGACATACAAGGCTTGCAAGACTTTCTTTACTTTCATCATTCATTAATGCATGCATTCTTACTTCATGTTCCTCTTTAATTATCTTTTGCTTTACGTTACATACTACTTTTATTCATTCATTAACATAACACATAAAGCCACAGGAAAGATAAACATACATCATAATAAGGAACATAACATACACAGTCATCATCATCATACAGGGCAACATCATACATACATAACATGCATAATCATGCAACATCATCATCATCATGCCCAACATACTCTCTAAGGCCTCAACAGTCATCTTACATGAACTTACGGGGTCTTTCACGTCAAAACTTACATATGCACTTTCCCCCAAAAGCCAGTACATAAACTACACTTTCCTCGGGTTCACCAGCCCTAGTTGGGCATATGGGAACCCTTCAGTCGCATGGCCGTCAGGCGACTGAACATCATGTGATTGGACCAATGCGGATGAACACCTCTGTGAATGAACACCCAATCGTGCGAATGAAACTAATGCGAATGGACTCCATGCGGATGAGTCCCATGCGAATGGACTTATGTGGATGAAACTAATGCGAATGGGCATTATGCGACTGGGCTCTTAGTCGCGCGAATGAACCCTTGGTCATACGAATGAATCTCAATCACACCTCAATCGGCCGTATGGCCTCCATTCGGTCGCATAGCCCTAGCTAGTGCAGAATGCAGTTCATCCCGAACCCAACCTGCCATTTTCGACCTTCAAGCTCATCTAAACCCATTCTAAGCCCAAATCAACCATCCTAAACCTTAGGAGTGCATACCACAACACCATTCAAGCACACACAAGCCTAAACACAAGACCTAAACGAATCACACACATACCCACACATACATAAACGGGTCAAACACACACACACACACTTCCAAAACCTGATTTTCAGATGTGTTCCAGCCCCAAAATCATTCAAAAACGTGTATAAGAGGGGTCCTAGAACTCACACAAACGACCAAAACGAGAAGAGCTTCGATTAGACCCGCTACCCGATGATTTTACTCTGATTAACCAACTCGAACCAACTTTTCTCCCTTTTTCTCTCTTCTTTCTTCCTTGGCTGAAATTTTGGGGATGTGGGGAGGGTGTGGGCTGCCCTCCCCTCTTATTCTCCTTCTCTGCCTAACTTTTTCGCGTTTTGGCAAGTTTGGTCCCCCGACTTTGGACTTTATTTCTTTTTCTTCTGTAACACCCACTTATTTATCTATTTTGAAGCTGATGAAAGACGAAAGAAATAAAGTCCTAAGTCGAGGAACCAAACTCGCCAACGAAAGAAAGACGGGTGAGTGGGGGTATATAAAGGAGAGGGCAGCCCTTACCCTCTCCCCACACCCATATTTTCAGCCATCAAAGAGGGGAAGAGAGAAAGAAGAAAAAAAGAGGAGAAAAGGTTGGTTAAGGTAGATTCAAGCGGGCAAAATCATCATGTAGCAAGTCAAACCGAAGCTTTATTTCTCGGCGTCGTTTGTGTGAGTTCTAGGACCCCACTTTTACTTGTTTTCAAACGATTTTGGGGCTGGAAAGCATAGAAAACCCCTTTTTGTATGTTTGTGTGTTTGACCCATTTGGGTGTGTTGCTTGTGATGCGTTTAGAGTTTGTTTCTAGGCTTGTGTGTGCTTGAATGGTGTTATGGTATGCACCCCTAAGGTTTAGGATGGTTGATTTGGGCTTAGAAGGGGCTTAGATGAGTTTGGAGGTCGAAAAGGGCACTTTGCATTCGGCTGGAACTCCATTCTGCATCAGCTAGGGCTAGACGACCGACTGGAGTACGATTGGAGGCCATACGGCCAAAGGGGATGTGATTGGGGTCCATTCGCACGATTGAGGGTCCATTCGCACGATTGGGGCCAGTCGCATGGAGGTCATGCGACTGAGGGTCCAGTTGTATAAGTGCTCATCCGCATTAGTCCATTCACACGATTGGGTGTTCATTCGCATGAGTGTTCATCTGCATTGATTCATTCGCATGATATTCAGTCACATGGAGGCCATGTGACTGAAGGGTGTCCATACGCCCAAATAGGGTTGTTGCACTCGAAGGAAAGTGTAGTTTTACTTCTAACTTTCGAGGGAAAGTGTAGATGTAAGTCTTGACGTAAAGGTTTCCGTAAGAGCATGTAAGATGATGATTGAGGCTTTAGAGAGCATGTTGGGCATGATGATGAAGATGTTGCATGTTTATGCATAATGTATGTTATGTATGTATGCTGTTGCGCTGTATGTTGTGATGACTGTGTATGTTATGTTCCTTGTTATGCCGTATGTTTATCTTTCCTGTGACTTTACGTGTCATGTTAATGAATGAATGAAGTATTATGTAACGTAAAGTGAAAGATAATGAAAGAGGAACATGAAGTAAGAATGCATGCATTACTGAACGATAAATGAATGAAAGAAAGGCTTGCAAGCACATATATGAGGTGAGCAACCCTGTTGTTGCAAAAGACTCGGATAGCATGCAACCGTTGAGATTGACAATGAGGTGAGCAACCCTGTTGTTGCAAGAGACTCGGATAGCATGCAATCATTAAGATTTCCAATAAGGTGACCAACCTATTGTTGCAAGAGACTTGGATAGCATGAAATCGTTGAGATTGCCAATGAGGTGAGCAACTCTGTTGTTGGAAGAGACTCAGATAGCATGCAATCGTTGAGATTGCCTATGAGGTGAGCAACCCTATTGTTGCAAGAGACTCGGATAGCATGCAATCGTTGATATTGCCAATGAGGTGAGCGACCCTGTTGTCACAACAACTCGGGAGAACGAACGTATACAATGAACGAAAGTTAACGAATGTAATAGAAGCTAATAATTATATTATCGATGTGTATGTATGTTGTATGGTCACGAATGAATGTAAAGCGTAGTATGATTTGAAAGAAAGTAAAGAATGGTTTGAATAAGAGCAAGGTATGTTTTACTATAAAACTAGAACTCACTCAGCAACGCTAACTTTTTATGTGTTTCCAGTTGGCAGGTAATAGTTGCTGAGGATGGCACGAGGCGGGTACTCAGCTCTTTTGGGATGGCATCCATGTTTATATGCTTTTGTGATGTAATGCAACTTGGTTTTGTAATCGAATTACGATGTGTTATTTTGCAAAAGCTTTTGTAATGAAATGAGATGTTTATTTTGTCATTTCCGCTATGATGTTTTATGGATGTTATATGTAACTATATATTTTATGTGCGATGAATGACCAACTGTAGGCGTCCTGGGAATGGGGCCTTACAAGTTGGTATCAGAGCCAAAGTTTAAGTGAATTGGTTAAATTTTCAAAATAAACCTTAACTTAAACTGAGAATGGGATGGAAAAGGAATTGGATGCCAATCTAAGTAGTTGCGTGCCATGAGGTATTTTCGTAAAGTTAACCGGTTTTATGTGTGCATGGTATGTGGTTATGTGATGTATGTAGATTTAAATACTGATGTAGTCAGGACAGGTAATGCTTAGGGTATGAAGAGTAAAGTAAGTGGCTAATCACAACTGGCCACTGTAATTAGGGACTTACTATACTTGACATAAACTGAGTTGTTCCCTTGAATGACCGTGTTAGTGTTTGAATCTTTTAGTGTGCGTGTGATGGCCGGTGGTAGATCTTGAAAGCCTCATGGGGTGGAGGTCATGGTGCTGAACCGCAACCCAAGAGAGGGAGACCCAGAGTTGAAAAGGTGGTTCCCAAAGAACCAGAGACCCCTCATCCGGAGGGTGGCGAGGAGAGCGCCAATCTGAGAGCCTCAGTAAAGGAGGCTGTTGTAGAAGAAGTTCATAGGTCATTCGGATGATCTTACCCTCTATAGTGACTGAAGTTATAAAGGCTGTACGAGAGGGGGAAAGAAGGGAAAGAAACAGGTCCTTGGGAGGATGGGAACAACCGGAGCTGGAAACGGTTCACTCTGATGATGAGGAAGAGGAAGAAGAAGAGCCTGTGCCGTAGGTGGCACGAGGCTGTAAATATGGGGAATGTATGAGATGCAAGCCCCTAACTTTTGATGGTAACGGCATTGTTGCTGCTGCTCACTTGTGGGTGAGGGAAATGGAGGCTGTACTTGATATCAGCGAGTGCCGAGAGGACCAGAAGGTGAAGGTCAATACCCACTCTTTTGTGGACTTAGCTCTATGTTGGTGGGACAACATTGTCCAAGCTGAGGGTAGCAAGGCCATTGGGAGGATGAGATGGTCTGAGCTGAAAAAGTTGGTGATTGAGGAATTTTGTCCTTATCGGGAAATGGACAAGGTCGAAAGGGAGTTCTTGCAACTGGAGGCAGGAACCATGACGCACCAGCAGTACACCATAAAGTTCAATGAGATGGCACGTCTGGTGCCAGATCAAGTGACACCCCTGTCTCGAAAAATCAAGAGGGTATATTCAGGGTTTGCCAGCGGATATTCGCAGGCACATGATCGCTGCCCGGCCGAGTACGTTTAGGTCGGCGGTGGATTTGGTAGGGAGACTGTATGATGAGAGGACGGTGGTGGTGACTGAAGGTGGCAAGAAGAGTGGTGGTGATCAAAACTGGCAGGGGAAGAGGTTTGGTCGGGGTGATGCCTCGACGGGTAACAAGAAGGCACGGGTGGACGACCGCCGTGTGGTCGCATCGAGTGCTGGTATAAAGAAGTGTGGTAGGTGTGGGAGAGAACATAGCGGGGAAGGTAGGCTGGGGTTGAATGTGTGCTTCAAATGTGGGAAGCCGGGGCATATAGCCAAGGACTGTCGAACGGTCCGATGCTTCAACTGTAGTGAAGAGGGTCACATAAGTAAGGATTGCAAGAAGACAAGGCCTGAGAGTTTCGGGGTGAAGAAGACGGGAGGTGAGGTATCGAGGGCGAGCGCCAGGGCATTCACTATGACACAGGAGGAAGCTAGGACAGACCCTGACGTTGTGTCTGGTATGTTTCTCGTGAACCAATCTTTAGCTTCTGTGTTATTTGATTCGGGTGCAAGTAAAAGTTTTATTTCTGTTGCTTTCTGTGCTAAGCTGCCTATTAGTAGTAGACGTGTTGATGCACCCTTGATGTAGAAACTGCCATAGGTAAGTCTACCAGGATTTCTGAGATGATAGAGAACTGTGATGTGGAACTTGAGGGTCATAAGTTTCCTGTTAGACTGTTCGTGATGACCTTAGATGGTTTTGATTTGGTTCTTGGGATGGATTGGTTGGCTGATTTCGAGGTGAACATTATGTGTCGCAGGAAGATGATTCGTTTGATAGCGCCTGACGGTAGTTCAGTGACAGTTTATGGTCATCGGGTTACTACGATCCCGAAGGTAATCTCAATGGCTGTGGCGGGAAAGTGTATGAGGCGTGGATGTAGTGCCTACTTGGCCTATGTAAAGGATATGGATACGCCAACACCACAACTATCCGATGTATCGGTTGTGTGTGACTTTCCAGACGTATTCCCAGAAGACTTATCAGGAGTGCCACCTGACCTTGAGATCAAGTTCCAGATTGACTTGATACCGGGTGCCCTACCTGTTGCCAAGGCATCGTATCCATTGGCTCCGACGGAGGTGAAAGAGTTGATGGAGCAGTTGCAAGAGCTGCTTGATAAGGGGTTCATTAGACCGAGTATCTCTCCTTGGGGTGCTCCAGTCCTGTTTGTAAAGAAGAAAGATGGTAGTATGAGGATGTGCATTGACTACCGCGAGCTGAACAAGTTGACGGTGAAGAACCGATACGCCTTACCGAGAATAGATGATTTGTTCGATCAACTTCAGGGTGCCAGTTAGTTTTCAAGGATAGACCTTCGATCTGGTTACCATCAGTTGAAGGTGAAGGAGCAAGATATTCCTAAAACAGCTTTCCGCACGCGGTATGGTCACTACGAGTTCCTTGTGATGTCTTTTGGTTTGACCAATGCATCAGCTGCTTTTAGGGATTTGATGAATCGAGTGTGCCTGCCGATGTTGGATAAATCAGTGATCGTGTTTATTGATGATATCGTGATTTATTCGAAGAGCGAGATGGGGCATGCCGACCACATTGGGGAAGTTTTAGAGACGTTGAGAAAGGAGAAGCTGTACACCAAGTTCTCCAAGTGCGCATTTTGGTTGCGTGAAGTCCAGTTCTTGGGTCATGTGGTAAACCCTGATGGGATCATGGTGGATCCGACAAAGGTGGAGGCAGTGATGCAATGGAAGTCTCCAAAGACGTCATCCGAGATTCGTAGCTTCTTGGGTTTGGCGGGCTACTATAGAAGGTTTATCCAAGACTTCTCTAAGGTTGCTTCTCCACTAACCAAGTTGACCCGAAAAGATGTGAAATTTGTATGGGTCAAGCTCAAGAGAAGGCATTCGAAGAATTGAAGGTGAGATTGACTCAAGCTCCTGTTCTGTCATTACCTGATGGAAGTGAAGATCTGGTGGTTTATTCTGATACTTCTTATTTGGGGTTGGGGTGTGTGTTAATGCAGAGAGGAAAGGTTATAGCTTATGCATCCCGACAGTTGAAGGTTCATGAGGTCAATTATCCTACTCATGACTTGGAGCTTGCAGCCGTGGTATTTGCACTAAAGATTTGGAGGCATTATCTTTATGGGATGAAGTGCACCATTTTTACCAACCACAAGAGCTTGAAGTACTTCTTTGAGCAGAAAGATCTGAACATGAGGTAGAGGTAGTGGTTGGAACTTATAAAGGATTATGATTGTGAGATCCATTACCATCCGGGCAAAGCCAACGTGGTGGCTGATGCCCTTAGCCGAAAAGAGAGGCCCGAGCCGATTCGGGTGAAAGCGTATCAACTAATCATGACCTCAGACATGATGAAGCAGGTCAAGGAGTTTCAAGATGAGCATTGAAAGAAGATCATCTTAATTAGGAAAGAATGAGAGGTCTGGTTGGGGAATTGGGTGGAAACACACTTGGTGTTAAAACCCGATTTGGACGGGTGTGGATTCCTCGTTTTGGGGATCTACGGGTGAAGATCATGGATGAGGCTCACAAGACTTGATACTCCATTCATCCTGGTGCCACAAAGATGTATCAAGACATGAAGAAGGATTATTGTGGCCGGGTATGAAACGCGACATGGTGGAGTATGTGAGTAATTCCTTACCTGTCTACAGGTGAAAGCCGAGCATCAAAAGCTGTATGGGAAGATCCAACCTTTGGATATACCAGAATGGAAGTGGGAACACATCACCATGGATTTTATTACGAAGCTACCGCATACTCCAAAAGGGTACGATGCTATATGGGTGATTGTTGACCGTTTGACGAAGAGTGCTCACTTCCTAACCATCCGCGAGATATATTCATCGAGAGGTTATCCTATCTCTTCATCAAAGAGATTGTAACTCATCATGGTGTTCCGGTGC
Source organism: Flaveria trinervia (assembly GCA_025506515.1). Classification (NCBI taxonomy): domain Eukaryota; kingdom Viridiplantae; phylum Streptophyta; class Magnoliopsida; order Asterales; family Asteraceae; genus Flaveria; species Flaveria trinervia. The sequence goes on from CM046450.1 coordinate 85,574,745, forward strand.
CTATTGTGTCTGATCGTGACACCCGGTTTACCTCCAAATTTTGGAAGAAATTCCACGACACTATGGGGACGAGGTTACATATTAGCACGGCTTACCATCCCCAAACTGAATGTCAGTCAAAAAGGACCATTCAGACATTAGAAGATATGCTTCGGGCATGTGTGATTGATTTTAGGGGAAGTTGGGATGACCACCTACCGTTAGCCGATTCTCATTCAACAACATTTATCTTGCTAGCATTGGTATGCCACCCTACGAGATGCTATACGGTAGAAGATGCAGAAACCCATCTATTGGGGTGATATTGGTCAGAAAGAACTAGGAAGCGTCAAGTTAATTGAGGCTACAACTGAGAAGCTTGAAAAGATCAAGGCCTTCATGAAGGCAGCCAAAGATAGATAAAAGTTGTATGCTGATAAACGACGCAGACCGATTGAGTTCCAGGTGGGTGACCGGGTTATGTTGAAGATCTCACCTTGGAAGGGTATTATTCGATTCCGAAAGTGGGGCAAGTTGAGCCCAAGGTATATAGGCCTTTTCCGAATCATTGCTCGAGTAGGGGAGGTGGCCTATAGATTGGAGTTACCAGATGAGCTAAGTGGAATCCACCTGACATTCCACGTATCTCATCTAAGGAAGTGCTTGGCGAATGAAGACATGATTGTTCCACAGGAGGATATCGAATTAGACGAAAGGCTCAATTATGTGGAGCAACTAGTGGCAATCATCGATAGAAAAAAGAAGAGGCTGAGAAATAAAGTGGTTCCCCTGGTGCGTGTATAGTGGAAGCGGACAAAGGGATCCGAGTCAACGTGGGAGACTGAGGAAGAAATGAGACAACATTATCCACGTTTGTTCGAGGAATAACAGTTTTGGAGACGAAACCTATTTAAGGAGGGTGGACTTGTAACACCGGTTATTTATCTATTTTGAAGCCGACGAAAGAAGAAAGAAATAAAATCCTAAGTCGAGGGACCAAACTCGCCAATGAAAGAAAGACGGGCTAGTGGGGGTATATAAAGGGAGAGGGCAGCCCTTACCCTCTCCCCACACCCACATTTTCAGCCATCAAAGAGGGGAAGAGAGAAAGAGAAAAAAAGGGAGAAAAGGTTGGTTCAGGTAGATTCAAGCGGGCAAAATCGTCGTGTAGCAAGTCAAACCGAAGCTCTATTTCTCAGTGTCATTTGTGTGAGTTCTAGGACCCAAATTTTACTTGTTTTCAAATGATTTTGGGGATGGAAAGCATAGAAAACCCGTTTTTGTATGTATGTGTGTTTGACCGATTTGGGTGTGTTGCTTGTGATGCGTTTAGAGTTTGTTTCTGGGCTTGTGTGTGCTTGAATGGTGTTGTGGTATGCACCCCTAAGGTTTAGGATGGTCGATTTGGGCTTAGAAGGGGCTTAGATGAGTTTGGAGGTCGAAAAGGGTAGTTTGCGTTCGACTAGAACTGCATTTTGCATCATCTAGGGCTAGACGACCGACTGGAGTGCGATTGGAGGCCATACGGCCGAAGGGGATGCGATTGGGGTTCATTCGCACGATTGAGGGTCCATTGTCACGATTGGGGCCAGTCGCATGGACGTCATGCGACTGAGGGTCCAGTCGCATAAGTGCTCATCCGTATTAGTCCATTCGCACGATTGGGTGTTCATTCGCATGGGTGTCCATCCACATTGGTTCATTCGCATGATGTTCAGTCACATGGAGGCCATGCGACCGAAGGGTGTCCATACGCCCGAATAGGGCTGTTGCACTCAAAGGAAAGTGTAGTTTTACTTCTGACTTTTGGGGGAAAGCGCAAATGTAAGTCTTGACGTAAAGGTTTCCGTAAGAGCGTGTAAGATGATGATTGAGGCCTTAGAGAGCATGTTGGGCATGATGATGACGACGTTTCATGTCTTTGCATAATGTATGTTATGTATGTATGATGTTGCCCTGTATGTTGTGATGACTGTGTATGTTATGTTCCTTGTTATGACGTATGTTTATCTTTCCTCTGGCTTTACGTGTCATGTTAATGAATGAATGAAGTATTATGTAACGTAAAGTGAATGATAATGAAAAAGGAACATGAAGTAAGAATGCATGCATTATTGAATGATAAATGAACGAAGGAAAGGCTTGCAAGCACATATATGAGGTGAGCAACCCTGTTGTTGCAAGAGATTTGGATAGCATGCAATCGTTGAGATTGACAATAAGGTGAGCAACCCTGTTGTTGCAAGAGACTCGATAGCATGCAATCGTTGAGATTTCCAATGAGGTGAGCAACCCTGTTATTACAAGAGACTCGGATAGCATGCAATCATTGAGATTGCCAATGAGGTGAGCAACCCTGTTGTTGCAAGAGACTTGGATAGCATGCAATCAATGAGATTGCCCATGAGGTGAGCAACCCTGTTGTTGCAAGAGACTCGGATAGCATTCAATCATGAGATGCCAATGAGGTGAGCGACCCTGTTGTCGCAACAGACTCGGGAGAACGAACGTATACAATGATGAAAGTTAACGATTGTAATAGAAGATAATATTATATTATTGATGTGTATGTATGTTGTATGGTCACGAATGAATGTAAATCGCAGTATGATTTGAAAGAAAGTAACGAATGGTTTGAATGAGAGCAAAGTATGTTTTATTATAAATTAGAACTCACTCAGCAACGCTAACTTTTTATGTGTTTTCAGTTGGCAGGTAATAGTTGTCGAGGATGGCACGAGGTGGCTACTCAGCTCTTTTGGGATGGCATCCATGTTTATAATGCTTTTGTGATGTAATGCAACTTGGGTTTTGTAATCAAATTACGATGTATTATTTTGGAAAAGCTTTTATAATGAAATGAGATGTCTATTTTGTTATTTCCGCTGCGACGTTTTATGGAAGTTATATGTAACTATATATTTTATGTGCGATGAATGACCAACTGTAGGCGTCCCGGGAACGGGGCCTTGCATCTTCCTTCGTCGGCTTCAAAGAAAATATCCGAGTGTTACAAGTGTGTACTAATCAAATGGTTTATATAATATTATAGATAGATAGGTATACATTATAAAAGTATTCAGTAATTATATAATTAAGTGTTCAAATAAGATAATACTTATTTTATTAATTTAATTATTATTATTATTATTATTATTATTATTATTTTTAGAATGATAATAAAGGTGTTTAGTAATTATAGTTAAATATTCGAATAAGATAATACTTATTAATAAGTTTAAAATATTATATAACATATTAAATTAAATTACCTCATATTATTAAATAATATATTAATAATATGAATTAATTAATGTATTGATTAGAATAAGTTTATTAAATGAAGAACAACATAGAAATTATTCTATAGAACACTTATAGCTAATACTTAAAAAGTTGTAATAAATGTCTTAATTTTTCTTGTAAAATGACACTTATGTCCCAAAGTTTTGCTTTATATATTAGTATAAATATAACATATATCTTTCGGTCTATCTAATTCAATTTTCTTTGATAAGTGCATGTCTTGATCTTTGATGTAGTGTTCTTTAGTATAGTTGATCTATGCTACATTGTCTTCAATTCGTATATGAAGTTAGGCTTTCGTTGTTTATATCGGTACGGTTTTTCTTAATTATTTAAATCTTTAACTTCCATAAGTTAAACATATAATGATTGGTGTTGCTAGCTTGAGTTATTAGGATATCACATTTCTTGACTCGTGCAAAGATATCAAATTATCCTTTAATATGTTTAGTGGTGTTACCTTGAGTTATCTACTTAATTAATTGTATCATAAAAAGAGCAAAATGTTTGAGAAAATATAAAGATCTAGCATTTATTTTTGAGGTACCAAATTTTAATGCTTTGGGAATTTCACCTTTTAGGGATTTTAATGTAGATGCCATTTTTTGAGTTCCTTATACATATATTAATGACGACATCCATATGTTTAATTAAAGTCCTTTTAAGATTGCGAGGTAGATTAAACATCTAAGGACTATGAAATCCAGTAGAGGGAATATGTTTTCTTATAAAGAGCTACTAGGATTGAAAAAAAAGCTCATATGTTCCAAGTCTTGCCTTACATCACATACTCTTATTATTTTCGTCTTTTTAATGTATAGACACCCATTTATAGGTGTTTATAATTCAACAATATGCTCATCATATATTTAAAAAGTTTTATCAATTTAGGATTATATTAATAGCTTAGCTTATGATGAGCTTGAACATTACAACAAATATAATATAGTAATAAAATCATTAGAATATTAGAACAATCAAACCAATAATCTAATATAGATGATTTTAATCGACTTTGAGTCTTTTATAAATGTTGAATTGACCTTCTAATCCTTTCAAAGACCTCCAAATGATGCATTCCTCAAAGAAAATCCAGGACTTTGCCTTCCAAAAGATCTCTCAAATGTTGCAAAATTAGCCACTATTTATAGGCTTTCTCAAGTGTCGGGCATGACCTCGTGCCTCTTCGAGCATGCCCCATCCTAGTACAACATATGTAAAAGTTGTTAGGCTCGTACAAGTGATAGTTTTGGACATGGCCTCGTGGTTATGGGCACACCCTCATGTTGGGGCAAGGCACGAAACCATGCCTCCTAGGGTACGATCCATATCTCCTCAAAGCGAAATAGTACTTTTGTCCTTTCTGATGATAAACACGGATGTGTGTCAAATTCAACATGGGGCGTGTTAAGATTGGACATGGGGGTGTGCCTCATGGGGCACGAACCCTACTTGGCCTCTGTAGCTTTTTTTTAAATTTCTTCTAGTTTAAACTTTTTTTAGCCATTTTGGTGTTTTTTCAAGGCTAAAAACACAATTAAAAGGAATTAGATACAATCATCACATTTGTTAATAGTTTTAAAAAATATTTTACGTGCAACTGATATGTTTAATATGTATAATTTTAAGTACATCGATTTTCATAGAATAATAATAATAAAAGTGGTTCACATGGAGATTAATATGTTAATGTATGCCCTTGGATTATTTTAAGAATAGAAGGGTATTCTTTAAAGGGCCTAATTATTATTTGATTTGTCATGAGAACACGCTACATGTCATGTCTTATAATAGTAACACTTATAGATTATTTGAGGGGGTGCTCGTTACCACTTGTGATATTTCACATCATCATAATGCTACAAGGTAAACTATCTGGTTATGTTGTATCATGAAAGTATCTTTTCCTAGTAACTTATACTTATCATATTTGATTTTATGGAATTTGATATATTCTAGTTGGTAAAATTATTTAGCTTTTGATAAGGAATTCTTTTATATTTGTTATGTGTAATTTTAGGATATTCAGTGTTATACATACATTATCATTTTGATCATTCTATAGTTTAACAAGAGTTTATTGCACTTGGAATACCTCCTTCTCGACCATCGACTCGTGCTTTGTTTGCTCCAATCACTGATTTTGAGTTTTCAACATGAAACTCTTACTACACGAGTTGTTTGATTCATGCTCATGGTCTCTGTTAAGGTCACAACCTCAGTTTCTCCTCTGTCAACACTAAACAGTAGTTGCACTCACTCTAAAGAATTCGCTGATGTAAGTTAGTCTCGCATGTTTTTTTTAACATGTGTAATATCTTGCTACTCGATTAGAAGACTTGTATAAGCTCTGAGTATTACGTGAAATAAAGTTCTTGGTACGGTTGTGATAAAAGTGGTCTAGAAGCATGGAACCTGGAGAGCTTTTTTATAGCATGTCAGCTTCACGGTTTTTCTCTCCATATAGTTTTAGATTGGAAATAATATGGAAAAAAGTAATGTTATACTTGATTAAACATCTTGATCGTAGGTGGAGAAATATATAGTGATCATTTAGGAGGAAGACCAACATAAAATGGTCAAACATAGACTTTGACGTTCCTCTACATATCAAGAGGGTACTATGGATGTGTTGGTAGAAAAATATCATTCGATTAGATTTTGCTTATAGGAAGTCTCGTTCTTTTTAAGAATTATCTCTCACATGATATTATTGTTAAGTGGATTTTGGCATCTATGCTTAAGGGAGGTAATTATATCTCGAGATGTCTAGTGTGAGTGACTTGAGTTTGAAAATATTCGAATAAATATTTATTTACTTAAATTTATGGGAATTTGATATGTTTCATTCAAAGAAAAATATAAACTTTTAACGACAGAGTTCACTCCCTACACTACATGTTAATGTTAATGTAAAAACTTGTGTAATAAAAGAAACTAAACACATTGTACTAATACACAATTATAAAAGTCGGTAGCGGTTTTTCTTTTTTTAATATATTCAATTTAAACATGATATATAAATTCTATGCACTATTAATCTATAACATTCTTTTTGTTCCATTAGTTTTCATGCTCTGTTGTTAAACCCAAAGTCTTGGGTTCGATCCCAACAAGGGAAAAGATTTTGTTTTTTCCTTTGTTTTCAGTTTTTTATTATTTATTTTGGTATTTTGTCCATTTTGTCATATATAATTCTTTGTGAATTAAAAACATAAGTTAGCTCGTAACTTAATTAGCAAACCTATACTTTTGTTCAACTTTATGATGCAACTTTGACACCCAACGGCGATAAACCATTTTTTTTTCTTTATTTTGTAACACCCGGTTATTTTCTTCGAAGCCGACAAATAAAGAAAAGAAATAAAGTTCAAAGTCGAGAGACCAAACTTGCCAAAACGCAAAAAACCTTGAATGAGTGGGGGTATAAGAGGGGGAAGGCAGCCGACACCCTCCCCCACACTTATGAAAATCGGCCAAAGAGAGAAAGGGGGAGAAAAAAGGGTTCAAGCTTCGGTTTTCTTGGATTCGGACGTGAAAGTTGAGGTGTAGCGGGTTGGTTTGAAGCTCTACTTGACGGGGTTGTTTGTGTGAGTTCTTGGACCCCTCTTTTGCATATTTTAAACTGATTTGGGGCTGGAGCACATAGTAAAACCCGTTTTTAAAGTGTGTGTGTTGAACCATGTGTATGTGTTTGTGTGTGATGCGAGTGGGGTGTGTTTTTGGGCTTGTGTGTGCTTGAATGATGTTGTGGTTGTGTTTCTAGGGCTTAGGATGGTTGGTTTTAGCCTAGAACATGTTAGAAAGGGGCTGGAAGCCAAAAACTGTAGTGCAGGTTCGAAGGCGAACTGCATTCTGCGTCAGCTAGGGCTAGGCGACCAAATGGCCTGTGATTGGAGGTCATGCGGCCGAAAGGAGTGCGACTGAAGTCCATACGCACGTGAGTCGTGCGACTGAGGTTCATTCGCATGCGAGTCGTGCGACTAAGGCCCATTCGCATGTGACTCGTGTAACTAAGGCCCATACGCCTAGGTGCTCATCCGCATTGCGTTCATTCGCATATAGTGATCATCCGCCTAAGGTCCATCCGCATAGGGTCCATTCGCCTAGTGTTCATCCGCCTAAATGTTTAGTCGCTTGGGAGGCCATGCGACTGAAGGGTGTCCGTACGCCCAAATAGGGCTCGTGCGCCCGAAAGAGTATAGTTTATTTTCTGACTTTCTGGGGAAAGTGCAAATGTAGGTTTTGACGTGGGAGGTTCCCGGGGGTTCATATAAGTTGACTTTTGAGGCCATAGATGTTATGTTGGGCATGATGATGATGTATGATGTTGTATGTTTATAAATGATGGTATGTATGATGTATGTTATGTATGTATGATGGTGTCGTGTATGGCGATGTTTGTATGTTTATGTTGTCCTTGATATGTGTGATTATTTTCCCGTGGCTTTATGTTGAATGTTAATGAATGAATGAAAAGTATTATGTAACGTAAATTGGAAGATAATGAAAAGAGGAATTTAATGAAAGAATGCATACATTAATGAATGAAGGAATGAAAGAAAGGCTTGCAAGCAAATGTATGGAGGTTCACACTCAATGAGGGGTGTTAGTTAAACCGTGTGCGGGTTAGCTACCCCATGAGGATGCACACTGGGCTTAATTCGTGTGATTAAGCAAATATATGGAGGTTCACACCCAATGAGGGGTTGTCAGCTCAACTGTGTGCGGGTTAAATACCCCATGAGGATGCACACAGGGGTTCAATCTTTGTGATTGACCAGATGTATGGGGTCCTTGTCGCTTAACCCTAGATGAATTTCTTGGTGCTCTAGAGGGGGGTTAAGCACATGATAGGACCTAGATGAAAACGAAAGATAATAAATGTACAAAATGAATGATGAAGAAGATAATAACTATTATCTATGTGTACGTATAATGTGTAATCACGTTTTAAGTCTGATATGATTTGAAAGAAAATAAAGGACGGTTTTAAACGAAAGATAAAGTATGTTTTATTATAAAACTAGAAGTCACTCAGCAACACTAACTTTTATGTGTTTTCAGTTGGCAGGTAATGTTTGCTGAGGATGGCACGGGGCAGCTACTCAGCTCTTTTGGGATGGCATTCTTTTTTACAATGTTTTTGCATTATAATGCGAACAAACGATATTTTGTATGAATGTTGTATTATTTTGCAAAAGCGTTTATTATAATGAAATGAAATGTTTGTTTTAATATTTCTGCTGCAACGTTTTCTTTAAATTGATGTACTTATATGTTTTATGTGCAATGATAGGCCAGTTGTAAGCGTCCCGGGAACGGGGCCTTACAAGTTGGTATCAAAGCCAAAGTGAAATAGGTAACTTTTCAAAATAAACCTTAACTTAAACTGAGAATGGGACGAAAAGGGAAGGGATGTCAGTCTGAGTAGCTGCAGTGCCATTAGGTATTTTCTTAATGATAACCGGTATTATGTGCGCATGTTATGTGGTTATGTGTTGTTTGTAGATTTAGATACTGATGTAGTCAGGATAGGTAATGCTTGGAGTATGAAGAGTAAAGTAAATGGCTAATCACAACTAGTCACTGTAATTAGGGACTTACTATACTTGACATAAACTGAGTTGTTCCCTGAATGACCGTGTTGGTGTTTAAATCTTTCACTGTGTGTGTGGATGGCCGGTGGTAGATCTTTAAATGCCTTACGTGGTGGAGGTCGTGGTGCTGAACCGCGGCCCAAAAGAGGAAGACCCATAGTTGAAAAGGTGATTCATGAAGAACCTGAGACCCCTCATCCGAAGGGTGGTGATGAGAGTGCCAATTTGAGAGCCTCAGTAAAGGAGGCTGCTATGGAAGAAGTCCATCAGGTCATGTAGACATTTTACCGTCTATGGTGATCAAAGTTATTATGGCTATACGAGAAGGAGAAAGAAAGAAGAGAAACAGGTCCTCGGGAGGATGGGAGCAATCGGAGCCTAAAACGGTTCTCTCCGATGATGAAGAGGAGGAAGAAGAAGAGCCTGCGCCAGAGGCAACACGAGGTTCTAACTATGGGGAATTTCAAAGGTGTAAGCCCCCTACTTTTGATGGTAATGGCACTGCTGTTGCTGCTCACCGATGGGTGAGGGAAATAGAAGCTATTCTAAATATCAGCGAGTGCCGAGAAGACCAGAAGGTGAAATTTGCTACCCATTCATTTGTGGACTCAGCTTTATGCTGGTGGGACAATATTCTCCAAGCTGAGGGGAGCAGGGATATTGGGAGGATGAGATGGTCTGAGTTGAAAAAGTTGGTGATTGAGGAGTTTTGTCCTCATAGGGAGATGGACAAGGTTGAGAGGGAGTTCCTGCAGTGGAGGCGGGGACGATGACTCATTAGCAGTACACCACCAAGTTCAATGAGATGGCACGTCTGGTGTCGGACCAAGTGATGCCTTTGTCATGAAAGATTAAGAGGTACATTCAAGGTTTTCCGGCAGATATCCATAGGCACATGATCGCTGCCCGATCGAGCACGTTTAGGTCGGTTTTTGATTTCGCAGGAAGATTGTATGATGAGCGAGAGTGGTGGTGGCCGAGGCAAGAAAGAAGGTGGTGGTGATTGGAGTTGGAATGGGAAGAGGTTTGGTCGGGGTGGTGCCTCGACGAGTAACAAGAAGGCACAGGTGGCTGATCGTCGTGTGGTCACACCTGGTACGGGGTCGAAGAGGTGTGACAAATGCGGAAGGAGCATTCGGGGGAATGCAAATGAGGATCAAATATCTGTTTCAAGTGCGGGAAGCGTGGTCATACGGCTAGAGATTGTGGGGCTATGAGGTGTTTCAACTGTGGGGAAAGTGCTCACATGAGTAGGGAATGTAAGAAGCCGAGGCTGAGGGTTCGGGGGTGAAGAAGGCTGGAGGAGAAGGACCGAGGGTGAGCGCCAGAGCGTTTACAATGACGCAGGAGGAAGCTAGGACGGACCTTGATGTCATGTCAGGTACGTTTCTAGTAAACCAATCTTTAGCCTCCGTGTTATTTGATTCTGGTGCCAGTAAAAGTTTTATTTCTCTTGCTTTCTGTGCTAAACTGCCTGTTAGTAGTAGGAGTGTTGATACACCTTTGATGTAGAAACTGTCATAGGTAAGTCTACCAGGATTTCTGAGATGATCGAAGGCTGTGCTGTGGAATTAGAAGGTCATAAATTTCCTGTTAGACCGTTCGTGATGATCTTAGGTGGTTTCGATGTAGTTCTTGGGATGGATTGGTTAGCGGATTACAAGGCGAATATTGTGTGTCGCAAGAAGATGATTCGTTTGATAGCGCCTGACGGGAGTATGGTGACGGTTTATGGGGATCGGGTCACGATGATCCTGAAAGTAATCTCAATGGCGGTGGCGGGAAAGTGCATGAGGCATGGATGTAGTGTCTACTTGGCCTATGTAAAGGATGTGGATGCGCTAACACCACAACTGTCTGATGTACCGATTGTGTGTGACTTTCCAGATGTGTTCCCAAAAGACTTACCAGAGTGTCACCTGACCGCGAGATCAGTTCCAGATTGACTTGATACCAGGTGCCCAACTTGTTGCCAAGGCACCGTATCGTTTGGCTCCGACTGAGATGAAAGAGTTGATGGAGCAGTTGCAAGAGCTGCTTGATAAGAGGTTTATTAGACTGAGTATCTCTCCTTAGGGTGCTCCGGTCTTATTTGTGAAGAAGAAAGACGGTTGTATGAGGATGTGTATTGACAACCGTGAGCTGAATAAGTTGACGATAAAGAACCGATACCCCGTACCAAGATTGATGATTTGTTTGATCAGCTTCAAGGTGCCAGTTGGTTTTCAAGGATAGACCTTCGATTTGGTTACCATAAGTTGAAAGTGAAGGAGCAGGATGTTCCTAAAACAGCTTTCCGCACGGGCTATGGACATTACGAGTTTCTTGTCATGTCTTTTGGTTTGACCAATGCGCCGGCTGCTTTTATTGATCTGATGAATCGATTGTGTCGACCGATGTTTGATAAATCAGTGATTGTGTTTATTGATGATATCCTGATTTATTCGGAGAGCGAGATAGAGCATGCCAAGCACATTCGGGAAGTTTTGGAGACGTTGAGGAAGGAGAATTTGTACGCCAAGTTCTCCAATGCGCATTTTGGTTGCGCGAAGTTCAGTTCTTGGGTCACATGGTGAATCCCGAGGGGATTATGGTGGACCCGACAAAGGTGGAGGCAGTGATGCAATGGAAGTCTCCAAATACGCCATCCGAGATTCGTAGCTTCCTGGGTTGGGCGGGCTACTACAGAAGATTCATTCAAGACTTCTCTAAGATCGCTTCTCCACTAACCATGTTGACCCGGAAAGATGTAAAGTTTGCATGGGGTCAAGCTCAAGAGAAGGCGTTCGAGGAATTGAAAGCGAGGTTAACTCAAGCTCCTTTTCTGTCATTATCCGATGGAAGTGAAGATCTGGTGGTTTATTTTGATGCTTCCTACTTGTGAAGTCGGTTTTTCGGATCGATATACATCCAAGCATGTTCTTGACGGAAGGATGAACAACGAAAACCAAAAGTCAAATCAATAACAGGAACTATCAAATATTGGTTTCATTGATAAAAACCTAACGATTACAAGCTCTTTACAACATAAGAATCAAAACTCTTGGCAAGGGGAAGATCGAGCATGATCTCCCCTCTCATCCGGCAGCCCTAGGCTCCGGGCAGACTTCCTCTCAATCCTCTTTTTCTCTACACATTGAAACTGGTATATATAGGCCTCGACCCATATTAGATGCGACTGGGCCCATTCGTGCGAGTGGACCATGCGTATGGTTCAATCGTACGACTGGACCATGCGTATGGTTCAATCTTACGACTGGACCATACTTATGGTTCAGTCTTACGAATGTCCTAATCGCATCTCTCAGTCGCACAGCTGGTCCATTAGCATGGCTCAGTCGTAGGACTGAGTCTCATTCGCATATGCTCCTGCGAATGACCCAGTTTCATGTGTTTACAACATATCAGATGTATAACATTAAGCCTAGACTATTCGACAAGCGACGGACACACTATATATGACTATATATGCTCCAACACTACTCAGGGTTGGGGTGTGTGTTAATGCGGAGAGCGAAGGTTATAACCTATGCATCTCGACAGTTGAAGGTTCATGAGGTCAGTTATCCTACTCATGACTTGGAGCTAGTAGTCGTGGTCTTTGTGTTAAAGATTTGGAGGCACTATCTTTACGGGACGAAGTGCACCATATTCACTGACCATAAGAGCTTGAAGTACTTCATCGAGCAGAAGGAACTGAACATGAGGCAGAGACAATGGTTGGAGCATATAAATGATTATGATTGTGAGATCCATTACCATCCGGGCAAAGCCAACGTGGTGGCGGACACCCTTAGCAGAAAAGAGAGACCCGGGCCGATTTGGGTAAAAGCTTACAAGATGATCATGACCTCTGATGTGATGAAGCAAGTCAAGGAGTTCCAAGATGAGGCATTGAAAGAAGATCATCTTAAATCTAAAAGAATGAGAGGTCTGGTAGCAGAATTAGGTGAAAACACGTTTGGTGTTAGAATTCGATTCGGGAGGATGTGGATTCCTCGTTTTGGGGATCTACGGGTGAAGATTTTGGATGAAGGTCATAAGACTCGATACTCTATTCATCCTGGTGCTACAAAGATATACCATGACATGAAGAAAGACTATTGGTGGTCAGGTATGAAGCATGATATGGTGGATTATGTGAGTAAATGGCTTACTTGTTTACAAGTGAAGGCCAAGCACTAAAAGCCGTATGGGAAGATCCAACCTTTGGATATACTGGAATGGAAGTGGGAGCACATCACCATGGATTTTATTATGAAGCTACCAGGTACTCTGAAAGGGTATGATACTATATGGGTGATTGTTGATCGTCTGACGAAGAGTGCTCACTTTCTATCGATCTGCGAGACATATTCATCCGAGAGGTTGGCAGATCTTTTCATTAAGGAGATTGTAATTCGTCATGGTGTACCAGTGTCGATTGTGTCTGATCATGACTCGCAATTTACATCTAAATTTTACGCGATGGGGACGAGGTTACATATTAGTACGGCTTACCATCCTCAAACGGATGGTCAGTCGGAACGGACGATTCAGGCGCCGGAAGATATGCTCTGGGCATGCGTCATTGATTTCGGAGGAAGTTGGGATGACCACTTACCGTTAGCTGAGTTCTCATATAACAACAGTTATCATGCTAGTATTGGTATGCCCCCTTATGAGATGCTATATGGTAGGAGATGCAAGACACCGTCTGTTGGGGTGACAATGGTCGGAAAGAGTTAGGAAGTGTCGAGGTGATTGAGGCTACGACTGAGAAGCTTGAAAAGATCAAGGCCTTCATGAAGCCAGCGAAAGATAGACCGAAGTCGTATGCTGATAAACGACATAGACCGATTGAGTTCCAGGTGGGTGACAGGGTTATGTTGAAAGTCTCACCTTGGAAGGGTATCATTCAGTTCCGAAAGCGGGGCAGGTTGAGCCCGAGATACATAAGCCTTTCCGAATCATTGCTAGAGTACAAGAGGTGGCCTACAGATTAGAGTTACCGGATGATTTAAGTGTAATTCACCTGACATTCCATGTATCTCATCTGAGAAAGTCTCTAGCAGATGAGGATATGATTGTTCCACTAGATGATATCGAAGTAGATGAACATCTCAATTATATGGAGCAACCAGTGGAAATCAATCTGTCACACCCCAACCTTGACGGCGGAATCGTCGAGATGTGAGGGTTAAGATTGTTCACAGCCACATAACGTTATATTAACTTGCAAATATTATTTATCATAAGTCTTAAAATGAAATACAACCATAAGTCTCAAACAAGAGATAAGTTCAAACATAACTCAAAACATAGCATAACATTTTGTTTATTTAACTAGGTCCAAGTCCTAGTTTTATTGCAAGCTTCAAAGTCCGCTTTAAATTTGGGGGTTTCCTGAAACATGATAAAAATAAGAGTCAACTAAAAATAGTTGGTGAGTTCCAAGGTTTTCATACATAATATGAAAAAGGTTACAAGTAGCAATTCATGTCATAGGTCATAAGCAAGTAAGGTTATAGAACACATATCGTTACAACCAAACCTCGACTTGATTACAAGTATAAAAGATTGGCTAAAGTGTATTTGGTTCCCATGATGAACAAGCATACGTCATCAGGAGTCGGCAATACATCGACTTTAGCACCAAATAGGCTTGTCAGGCCCAAAGATCTAAGACATCGCCAGGCTAGCAATAGTTAATGATTGTAACCAAACTATGTATCTCATATAATCACTTACAACACACAAATAACCATGACAAAATATAAAGATGAATTGCGAGTGCATTACAAGTCTCAAACGTTTATAAGTGTACGATGTATAAGTATCATGTTTCACCCCAAAATAGTGTGAAAAATGTAAAAAAGGGCAAGGAAAACTCACTTGATCAATAAGTATATAATAGATGATTAATAAGAAGTAATAGACGTCGTTCCAACGTAAACCTTACCAAGATACCTAAAGATGTATACATTTCAAGTTTAAGTTTACTAATAAGTTGAACGATTTAACGGGATGCTAGGGTTTCAATTGATATTTGGGGGTTTTCATAACTAAATAAAATGGTATAGTCGGTTATGTTTCGATTCAATGAAAATATAATATTTGAACATTTTGTTATAGAACAATGAATAGAACCGTAGGCAGTTTAGTTTAAATATAAGTTTAAACAATCTTTTATAAATTCTGTTTTTTTTTATTTTTTTTATTATTTTAAATTTTTTTTAAAATACTTATGACTTAAACAATTGTATTTAGATGCCGTTTGAATCAAATAATAATTTAAAGTTTTAAATCATTATTTAGAGTCTACTTTATATATATAAGAAAATAATCTAAATATAACTCTTGTTCTAAAATTATTCAAGAATATATGTATAGAAATTAATAAAAGGATATTAGAAACACACAAAGTTTTTTTTTAAAATTATTTTTAATAATTTTCAGAAATTTTTACATCTTTAAAAACTTGAAAAAAAACCAAAAGAATGAACTTGAGGGTCCCTGGGTTCGAACCCAGGACCTCAAGTCCGCACAGCACACATCTTACCGGTAAACCAAGGCCTAAGCCGCGATAACATTTGCCTTTTAAATCTTATATACAACCCTAAACAAAACCCCCAAATCCTTAAGAACCCTAGAACACAATCGATCAAATTGATCGTCAATTCGAGGTTGTTGATCAAATTAACCATGGGGCTTTTATTCCCCTTGCTTAATCGATCACAACCATGTATCAAACTTACTTGGTTTCGATTGATTTAAGGATTTGAAACTTGATTTCACTTCAATGAACACTCGATGAACAAGGCTTGATTTTTGTTTGATGGAGTATGTATTTCACAAATTGTGTGCACAGAGAATTGGAAGGAATTGAGTGAAACCTTTCCCCTCTGTTAAATGGATTCAATTTAATTGATTTAGTCCCGAACAATCTTCATCTTTGGTTCGTTAGCTTCGGTTACAATTTGATATTAATTGTTTGTTAAGCTCGAATTGAATTACCCATTTAGTTTAGTAGTGATTGCGCGAACGTTTCCCATCGTTTGATTTGATTAATTATCATTTTGAGTACGTTGAACGGTTATGAACCGATTGAGGTGCGCCTTTCGGTTTGAGCCTCTCCATTCCAAGCCTTAATGCTGAATTAAGTCGTGGGTTTGAGTCCAAAGTGTTTTTCCGAGTCTTTTGGCACCAATTTGAAGCGAAATAGAGCTAAAAACCAATGAAATCGAGTTAAACGGCGCCGCGCCGGAGTTGTGCCAGCTGGCGGCTGGAAAAACGTGAGAGAGAGAAGGGGAGATTGGATTTTATTAATTTACACCAATGGTCCCTGTTGTTTATGTTTTTTGTTATATTACGCTAGAAATTACTTTGGGGAGTTTCAATGTTAACAAAACAACCCCCTAAACTTTATTATCTTAAATTTTAATTACCTTAAGTTTATTAACTTTATAAATTATTTATAAGTATCATTATTATTTTAAATTTTATTATTATTACCATATTATTACTATTATTAATTATTATTAGGATAATTATTATTATTGTTATTAACATTATAATTTACAATTGTTGTTATGTTACTAATGTTATTATTATTATCATTATTATTAGTATTGGTGTTATCATTATTATTATTATTATCATTATTATTGTTTAAATAACTTAGAACTTTAAATTAAATAAGAAATTATGCATAATTAGCCCACCAAAATTTCAAAAATAGCATAATAGGCCTTATAAGATTTAACAAAAATTAACTTTCAATTAACAAAATTACGAGATGTTACAGTCTCCCCAACTTGAAAGAATTTCGTCCCGAAATTAAAAGAAATGAAACTATACAAATAAGAACGGGTATTTCTTCTTCATGTGCTCCTCACGTTCCCAAGTAAATTCGACGCCACGTTTATTTTCCCAACGAACCTTGACGATTGGGGTTGTTGTGGTTCTAGTCTTCTTCATTATGCGATCCATGATTTCAGCAGGTTTCTCGACAAAATGCAATGACTCGTCAATCTGGATGTCTTCCAACGGAACATGCAGACTTTCGTCAGCCAAGCACTTTCTCAAATTTGAGACGTGAAATACAGGATGAGCTCCACTAAGGTCGGAAGGTAGCTCTAGTTTATAAGCCACTTTCCCAATCCTTTTCAGGATTTTGAAAGGTCCTACAAACCTTGGAGCCAGTTTGCCCTTCTTTCCAAAGCGAACCACACCTTTCCACGATGAAACCTTAAGAAGAACCATCTCCCCAACTTGGAATTCCAATGGCTTACGTCGCTTGTCAGCATAGCTCTTTTGACAACTTCTCGCCACTTCAAGGTTCTTGCGAATAATAGAAACTTTATCGGTCGTCTCTTGTATAAGTTCAGGACCAGTGATGAAGCTTTCACCAATGTCGATCCAACAGATCGGTGAACGACATTTTCGACCATAAAGTGCTTCAAATTGTGCCATCTTGATACTCGAGTGGTAACTATTGTTATACGAAAATTCCGCGAGTGGTAGATGCGTATCCCA
Source organism: Flaveria trinervia (assembly GCA_025506515.1). Classification (NCBI taxonomy): domain Eukaryota; kingdom Viridiplantae; phylum Streptophyta; class Magnoliopsida; order Asterales; family Asteraceae; genus Flaveria; species Flaveria trinervia. The sequence continues at coordinate 85,592,147 of CM046450.1, forward strand.
ATCGCCACCAAAGTCAAGAACACAAAGGCGTAGCAAATTCTCCAAGGTTTGGATCGTTCGCTTGGTTTGACCATCAGTTTGAGGATGGTAAGCCGTGCTTAGATCTAGTTGTGTACCCAAGAGTTCTTGCATAGACGACCAAAAATGTGAAGTGAAACGAGCATCTCGGTCGGATATGATGTGCAGAGGTACCCCATGATGACTTACAATCTCATCAACGTATATACGAGCTAACTTTGATGTCTTGTAAGTGTCACGTATGGGTATAAAATGTGCCGACTTGGTCAATCGGTCAACGATCACCCATATGCTATCATGTCCTCGAGAGGTTCGGGGTAGCTTTGTTATGAAGTCCATGGATATATGTTCCCATTTCCACATAGGAATCTCGGGTTGCTCAAGTAATCCACTTGGACGTTGATGTTCGGCTTTAACTTTCGTACATGTGAGGCACTTAGCTACATAAGTCGCTATGTCTTTCTTCATTCCAGGCCACCAATATTGACCACGTTACATCTTATCGGAACCAGGATGAATAGAATAACGAGTTTGATGAGCTTCATTCATAATAAAGGTACGAAGGTTATCGCGATTTGGAATCCAAATTCGATTGGCGAAGTACATCAACCCATTGGGTTTCGTTTCCAATTGGGTTAGAAGATTATGCTCCACTTCATCCTTCATTCTTCCTTCTTGTTGTACCATTTGTTGAGCCTCCAGGATGCTAGACTCGATGTCACTATCTATTCTCAGGTTTTGTAGCCGTACGGTGGTCTCGTTGACATCTAGTCGGATCTCAGTATCGAACTCACTCAAAGTGTCAAACCATTGACGTCGATCGCGAATTTCTTGGAATGAGATCATCTTGTTGTGAATCTTTCGGCTTAGTGCATCGGCTACAACGTTTGCTTTACCAGGATGGTAACGAATGTCACAATCGTAATCACTAATCAACTCCACCCAACGACGTTGTCTCATATTGAGATCTTTTTGATTGAAAACGTGTTGAAGGCTTTTGTGATCGGTGTAGACTATACATTGCGTACCATACAAGTAGTGTCTCCAAATCTTCAAAGCGAAGACAACAGCACCAAGCTCGAGATCGTGTGTTGTATAATTCACCTCGTGAACCTTCAATTGTCTCGATGCATAAACTATGACCTTCCCTCGTTGCATGAGAACACAACCAAGGCCTTGTTTAGATGCATCACAATAGGTGAAATCGTCGTTTCCATCGGGTAGGGTCAAGATAGGAGCATTGCACAACTTATGCTTTAATGCTTCAAAAGCTTCTTCTTGCTCGGAACCCCACTCGAATGGTTTATTCTTTTGTGTCAAAGTAGTGAGCGGTTTCATGATCCTCGAGAAATTGGCAATGAATCGCCGATAATAACTAGCAAGACCAAGAAAAGAACGAACTTCGGTAGGAGTTGTAGGAACACACCAATTCTTCACAACTTCCACCTTTGCAGGATCAACGTGAATTCCTTGGCTATTCACCACGTGTCCTAGAAATTGAACTTCCTCGAGCCAGAAGTCACACTTCGAGAACTTCGCGTACAATTGCTCTTTCTTCAACAACTCAAGAACCAATCTCAAATGAAATTCATGATCGGCGTTGGATTTAGAGTAGATAAGAATGTCATCAATGACAACGATCACAAACTTGTCTAGATAAGGCTTGCATACTCGGTTCATGAGATCCATGAAAACTACAGGAGCATTGGTTAAACCAAAAGGCATCACCATAAACTCATAGTGCCCATAACAAGTACGGAACGCGGTCTTTGGAATGTCATCTCATGAACTCGTAATTGATGATATCCAGAGCATAGATCAATTTTCGAGAATATGGCAGCTCCATGAAGTTGATCAAACAAGTCATCGATGCAAGGAAGAGGATAACGATTCTTGATGGTAAGCTTGTTAAGCTCACGATAATCGATGCACATACGAAATGATCCATCTTTCTTCTTCACGAAAAGAACAGGTGCACCCCAAGGTGAAGAACTAGGATGGATGAAACCCTTCTTGGATAGTTCTTGAAGTTGACTACAGAGTTCTTGCATTTCAGATGGTGCAAGTCGATATGGTGACTTAGCCATGGGGTTTGCTCCCGGTATCAAGTCGATTTTAAACTCAACTTCTCGCACGGGAGGTAGACCACTAAGGTCATCGGGAAATACTTCAGGAAAGTCTCGTACGATAACGACATCCTTAAGTTCTTTCCCTTTGACTTTCGTGTTGACCACATAAGCCAAGAAAGCCATATACTTCTTGCTTAAGCATTTTCGGGCTTGAGTGCAAGACATGAGTTTAAGTCGTTTTGAAGATTTTTCACCGAACACCTTCAAAGTATCACCAGAAGGTAACGGTATACGGATGCACTTCTCGAAACAAATGATCTCGGCATGGTGTTTGGCTAACCAATCCATACCACTGATGACGTCGAAGCTTCCAAGTTTCATAGGGATAAGATCGATAAGAAAATCATGCGTGTCAAGACTTAAGATGCAATCACGAATAATGACGTCAACGGTGATCGGTTCTCCATTGGAAACTTCAACGGTAAGGGGTCTTTCTAGTCTCGTATGTGGCTTAGCAAGTATGGGTTCAAAATCTAACGAAACAAAACTCTTATTGGCTCCAGAATCAAATAGGACATAGGCATAAGTTTTATTAATAAGGAACATACCTGTTCAATTTTTAAGGTATTTAACGATACAGGTAAGGTATGAAAAGAATCGAATCACAAAAGTTAAAAGTGAGTTAACATACCATTCACCACATCGTTGTTTGCTTGTGCTTGGTTAGCGTTGATGTTGAAAGCACGTCCTCGGGCTTGTGGCACATTACCCACAAGATGGGGACATTGTGGGTGGAAATGACCAGGTTCCCCACAGTTGTAGCAAACACGGTTTGTGACCACCGCGACATTGTTAGGTGCACGGTGGCAAGTCGCCACCAAATGACCATATTTACCGCATAAGGTGCAGATGCGGCATGGTTGATTCCCCGGATGATGATACCTACACGTGTTGCACATAGGCTGAGGACCAGCATAAGCCCTAGCCCCAGGCACTTGCACCACAGGTGCAGTCGTAGGTACAAGTTGTATTTGGGGTTGTTTGGGTGCAGCCATGACATAGTTGCGTGCCAGTGTGAACTTGCGCTTTTTGTTGTTGTTGTTGTTGTAAGACGGTTAGCTTTGGTCTCCTTAACAGCCTCGGTTGCCGTCTTCTCTACCTTCTTTGCACCCTTCACAGACATGGTGCCTGCTCGTATATGGTTCTCGGTGAGTTGAGCGGTGATAGTAATGGCTTCTTCCAAGGTTGTGGGTCGGCTACCCACCACAGCATCTTGAATTTGGGGTGGTACACCCTTAATGAACTTCTCGATGTTGCGGGGGACAGTGTCGACCATGTGAGGCAGCACTATACTCAACTCATGATGCCTAGTTGAGTAGGCCAAATGATCACCATCATTTTGCTTCAAGTTCCAAAACTCTTCTTCCAACTTTTGCAATTCACTTCTTGGGCAGAACTTCGCGATGGCGATGTTCTTGAACTCTTCCCAGGTAAGTGCTAGCACAGCTTCAGGACCACGGTTTCTCTTCTCGCTATTCCACCAGGTAAGTGCCCTTTGTTGGAGCATACTAGTGGCATAACGGACCTTGAGCGTATCAGGACACTCACATTGATAAAGGTAGTCTCCATGCTTTCGAACCAATCAAGAAGACCAGTGGCTCCTTCCTTGCCACTAAAACTAGTGGGCTTGCAAGAGCTAAAGTGTTTGAAAGTGCAAGTTTGATTATTCCCGTGTTGATTGTTCCCGTTTTGGTTGTTGCTATTCTCTCCATGACCATTTCCATTGTTGCTAGCGTTGGTCATTAAGGTGCTATTAAGTTCAGCAACCATGGTCGGGATGACAGCAGCCATTTGTCGAGCAATCATGGCGGCTAACTTACGATCGGAACTTCCACGTTTTCCATGATGACGAGACATGCTGGAATATACAAAATGAATTAGATATGAGAATTGGAATAACAAGGATTAATGTTCAACAAGGATAAGGCAAAAGTTGCAAGGCACATGGAATGGTTCCATTTGGTAACGCATTACCATTTGGAAACGTTGACACGTCAAGGTAAGTTGACCCACTTGCCTTAGAAATTTGTGTATGTTGACCATAGTTTATCACTCATCCCAGAAATCCCCAGGTAAGCATAACTAGTCCTGTAGGATTTATGCGATATGCTTGCCTTAGCCCGAGGGCCTTTTGCCAGGAAATCCAGAATACAGGTGTCTATGTGTCACACAAGTTTCTTAGGTTCATAAAATCAAAACCTTGATGAGATTTTACATAGATTAGACATAAGTCTAAGGATCCAAGTCATAAGCATAATATACAATTCCACGTGTCGTCGAGAATAAGATTAAGAAGTTTCATTTGTCGAGGAGAGTCGAAGTGTCAAAGGTAAGTTTAGGGAAACAAGTAACAAAGTTTAAACAATTACAAGGCAAACCTATGCTAAGGCATCATGTTGCACATAAGTAAGGTATAGCATTATGTAGCATGTAACAATATATATATTTCCAAGAATATAAATATTATCCTATGAGGTTCATGCATAAGCTATAGTCTAAGTCACCATTTCTAATAACCTAGATCCCTATAGTTATGGGCTCTGATACCAATCTGTCACACCCCAACCTTGACGGCGGAATCGTCGAGATGTGAGGGTTAAGATTGTTCACAGCCACATAACGCTATATTAATTTTCAAATATTATTTATCATAAGTCTTAAAATGAAATACAACCATAAGTCTCAAACAAGAGATAAGTTCAAACATAACTCAAAACATAGCATAACATTTTGTTTATTTAACTAGGTCCAAGTCCTAGTTTTATTGCAAGCTTCAAAGTCCGCTTTAAACTTGGGGGTTTCCTGAAACATGATAAAAATAAGAGTCAACTAAAAATAGTTGGTGAGTTTCCAAGGTTTTCATACATAATATGAAAAAGGTTACAAGTAGCAATTCATGTCATAGGTCATAAGCAAGTAAGGTTATAGAACACATATCGTTACAACCAAACCTCGACTTGATTACAAGTATAAAAGATTGGCTAAGTGTATTTGGTTCCCATGATGAACAAGCATACGTCATCAGGAGTCGGCAATACATCGACTTTAGCACCAAATAGGCTTGTCAGGTCCAAAGATCTAAGACGTCGCCATGCTAGCAATAGTTAATGATTGTAAACAAACTATGTATCTCATACAATCACTTACAACACACAAATAACCATGACAACATATAAAGATGAATTACAAGTGCATTAAAAGTCTCAAACGTTTATAAGTGTACGATGTATAAGTATCATGTTTCACCCCAAAATAGTGTGAAAAATGTAAAAAAGGGCAAGGAAAACTCAGTTGATCAATAAGTATATAATAGATGATTAATAAGAAGTAATAGACGTCGTTCCAACGTAAATTGTCACACCCCCGCTAAGAGTGGAAACATGGGGGCGTAACGAGACGGGAATCGTCATAACACATGGTAAGCGATAGAGATGCAATAATAATAATGATGACAAGCGTGTCATGACAACACCCGACAACAAGGGGACTTGTGTCGTGTTTAGTCAGTATTCACGACAACATAGCCATGAGCATAAACATGATACATAAATCATAATACATAGATGATAGCATTGTATGCAATTCCCAAAACCCGGGAACAAGTTACAAAGTATAATGTTGTTTGAAATAGATACATCAATTGTTTTCAAAATGACAATTTTGGCCCGAAAATGCATCCTAGGGTCTCCACTAAGGCAGCACACCTAGAACCTCAGCTAGCATGATAACCTGAAAAGATATGCTCAAAATGGTCAACAAAATTGTTGGTGAGTTCGCAGGTTTAAAGTAAATAAGTAATTGATGCTGTATAAAGTTGTTGCAGAATACCGTGCATACAGTTATAAGTAAGCAAAATCACATGACAAGAGCTTTACAACCAAGCCTAATGACGTACACAAAGAATCTTGTCGGAATATATTCACCCAAGGCCCGTACCTGGCTATTGTTGGTACTAACTAGTAGACCAACACGAGGGTGGGGGTGTCAACCCAGTAGTACTACCAATACCTAACCGTCGGTTCCACACTGGAATTAAATGATTGTAAGAAAGAACCACAAAGCAGACTCAAGCATGTATCATATAAGTACCCACAAAACAGTAGCACGTTGATTCCAAGTATGTAAATTGTATGTATGTTGTACAACATAGAAAACGGGCGAGCATACTTTTCCCCCATGTTTGTAAATGTTTGTAAAGTAGTATAAGCACAAAGAGGGGCCACGAAACTCACATGTTAAGTGGTAAGTATGAAAGATCGAGATTCCCAACAGTTGTATGCAGAGAACAGTCAACACCTATTGACAGTTATTGTTAAGCATTAATGACATGTATAAAGCGTATAGTAATGTTTGGTCGGTTTGGTTTGTATCGTCTCGGTCGTGGGTAGCACACACACACAAGCGGACACACGTATCAGATCTTATGTAGATTCAAGTACATATGAGTAGTTGTCATTGCTTATGACATCCGTGAAATGATCTCGTGGTTATGAAAGATAGCACTTGTTAAGTATTTGGAGTTCCAATTGGATTGTCGATAATTGTAAAATGTTAGGTTGTTTTCAATTGAAATAGTATGTGCATGTTGATAGCGTTGACTTTAATCTTTGTGGTCAAGCAATGACACTTTTACTGATGTTGCCTTATCATCATCAGACGTTCAAGGGGAAATTCACACTCAACATCATCAGTCACACAACAGGACCAGACGCTCGACTCAACGCTCCATCCTTACGAATCAACTTTCAATCGTACGAATCAGCTTCATTCGTACGATTGAGTCTTCATTCGCATGGCTGGCATTCAGTCGTACCACACAAGACACATTCGCATGACCAAACCTCCTTGCGCACATATCAACCCTCAATCGTGCGAATTAGCTACTTTCGTGCGATTGAACCTTCATTCGTGCGATTGGATTCCAGTCATGCGAAACATGCACAATCGCATACATTCAATCGGTCACCTGACTCAATCGCACACAATCATTCATACGCATGACTCAATCGCATACAAACTCACAGTCGCACGACTCAGTCGCACAACATGCCTAGTCACACAACTCAGTCACACAATTGACTTAGACGCAAGATTCAGTCGTACGGCTCAATCGCATGACAGACCTAGTCGCCTGAATTGCAGAATCGCGACTGTGGTCGGGCTGAGCAACCCCCGAGCTGCTTTAAACGCGAGTTTTACACCACAAGGACTTCCAGAAACACTCTACAAACATAGACAAACATGAAACACAAGCAGAAAGACCTCACACGCACCCACACGACCTCATGTGTTCGAGTTGAACCCAAACGCCCGAAACCCTAGTTTGGACAGCCATGAATAGGCAAGGAAAAGGGACAACCAAGGTCGTCTACCTGCTAGAATAGAGTAGACTAGGCCGTAGATGGAGTCTAGACAACAAGAACAAGACCAAGCGGTTGGATTTGGTGCTAGAATGAAGAAAATGTGTGTGTAGGGAGTGAAGAGGTGAAGAAGATGAAGTGAATGAGGAATGTGGCTGGGAATGGGGTTTATATACCCATTCCAAGTTTGCAAAATTACAAGCTTAGTCCCTGCACTTAACCCTCGAGTTACCCAAAATTTGTTTCGGTTGATTACGACCTTAAAATGTTCGTTATATTATGGTTAAAAGTGTGTTTAATGGTATTTGATAGTCTAAAATGGTTTTATTAATGACAATGGTTGAAATTAAAAAAAATGATATATTTGGTGGTAAAGGTGATGAAATTTATAAAAGGTTTATGCTTAACACACGTTCTCGAAGGAAGTACAGGCACAAGGGAAAATAAAGCAGACATGATTCCTTAAAGCAGGAGTTCATGAAGAAAAGGAAGAATAATTAAAATAATTCTATGCTTATTTATGTCGTTCGACGGACCTTAAGGTGACGGATGTCACATAAACCTTACCAAGATAGCTAAAGATGTATACATTTCAAGTTTATGTTTACTAATAAGTTGAACGATTTAACGGGATGCTAGGGCTTCAATTGATATTTGGGGGTTTCTATAACAAAATAAAATGGTATAGTCGGTTATGTTTCGATTCAATGAAAATATAATATTTGAACATTTTGTTATAGAACAATGAATAGAACCGTAGGCAGTTTAGTTTAAATATAAGTTTAAACAATCTTTTATAAATTCTGTTATTTATTTATTTATTTATTTATTTATTTATTTTTTTAAAATACTTATGACTTAAACAATTGTATTTAGATGCCGTTTGAATCAAATAATAATGTAAAGTTTTAAATCATTATTTAGAGTCTACTTTATATATATATATATATATATATATATATATATAATATATATAATATATATATATATATATATATATATAAAAGAAAATAATCTAAATATAACTCTTGTTCTAAAATTATTCAAGAATATATCTATAGAAATTAATAAAGGGATTTTAGAAACACACAAAGTTTTTTTTAATTATTTTAATAATTTTCAGAAATTTTTACATCTTTAAAAACTTGAAAAAAAAACCAAAAGAATGAACTTGAGGGTCCCCGGGTTCGAACCCGGGACCTCAAGTCCGCATAGCACACATCTTACCAGTAAACCAAAGGCCTAAGCCACGATAAAATTTGCCTTTTAAATCTTATATACAACCCTAAACAAAACCCCCAAATCCTTAAGAACCCTAGAGCACAATCGATCAAATTGATCGTCAATTCGAGGTTGTTGATCAAATTAACCATGGGGCTTTTGTTCCCCTTGCTTAATCGATCACAACCATGTATCAAACTTACTTGGTTTCGATTGATTTAAGGATTTGAAACTTGATTTCACTTCAATGAACAATCGATGAACAAGGCTTGATTTTTGTTTGATGGAGTATGTATTTCACAAATTGTGTGCACAGAGAATTGAAAGGAATCGAGTGAAACCTTTCCCCTATGTTAAATGGATTCAATTTGATTGATTTAGTCCCGAACAATTTTCATCTTTGGTTCGTTAGCTTCGGTTACAATTTGATGATTAATTGTTTGTTAAGCTCGAATTGAATTACCCAATTAGTTTAGTAGTGATTGCGCGAACGTTTCCATCGTTTGATTTGATTAATTATCATTTTGAGTACGTTGAACGGTTATGAACCGATTGAGGTGCGCCTTTCGGTTTGAGCCTCTCCATTCCAAGCCTTAACGCTCAATTAAGTCGTGGGTTCGAGTCCAAAATGTTTTTCCGAGTCTTTTTGCATCAATTTGAAGCGAAATCGAGCTAAAAACCAATGAAATCGAGTTAACCGGCGCCGCGCCGGAGTTGTGCCGGCCGGCGGCCGGAAAAACGTGAGAGAGAGAAGGGGAGATTGGATTTTATTAATTTACACCAATGGTCCCTGATGTTTATGTTTTTTGTTATATCACGCTAGAAATTACTTTTGGGAGTTTCAATGTTAACAAAACAACCCCCTAAACTTTATTATCTTAAATTTTAATTACCTTAAGTTTATTAACTTTATAAATTATTTATAAGTATCATTATTATTTTAAATTTTATTATTATTACTATTATTAATTATTATTAGTATAATTATTATTATTGTTATTAACATTATAATTTACAATTGTTGTTATGTTACTAATGTTATTATTATCATCATTATTATTATTAGTATTGGTATTATCATTCTTATCAAGCTTTGGTTTTTTTGGATTCAGGCGTGAAAGTTGAGGTGTAGCGGGTTGGTTTGAAGCTCTACTCGATGAGGTTGTTTGTGTGAGTTCTTGGACCCCTCTTTTGCATATTTTCAACTGATTTAGGGCTGGAGCACATAGTAAAACCTGTTTTTGAAGTGTGTGTGTGTTGAACCCATGTGTATGTATTTATGTGTGATGCGAGTGGGGTGTGTTTTCGGGCTTATGTGTGCTCGAATGATGTTGTGGTTGTGTTTCTAGGGCTTAGGATGGTTGGTTTTAGCCTAGAACATGTTAGGAAAGGGCTGGAAGCCGAAAACTGCAGTGTAGGTTCGAATGGGAACTGCATTCTGTATCAGCTACGGCTATGCGACCGAATGGCATGCAACTGGAGATCAAGCGGCCGAAAGGAGTGCGACTGAAGTCCATGCGCATGTGAGTTGTGTGACTGAGGTGCATTCGCATGTGAGTCATGCGACTGAGGCCCATTCACATGTGAGTCGTGCGACTGAGGCCCATACGCCCAGGTGCTCCCGCATTGCGTTCATTCGACCCTATTGATCATCCGCATAAGGACCATCCGCATAGGGACCATTAGCCTGGTGTTCATCTGCCTAAATGTTCTGTCGCCTGGTAGGCAATGCGGCTGAATGATGTCCATACGCCCAAATAGGGCTCGTGCGCTCGAAATAGTATAGTTTGTTTTCTGACTTTCGGGGGAAAGTGCAGATGTAGGTTTTGCCGTGGGAGGTTCCCGGGGGTTCATATAAGTTGAATTTTGAGGCCATAGATGTTGTGTTGGACATGATGATGATGTATGATTTTGTATGTTTATGCATGATGGTATGTATGATGTATGTTATGTATGTATGATGGTGTCGTGTATGGCGATGTTTGTATGTTTATGTTGATGTTCCTTGATATGTGTGATTATTTTCCGTGGCTTTACGTTGAATGTCAATGAATGAAATGAAAAATATTATATAACGTAAAGTGGAAGATAATGAAAAGAGGAATGTAATGAAAGAATGCATGCATTAAGGATTGAACGAACGAAAGAAAGGCTTGCAAGCAAATGTATGGAGGTTCACACTCAATGAGAGGGGTTAGCTCAACAGTGTGCGGGTTAGCTACCCCATGAGGATGCACACTAGGGCTTAATCCGTGTGATTAAGCAAATGTATGGAGGTTCACACCCAATGAGCGGTTGTCAGCCCAACTGTGTGCGGGTTAAATACCCCATGAGGATGCACACAGGGGTTCAATCTTTGTTATTGACCAGATGTATAGGGTCCTTGTCGCTTAACCCAAGATGAATTGCTTGGTGCTCTAGAGGGGGGTTCAGCACATGACAGGACCTAGATGAAAACGAAAGATAATAAATGTACGAAATGAACAATGATGAAGATAATAACTATTACTTATGTGTACATACAATGTGTGATCACGTTCCATCTGATATGATTTGAAAGAAAGTAAGGGACGGTTTTAAAAAAAATATAAAGTATGTTTTATTATAAAACTAGAACTCACTCAGCAACGTTAACTTTTATGTGCTTCAAGTTGGCAGGCAATGTTGCTGAGGATGGCACGGGGCGGCTACTCAGCTCTTTTGGGATGACATTATTTTGTACAATGTTTTTGCATTATAATGCGAACAAACGATATTTTGTATGAATGTTGTATTATTTTGCAAAAGCGTTTATTATAATGAAATGATATGTTTGTTTTAATGTTTCCGTTGTAACGTTTTCTTTAAATTGATGTAGTTATATGTTTTATGTGCAATGATAGGCCAGCTGTAAGCGTCCTGGGAATGTGGCCTTCCATTTTTTGTTTTTGTATCATTTTTAAATTAGTTATGCATAGTTGTTTTATTAGTTTTATTCTTTGCAACTAACTTTTTTAAGTGAATTGGGCATTTCAATGTTAACTTTTTATCTATGTATCGATTTACATAACTAATCCGACGCAACTTTATCTGTTTCTTTTATGTGTTTAACCCTTGTTAATATTATCGTCGCAACATGCATAACGTAATTCTCAAACGCATCGCATCGCGCAGGTTTAATTTCTAGTTTAATCCTATGAGTAACGTTCACTGTGATGAATATAATTTATATAAACTAATTAGCAACTTAAGGTTACATAAAAGATTGTACCATGAGCATTAAAGGTGATACACATTCTTCCATTAATTTATTATTTTAAATCCAATAATTTTACATGCTATGCAATTTATCCTCTAAAGATTATCACTTTTAACTTTGGTCTTTTTTTACCTTTTACAATTTTTTGTTTTATATTTCGGTCTAAATTTAGAGAGTTAACACAACGTAACGTACGTGTGTGGTTCAACGTTGCTACACTTATTATTTCCTGTTTAATGGCCTCGTCGCAACTTGCGGCTCCTAGATCGTCTTAGTTATTATTTCAGTGCTTTTACGTTTCACGTGAGCATTTCAACGTTTTTACGTCTCTTTCCATTTGATTTTATTTGATTTTGCTTTTTTTAATACGACTTTTTCTAGCGTTGATGGTCATTGACGATGGTGTGACATGTACAACTTGACATGGTTTACGCACCCTACGACAACATCGGGGGTTTAATACTAGTTATTATTATACTAATTGCCAACTTTTCTATGTATAACGGTGTTGTACCTTATGCATAGATGATTTTTTTTAAAAATGACTTTTCACTTTTAACACAAATGTATCATATTTTGCAAAGTAACCGTCCAAATTTCATTATTTTTACTTTAAACCCCAAACTTTTCATATTTTACAATTTAATCTCCCAAAATTTTATATTTTAAACTTTGGTCCCCTATACTTTTCATATTTTGTAAATTTTCGTCTTACGTTTGCTCTAGGTTTGGCATGTTAACACGACAGAAACATGCATGTGCGGTTGACTAATTTTACGTTTCGCTTCACATTTCATTCTAAATCATGTGAGTTAACACAACACAATATGTGTGTGTGGTTTATTATTTTTACGTTTATTTTCCCCCTTTAACAGAGATGTCATAACACGTGAGTTTTAAAACAATTTAGTTATATTTTTATATGTTTTACGATTTGGTCTTATTTTTTTGTATTAACACACCACAATTTTAGTGTTAATAGTCATTAATGATGGTGTGCCATTATGTTATTTTGCATGGTTTTACGCCCCCGCAACACGGGGAGCTTAATTTTAGTAATATATTTCAACTTTCCTATGCATAAGGTGTTGTACTTGATTGTTAAAGTGTTTTATATTAATAATATACTAATTTTCAAAAAAATTATGCATCAGATGTTGTACCTTATGCTTAGAGTGTTTTATAAAAAGTTAACTTTTACTTTAATCCAAAATTTTTCATCTTTTGCAATTTAACCTTACACTTTTTGTACTTTCAACTTTAGTCCCCTATACTTTAATATTTCGTCAATTGTTGTTTTATGTTTCGTTCTAAGTTTCACGACTCAACATGCATGTGTGGTTCAATATTTTTACATTTTGTTTTACATTTCGTTCTAAATTTTATGATTTAACACAACACAACGTGCATATATGGTTCAACATTTGTACCTGTTTTGACAGGTTCATTGCAATACACAAGTCCTAGATTGGCTTAGTTAACATTTTCAATATATTACGTTTGAGCATAATATTTCTGCATTAACACACCGCAACTTCAGTGTTGGTGCTTACTAGCATGGTGTGACATTAGTGCCATTTGGCACGGTTGTACACCCCCGCCATAACATGGTGGCTTGATTCAAGTTCTATATTATCTATTATTAGTTTTAGTAAACTCATGTACTACACGATTTGAATAACTAAAATATGAAATGAATTAAAATTTTATTATTTATAAAACGATATTGTAACATAAGATATGATTGAAATATATCTTATTATAAATTAAATAAAAATATTGTTTCAAAACAAATGTTTTGAAAAAATATCATTTTTAAAAACTATCTTATTATAATTTTCCATTTTAATTACTCTCTATTTATTAAAATTTTACTTTTTATAAAAACTAAATTTTAAAATATTATATATTTTTAAATAAGTTGATGTTTTGTAAAATTTCTTATTTTGTTAAAAAATTATTTAGACATTAATAAAAATATATAATTATTAATTTATGTAAAAACTATTTTAATCTAAAAGATAGAAAATATATTGTTAGTAATTAATATGACTATTTAATAGAAATGACAAATATAAAAAAATTGATGAGAAGGAATCTAGTACCATTACATGTTATATATTTACTCTTTTATTATAGTAGCAAGACTCTTACATGCATTGTTTATTTGTTAAAGCGAGTTGTAAGAGTATGAAAATATAAAGTAATCAACATTTAATATTAAACTTTTCAATTGACATATCAGATTCTATTGTACTAAATTTTCTAGGTATTATATAGTTCTAAATGTCGATTGTACAATTTCGTAGTTCTACAATTTTTAGTAATCAAAAATAGTAATTTAAGCTTTTAGTTCCTATGATTTGATGGTTATAATACTTTTAATTCAATAGTTTAAAAACGTCTAATTTAACAACTATGATTTAAAATTTGTTAGAATCAAATCCAAGGCGGTAACTAGCATTTATATTCTCTGTTAAGTTTATGTAAAATGACTAATATACCATTGTATTTAAATTGTTACTACATTATAAATAATATAAAACTTAAATATTAAATAATACCAAAATTCCTAAATCTACACACTTAATAAAACTATTTAGATGGTCGGACACCAGCACCGAACCTTCGACCCCATCGCCTATGTCACACCCCAACCTAGACGGCAGAATCGTCGAAATGTGAGGGTTAAGATCGTTCACAGCCATATAACGCTATCAATTAATCCAATTATCATTATCATAAGTTTCAAATGTAAAATTACAAACTTAAGTCTCAAATAGGAAAACAAACATAACATAAGATGAAATAACCCAAGACAATTCATTTATTAATCTAGGTCCAATCCTAGATGTGAGTAAACTTTAAAGATGACATCAAACTTGAGCGTTTCCTAAAATATGTTAAAAATAAAGAGTCAGCATAATTGGTGAGATTTCCATAGTTTTCATACATACATATATAAAATATGGCAATTCATGTCATAAGTTAGTGAGCAAAGTAAGTAGTGATGTATGACAAATGTAACAATCAAACCTTGACAGTTTACAAGATTATACAATTAGCTAAGTGTACTTGGATTAACCAAACATGCTTGTTAGGCCCATTAATCTATGACGTCGTCGGGCTAGCAATAGTTAATGATTGTACATATAATAGTCATCACATGGTAATTACTAAAGCTCAACTAACCACAACAAACAAGGTGAATTGCCCAAGTGTTTACAAGATTTAAACAAGTTTACAAATGCAATTACCATAAGGTAACATGTTTCACCCCAAAGTGTAAAAATAAGCAACAGGGGTATGGAAAAAACTCCCTTGATATATAAAAGACGATAATAAGAATTTAAACAACGTTCTAACGAGTTCCCTTACAATATACCTAAACGTATATATTACAAGTTTATGTTTAATACTAAGTTTAACGATTAAACGCGAACTAGAGTTTCGATAAGGATTTGGGAGTTTTTATATATAAAATATGGCTAATTATTGAAAACATATATACATACATATATATATATTAATCTAATGAAAGAAAAATACTCTTTATACAATTTTAAAGGAATTAAATCCTTTATAATGATTTGTGAAATTTTATAATGAAAATGTAAAATAATTTAATAATGATAATCAATTTATAATTAAAGATAACGTAACGACAATAATAACTTAGTGATTTAAACTATTTAAAGTTTAACTTTTTTTTATAAAACTAAAGTAAGTATAACATTTGTTAAATATATATATTTTTAAAAAAATATTAAACTATATAAAGTAATAAATTTACAGGAAATAGTTAGATAACTTTAAAAATAAACAAAGTTTACAATACTAATTTTTAGAATTTTTAGAAATTTTTCTATAATTTTTTAAAGGTTGAAACAACCCAAAAAAATAAGTTGAGGGTACCCGGGTTCGAACCCGGGACCTCAATGTTGGAATGCAAGCGTGTAACCAGTAAACCAGGGTCGCGGCCTTGGTTTAGGTCGGTTTCAATTTCTTATAAACCCAAATTAAGGAGTTTCCCCCAAATCTCAAGATCCCTAGAATCGGGTTACTACAAATTGAACCCTAATTCGTTGTTGGTAATGAAATCAAACATGAGGCTTTTGTTAATGATGTAAATATGAATTGTTTTATGTGTTTAATTACCTGATTAATGCTCAGACTAAAAAAACACACGTCGGTGATAGTCACGACAGAAAAAGAGTTCAATTTGAGGTGATTCTGATAGTGGTAACCCAATTGCTTGGAAGATAAGCTACCTTGGATGATTAGAACCAATAACCCTCTATCAATTGCGGTGCAGATTGCGTGAAAGATGATGAACACCTTGATGGCAAGTTGCGGTGAAATGTAAGAGTAATTTGGATTGTTTAGGAGTGATTCAAATGAAATTATGATTGTTAAAAGTTTAGGAATAGTTAAACGTTCAATTAATTAACAATTAATTTGATTATTATTGCATCTTGATGGTCGAACGAGTCGCTGATTAAAGGCATTGTTTAATCGGGTGATTCAAGTTCGTAACCGTCGCCTTAACTCGATTGATGTACGTCTCAGGGTTCGAAACCTGCTCACGAAGCGACTGGAAACGGTGTTGGGTGGAAATCCGAAGTGTTTTGAGGTGTTTAAAGCTTGCCGGTGTTGGCCAGAAAGTGGTTGGACTCTTGGCCGGAATTACAGGTGGTGGGGAAATTGGGTTAGGGTTTTCAAATTTTTTACACAAATAGCCCCTATAGATTTCAAGTTATCATTTCATGCTAGAAATTTCAATTTAAAGTTTCTAATTTGACACAAAGACCCCCTCAACCTAATTAAACTTTAGGTTTTAGTTATTTTTAAAACATATTAATTGTTTAACTATTATAATTTGTTAACTTTTATTATTATTATTATTATTATTATTATTATCATTATTATTATTATCATTATTATTATATTATTATTATTTATTATTAGTATTATCAATATTTACCAATTTAATTTATTAACTTCCAATTTAACTCAACATGCATAACAAGCCCTTAAAGTTTCATAAATGGCATAAATGGTCCTTACAAGAACATAACATAGTTAGCTTTTAATTTAACGAAAATATGAAATGTTTCAGCCGACTACCCTCGCGCCAGTCACCATGTTAGGACCTGGTATTTGACCGAAATACCTAGAGATTAACGTGTAAACCAGATCAAATAGTGTGGAATCCTATTTGATTGGCGATCCAATCAGTGAAAACACACGAAAAATCAATCAAGAATTGAAACTAACGTTAGAAATCGATTGGGAATTGATCTAATGTGTTCTATGAACTTGGAGAACGAATTGGAAGGTTTCTGGACGGCTAGGGTACGTCTGGAATCGTAAAATAATCGAGAGTTTTATTTTTCACGAATTGAGTTGTATTTATAGGTTGGTATTATTCAATTGTGCGACTGAACCATTAGTCTGGTTCAGTCGTGCGATTGAACCATGCGGTTGATTCATTCGTACGACTGAGTGTTCAGTCGTGCGACTGAGCCAATCTTATGTTGCAATCGTACGACTGATCCAGTCTCCTGGTTCAGTCGTGCGACTGAGTCAATCGTGTGAAGTTATCCATGCGTATGGTTCATTCGCATGAGCCATTCGCATGAGAACTTCATTAAGTTAGGTTTGAATGTTTTAATTAATATAACATGATGTGCAACCATTCAAGCAATCATAAACCCAATCAATTCAATCACGACTCATTAATGAATATTAAACATCACAAGTAACAAACAATTTATGTCATTTCATTAATCAATACAGATTACATCATACTCAGACAGACAAGCTTCATTACATTTCAAATCATGATCTAGGGACATATACATGCATCAACAAACTCCCCTTGGACCTAGATCTATCTAGTCTCTTGTCTTCTGCATAACCTCCTTATACTTCTTGTACTTCTCCTCCTTAGTGACTCCTGCATGAATCTCAAATGCAAAACAAAGTCGTATAACGTTTGGAACTGGAGGGCTTGTACAATGTCTTGTGTGTCATAGAACAGTGGCCACTTGTATAATGTATAGACATCATTAGCAGACAAGTTGGTTAGCCACATCGGGTCGAATACCCTGATAGTATCCATTTGGCCCTCTTTATTCAGAACTATGACAGCTTCAGTAGTTCTCCAATCATAGTACCACCATTTGAAGTGTGGAGTGAAGTCCTATGGCATTTCTGAGAGGGATTCTCGACATAGTGCGCGGAGGACTCCACTTCAACACAATCTTGGGCTTGCCAGTATGGCATCAACCTCAGACCTTCTTAGATACCTTGTAGGCTATGTGGTCTGAAGTTAACCCATCTGGTGTGGTACTCCTTTTAGGGCAGCCTCGAAAAGCCTGACATTTTTCGTGGATCAGCATACAGCAGCTTTAGCTTAGCCAGCTGGTTGAGCTCAAAACAGGTAGAGTCTTCAGATCATGTGGAAATCTGAAGTAATCTATGCCCGTTCCCTCTTAACTGCATACGCGTTAAGGTCATCAAAATAAGCCCATGCAATAATCCTGTCTGAAACCTTATGGTGTTTCTTGACTCTGTAGAGCTTGGTGTAGGCATCTTTCTTTGGTGCAGCACGCTGGGCTCTAACTTCTTCAAAACAGGTAGCCCACTCAGCCTTTCGAGTGTGTACGTCTATTTGAGGCTTGGGCTGTTCATCTGTCTTCCTGTTTCCTGCTCCATCTTGTCTAGTACCTCAAACATATCACTGACTAGGGACTCACCCAGATTGGGGACCACATTACCCTCGTTGTCAGCGTACTGAGGGTACTCTTCTGCTATAATATCTTCAACCTCAACTTCATCAACATCATTTAGTTCTTCATCACTGGTTGAATCAACTGTTGGAGCATCCTTGACAATTTCATCAGGATTGAGTCTGAACATCTCTGCGAGTTGCTCGTTAGATAGGTCATGAATTATTTCCCCTTCTTCAGGGGTATAACTCACAGACCTTCTTATAATCCCTTGCAGATCAAGAATCATTGTGAGTTGAGACTTGACCTGTTGAAGGGGAGCAATATCAAACTCATCTCTTTTGTACTTTGGATCTGTTTGATTTACACATTTCACACTCAAATCATTAGTAATTTATCAAACGAAATGCATTAACTTAATACAAACATTTAATACATGGTTTTTCAATATAGAATACAAAAGTAAATAGATACATAAACATCTACTATTTACTTTTATCCTGAATACTCGGCTCATCACGTGAAGGTGCAGAAGCAGAAGCTGACTGATCTTGTCTGTTCTTTGATCTTTTCTCTTGCCCTGGAGCTGAGACAGATTCAGCTGCTTCTCCTCGTCAGTGTCTCATCTTCATGCCATTCTTCGGTTTTCTCTTCATTAGTTTCACTCTCATTATCATCATCGTCTTCATCATCTTCAATATCATCATCATTTCTGTCCCCATCCCTTATCTTTAAAGGTCCTCCTTTGATCCTTTCAGCTTTAGCAAAATGGTCTTTTTAGCCTTTTAACTCTTCTATTTTCTTCCTGAGGTGACGCTTTGAGCTTGGAGAATGGCTATCTCGTTGGTCTGGGCAGTCATCTGTCGGGCCTGCCTTTCTATCACTGAGCCTGCTCTGCGATTTGGTGAGATTGTGCAGCAGTCAGGTCAGTAAGCTGGCGGATTGGGAGGCCTTTTCCTCATCGGCAGCCAGCAAACGCATTACCATTCTGTTTAGTGCGGAAACTGTTCTTCTACCGTGACTGTAGGTAGAGGTGATCTGTAGGTGAATGAGGGATAGGCTGAGGGCTCGGTTTGGTGGCTAGTGGTGGTGGTGGTGGCCGTGGTGAATATCGGGTCAGGTCGGGATGATAGTGGTGGTGAGTGTGGGGTGAATGATGTAGTGGTGGCTGGGATCTGTCTTGTGGTGGTCGGTCTGGTGGTGTCTGCGGTTGCTGTGGGGGCTGTGGTGGCTATGGTGGTGGATGGTGTGTCTGAAGAGGTGGTAGTGGTGGTAGTGGCTGAGGTAGTAGTGATGAATGTCAACCGCCGCTTCTTCTTAGGTTTCTACCATGGGGTTAAGCCATCCGTTTTCTCCTCGTTCCCTTCGAAGTGGATGCTCCCCCTCCGACCCTGCCGATTGACCCTGGAACATAGGTCGGGTCGGTCTCTGTCGCTCTAGAGTCTCTTGGGTGCTCACCAACCACCCGAAGCCCATGTACTGTGGGAACCACTTTACTTCCCACAGTCCTGGTGAGGGGCTCCTCATCAGACTCTTCTTCTTCTTCTTCTGTCTCAAGGACAAAATCGTGATGAAACCCAGCTGATTCGGTAACTTCTGCAGCCGGGGCGTATGCTGGAGGCACAACATCAGACGTAGTGCCGCTCTGTGGAACAGGCCTATTGTCTCCGGCACCCCCACTATCGTCATCATCTGAATCATCAGTAGGTAGGACAATTGGCTCCACGTCGGAGTCACTGTCCTCGTGACGCCATTGGCGTCTCTCCGGTGCCACATAACTTTCATCTGCTAAATGGCCAATCAGCCTCTTTGCCTGGGGCTTAACTTGCTTGCCCCGGTACACCACCATCCTACCCAAGGTAGTGTCATCCATAAGTTCCAAAGTCACTGCATCGTGACTTTCCTTGGGGAGCTGAGGCAGCTTCTCATTGAATATCATCTGAAGAAATTGGATACATACAAAAACCTTCTTTCCCTTTGTTTCAATGTTCTCTACCAAATAAGCAAAGATCATATTAGAGAAGCTGAAAGGGTGGTTCAGCACCAGAGCCACGAAGGCATTCTGTATCTGATCTGATAGGTCATCGAAACCACCCCTTCTCGAAGCGATGCACTTAAGAATCACATGTGCCAGATATTTGTATTGTGGGCACAGGTTGCTCTTATTTAGCACCCCCGAGTTAATGTCCCCCGCATACTTGATTCGGAGGAAACACCCTCTCACTGTCAAAGGATGTAACTTAGTGGGGTGAGTAGAGTCATCCCCAAACTCAAGGATTCTTTGGATGTTAGTAGCGGTAATGTCGATAGCTTGACCCAAAATGGTGCTTCTGATGCTGTATGGCTCACGAGAACGATCCACTGAGGCATTCTCCCAGAATGCCTGGTGTAGTGATTTGTAAGGCGTTCACGACGTAGATATAGCCTTATGTATCCGTGAGCGTTTGAGGAAGGCTATAATATCGGAGAACTTGGCCCCGTTCGAGTCGTGTGGTCCAAATGGGCACATATGTTGTGCTTTGGATTAAGAGACCATCGGTCAGCCATTTTTCATGAAACACAAAACACCTGATCATTAGTACAAAATACATTGGAATTCAGTTCTAAGTGTAGTGTTTTACTTCCATTCTGATTCATTCATGCGAATGAATCATGCGACTGGAGTCATTCGGTTGTTCTTAAGTACGACTGAATTCATTCGGTTAATTGAGACATGCGATTGAGTTCAATCGGCTGATTGAGACATGCGATTGAGTTCAATCAGCTGATTGAGACTTGCGATTGAGTTCAATCGGCCGACTGGACTCATTCGGGTGGTTCATTCGGCCGAATGACCCAATCGTACGGTTCAATCGTGCGATTGGAGTTCATTCGAACGACCAGTCGCTTGCCCCACTGTTCGATCGCCTGTGGGTCGAATCTTGACCAATTTAAGTCATTTAACAGTGTTTAATGGTCCATTAGCCTCGTCTACTTGTCACTAATAACCTATTAAACTCAATTTTAACATTTTGCTTAATTTACATAGGTGATTAGGTCATTTCACAGTTCGGTTCTTGATTCAATCGAGTGTCTCTATTGTAGGTTCGGTAATCTGCTGATTTTGGTAAGATTCAAAGAGTAATGTACCTGTAAATCGTCACTCGAATGTAAGAAACTTAACAGCAATGTAAATCAGGATCTGTAGCAATTTTGACAGAGTAACAGGAAGAGTGCGATTTTGGTGTGATGAGGAACATGCGATCGACTGAGGCCCTTAAATACTGAACCTAGGTTCAATCGGCCGACTGGCCTCATTCGCTCAGTTAATCGGGCGACTGAGTCTCAGTCGTACGATTGGCCTAGTCAATCGCATTCAGTCGGCCGACTGAGTCTCAGTCGGTCGACTGCCTCATTCGGTCTCCTTCATTCGCATCTTTAGTTGACCGACTGAGCCTCAGTCGTCTCCTTCATTCGCATCATTCTCATGTCCATTCGGCCGATTGGAAGCCATTCGCATAGTTGGTCCATAACCATGATCCACTCATGCGAATGGGTCACACTTAGTGAGTTACAGTCATTTTGAACATTTTACTATTAAGACCCTTTTCACTTTTGATAATAACATTATAAGCTCTTAACCAATTCAGTCACTTCAGACGTGACCTTTTAAACTTTGAAAAACATGTGGCCATCTCAGACATGACCCTTTTAGGTAAGTTAATTCCCTTCTGATTTCCCTGATGTAGTCCGACAGACACACAAATTAAAAAATTAACATAGAAACTTAAACTAATTACACAAATAAAGTTTATTTTGGACTTTTTGTGAGAGATAAAACCCTAAGATGGAAATCTACGGATTTGGTTGGGAGTAGACAGCTTCAACTTAGATTGATCATATCTGGACCAATTCAATTTTGGAATCATACAGGAACATCAAATCATTGGGACTTGTTATTAAAACTTTTTGATGCTTAAATTCTCGATGTTCATCCAGAGTCGTTAGCAACTTAAGGAAATCATACTGAAACTCTTAGATTTTCACATTGATTTGACTCTTGAGAATGTAGCCACTAAGATTGTCAGTATGTTGTCCACTTAAATCCATACACAGACTTTTGACGCAAACTAGTGACTGATTTAGGTTTAATTATTTCAGCTAACATTTGTGGATCCCACACTTATATGGTAATCAACATTCTCAGAGGTTTTTGAGCGGTCTACGGGTATTATTACAAGAAGAGACTATTCTTAGAGCTTTCAAAGAGAAGCTTGTCCTCAGGTCAGTGCCATCGCACAACAGAGAGGCGGCAAACAACAATGAATTCTAGAATATCTAGGTTATGCTTATCCTCAGGTCAGTGCCATCGCACAGCAGAGAGGCACACAACCTATCTCCTTGTTAGAGCAGCTTATTTTATTTTACACAATATGCACCAACAACATAAGTCATTAGCTTTATTGCATTTGTCTTTCATTTTTTTGCTTTGCTCTAATTATGGTCATCTGCACACATTTGTGGCATTTAAATGCTCATTACCCTTATTGAAATATATTTGATTGTGTTAACCAGTGATAAGATGGAAGCCCACATTCAGTTGAACAACTTAGTTTGATCTGAGATCACCAATCAGGTCTAATTGTCTATTGTGTTGAATCTACCAACATATCATTTGTGGTCTAGCACCTCTAAGTCTACTTTCTTTGTGTCACCTTAGGAGTTGCCAGTTTTCTATCATCTTCCCTTTTTACATTGCTTAGATTGCACAGACTTATACTTTGAACTTTTGCATCTTTTCAAAACTTAAATTTTTAAAGTCCCTCTTGATTTGTTCCTTGTACTATCATGTTCCAAAGGTATTGAATGGGTTTCACAGACACAATCTACCTTATTTCAGCTAGTTCCCCTTCTCCCTCATTGTATTTTATTTTATTTTATTTTATTTATTTTTTTAATGTTAACTTGCTGACATATTCTCCCCTAAAATACTAAAATCATTTCTGGTTTAATTATTTTTGGATTTTAATAAACAGCAACATGAGTTTAAATATAACAGACGAAAATAAAAACAGATAACATAAAATAAAATAAACTTCAAACTACATCGGACAACACATTATTATCATCAAGAATTACCTCACTTTTCTTTTTAACGCCATTGACCTCTAGCAAATATTGAAAACGTGGTTTATCAAAGGCTTTAGTATAGAGGTCAGCACGTTGAAAATCAGTATTAATTTTAACCACATCAATTAAGTTCTTTTCAAAACAGTCTCTTATGAAGTGGTATTTAATACCGATGTGTTTGGTCTTAGGATGTTGAACCGGATTTTTAGTTACTGCAATTGCAGCAGAGTTATCAACAAAAATAGGAGTAGATGAGAATTTTAAACCGTAATCCCGCATTTGCTGTTGAATCCAAATGAGTTGTGAACAGCAACTTGCAGCAGCAACATATTCGGCTTCACAGGTTGACATGCAACCGATGTCTGCTTCTTACACTGCCTGTAACTAATCTTCTCCCAAAGAATTGACACCCCGCTGATTTAGACTTGTAGTTCATTTTGCAGCTCCGTAGTCCGAGTCACTATATGCCGTGAGCTCAAAATCATCATCATAAGGATACCACAACCCAGTGTGGGTGTACCCTTTAGATAGCGAAAAATCCTTTTCACCCGATCAGATGATAGACTTAGGTTAGC
Organism: Flaveria trinervia; assembly: GCA_025506515.1. Taxonomy (NCBI): domain Eukaryota; kingdom Viridiplantae; phylum Streptophyta; class Magnoliopsida; order Asterales; family Asteraceae; genus Flaveria; species Flaveria trinervia. The sequence goes on from CM046450.1 coordinate 85,616,531, forward strand.
CTGATATCTAGAACATAAACATGTCGCATACATGATATCAGGTTTGAGGCAGTGAGATACATGAGGGATCCAATCATTCCGCGGTACATAGTGGCATCTATAAGATCTCCATTCTCATCAGGTGCTTATCATGATTCGTAGCAAGTGGAGTCCAGCAGCAGAAGCATTCTCCATGTCAAAGCGACTGAGAATGTCTCCTACATACTTGGTCTGATGTAGAAAGATCCCATTAGGTGTTTCATCCACCTGTAAACCGAGAAAGAACTTCATCTCCCCCATAGCACTCATCTCAAACTCTTTCTTCATCACTGCTTCAAACTCTTTGCATAACTCTTCGTTCTTTGACCCGAAGATTATGTCATCAACATATATCTGTACAAGCAGTAGGTCGCCATCCTTTTCTTTAATAAACAGTGTACAGTCAATGACTCCCCTGCGAAAGCCGTATTTCACAAGATGAGTCAAGAGTTTCTCATACCAAGCTCGAGGAGCTTGATGAAGCCCATATAAAGCTTTGTCGAGCTTGTAAACTCTATCCGATGATAAGGGTCTTCAAATCCCTCGGGTTGACTTACATAGACTGTTTCCTTGATTTTCCCATGAAGGAATGCACTCTTCACATCTAATTGGTAGACTTTAATCTCATGTACGATGCATAGGCAAGGAAGATACGAATAGCTTCCATCCTTGCCACGGGTGCAAACACCTCATTATAGTCAATTCCCTCGACTTGGCGAAAACCTTGAACCACAGTCGAACTTTGTTCCTGATTATGACTCCTTGGTCATCCTTCTTGCATTTATACCCATTTGGTGCCAATGACTTAGCACCTTTAGGTCTATCAACTAGAGTCCATACACCTAACTTCTTAAACTGCAGAAGTTCTTCTTGCATGACACTCACCCACGCCTCATCATTTAGTGCTTCACTGACATATTTTGGCTCAACTTGCGAAACAAAACATCGATAAGCACCATCATGAATGTAACCTTTCTCCATAATTGAGGCGTAATCAGCTGAGTATAGCTGATTTCGGGTTTGTACTCCTGATCGGACATCCCCAATAACATTGTCAAGGGGATGATAGACGTTTAGTCGTGATCTGGAGTAGTCGGCACAGCCACCTCCGAACCTAGATTGTGAACATTTTGTTTGCATCTGAGGAAGGTGGAGTTTGAGGTTCTGAAGTCGAAGGTGCATCACTTATGGATGCTTGTGGACTTTCAGGAACTGGAACTATTCCTCTTGATGTTCTGCTCATCTGCTTCAGTTTCATCTTCAGAGGAGGAGTCACTGTCATCGACTACCCTCGATCACTCAGTAGATGATTCTCCCTGTGTGCTAGATGGTGTATTTAGAATATCATACATCATCCTAGTAGCTAACTCATCATCCGAGGGAGAGAGAGGGATGTTGAAGGACTTGAAGAATCCATCATAATCGAAGAAGTATGCAGGTCCTTGCCTGTAGGTGGTGTGGTATATCTCTGAACGTCGACATTACACCACACTTCTACAAGACCCGTTGAATTATTGTAAACTCGCTTGTTCGGTATGTTGTATCCTAGAAAAATTCCTTCATCTGCCTTCTCGCTGAATTTGCCTTCTTGTGTCTTCTTCAGAAGTGTACACGGCGCGCCAAAAGGTCAAGATACTCAAATTCGGTTTGGTCTTTGTAGTAGCTCATAACATGTCTTTCCGTGGCGCTTGACTATTAGGACTCGATTCAGTGTATAACACGCATTGCCACTACCTCATTCCAGAATTGGATAGGCAGTTTCGAGTCTGCCAGCATAGTCCGTGCTGTCTCTATCAAACTCTGTTCTTTCTCTCAGCAACGCCATTCATCTGAGGTGTGTAAGCAGAAGTGAATTGATGCACAATTTCCTTTTCTTGCAGTATGCCTCCATCCCTTGATTCTTGAATTCTGTCCCGTTGTCTGAGCGTATTTGTCTAACTTTTAGCTTGTAGAGAGATTCCAGTGTGGTTACTAATTCCTTGAAGTCTCCAAAGTTTCTGATTTGGATTTCAGAAACATTACCCAAGTGAACCTTGGTAGTCATCAGTGACCACAAAACAGTACACGTCGTGCAATGCTCCTTGTACTAACTGGACCAAAAGATCCATGTGAAGAAGCTCAAGAGGAAGTTCTATTGAATGAACTTTCTTTTCCTTATGAGACTTCTTTGTCTGTTTGCCTTTCTTGCAAGCTACACAAAAGTCAGGAAGTTGGAAGTTCTTGACATTACTCCTCTCACTAAATCCTTCTGAATCAAATGATTCATCTTCCTTTGACTAATGTGTCCCATTCTCCTATGCCAGGAGATTGAATCCTTCTCAGTAGCTTTAGATAGAAAGCACTGAACCTCATGATCCGTTGTAGCAGTTGTGACAAATCCAAGACATAAGGTTCTTCTATATCTTGAGCAGTCATTAGAACTTGGTCCTCTGGGATCATATATTCTTTCTTCAGCACGTAAACACTTCTTGTTGTCGAAGATGACTTTAAATCCTTTATCACAGATTTGGGAAACAGAAAGTAAGTGTTTGAAGTTGTTGAACGTAGTTCACCTTATCAACTTAACTTTCTGATTTCCCACTTCTCCTTGAGCTATGATATAGCCTCCTTTGTTTCCTGCAAAGGAAACATGCCCTCCTTTATTTGTTTGACGTTAGATAAAAGGGCTCTATTTCCTGTCATGTGCCTGGATGCTCCGCTGTCTATAATCCACGTGTTAGTCTCAGCACTGTATCGAACACCCTGCACATACAAAGTAAATGAATTAGTTTAGGTTAGGAACCCAAGCTTTGACTGTCTTGGGTTCCCAGAGGCATCACACATCATAAACTCCACCCATTGACCCTTAGAGGGTGAGGGTAGCTCAGGTTCCTTCTTGTCATCAGTATCAGACACGTAGGTTGACTTTTCTTCCATAAGCCAGATTTGTGCAATGCCTGTTTATGATAAACAGTCGTCTGGCTTGCAAGTTGGACTTTAGGTTCACTAGCTTTTCTAGGTGGAGTTAAAGAGCTCCTCTTAGAAGACTTAGGTTTTGAGTCCTGAAATGAAATTCAATCTTTCCTAGGTGTCTGATGATAAGTACAGTCGGAAGCAATGTGTCCATATTCTCCACAGTTGTAGCACGCTCTGCTATCAACTTTATTATTAAACTTTCTTTGTGGAGAGGTACGTGACCCTCTAGTAACATCAATCACTTTAGGTTTTGACTCTTGTATGTTTGATGTTTTCTCTGGTTTAACAAAATTTACTGTTTTAACCTGTTTAACATGTTCCACTTTTTGGTTAACTGGTTTTTGACTGAATCATGTGAGAAAGTAACATTTGAAGTCCTTTAGGTTCTGATTTGACTTTGTTAGAACTTGACTTTAAGTTACCTTTTCAAACTTCTTTTCCAGATTAACACAAGGCAATTTTCCCTTTGCCTTTGAAGTGGTCTCCTTTTGTTTGTTTCCAGTGTCAATAGATGAACATAGGGAATTTGGATCACTCACAAGAGGAGTAGTCACTACATGATCCTTGATGGGATTACTACTTAACGGTCTAGACTTAGTGTTCATCAAGGTCTCAGGTGGTGGTGGAACCACTTTGTAGCCCAGTCCCTCCCGTTGTTCCTTTCTTTTACTAAGTGTTGGACTATGTGCGACGAACTAGTCCAACTATGCAGTTTCTGTTTTAGTGAATTTACTTCTACTTCTAGAACTGCCTTTTGTTCTTAGTGTCTTCTAGGGAGTTTAGATAGTACTAATGTCATTTGCTTGGTAAAGGCCACTACTTCAGTTTCCCTAAGTTGTTTAGTCAATAGGTCTATTTTTTCTTTATAACTATGCTCATTTTGTTTTAGTACTCTATTAGCCTCAGTGCACAGACGTAAATCTTTTACTAAGTTATCATTATGATCTAATAACCTAGCAAAATTTTCATCTATGCTATTCCTAAAAGTATCACAATCAGAACAAGCATGATTATTAAAATTTGGTCAGTGGTAACCTGAGTTGGTTCAGAAGAGTTAGCCATCAGTGCAGCATCAGATGTTTCTGGTTATGGTGATTCTGACTTTTCTGTCTCTGACGTGGAAACTTCCTCATTTGGCTTGTAACTGACCTCTGCTGCAATTGTTTCTTCACTATGTGACATTGCTATCTCAACGGCTAGATCACCTTCACTCGCAGAATCATCATCAATATCCTCAACACTGGTAACGTTAGATTCTCCTGGTGAGACAAACCTAAAACTCCAATCCTGTCCTTCATCATCATGAGCAGTCAAGGCTTTTGGATCCTTGTTTGATGAAGTAGAACTAGAGGCTTGCTTGTCTTGGCGAGTAAAGGACGAGAACGGGTTCCCATTACCCGTCTTCTTTGGCTTGACACATTCTCTTTTGAAGTGCCCCTTCTCACCACAGTTAAAGCAGGTCACTTTACTCTTGTTGAAGCGAAAGGTGGTATCCTTAGTCGCAACCAAGTTCTGTCCAGTCTTTTTCACAAATCTTCGCCTCCGGACAACACTTGCTAAGGCCCACATTATATCCATTCTCTCAAGCTCCATTTCATCCACCTGCTCGTAGTCTCATCTGCCAGATGGCAGTTTCCAATCTTCCCGGCAACAAGTCCATCATATGAATGAACCACTGCTGCTAAAAGATCCATATGCTCTCGAGCTACTTCCACGGTCACATTACCGAGGTTCTCGATCTTCAGTTTGGTAGCACTTGCTTCTGATCCAATATAATGGGTACATGATGACCCAGACGTGTCTGATCCAGAAGGAGAAGCATGTGAAGGACCTGACGAGCTAGACACAAAAGCAGTCTGGAGTGGTGCTCCAGATGTCTTAGCTTGAGGCGTGGCGTTGTAAAAGCTGGATTTTGTGTGTACGAAGACTTCTGAGCTCTATACTTCATCCTTAGTGCTTCTTCTCGCAACTTAAGAATGAAGTCATTTATATCCAGCTTTACAAGCATTCCATTCTGTCTTAGGTTAGACACGAATGTAGCCCACTTATCAGGCAATCCGTCTGCGAAGTTGCTTACTTTCTCTTCCATGGTAGTAGCCACTCCATGTGTATGCAATTCGCTCATCAAGTGGTAGAATCTGTCTATGACTTCGTCTAAACTTTCATTACCAATTGATGAGAAGTTATCGAATTCCTTCTTTAACTCCTTTGCTTTGATTGCCTTCAATGACGCATTCCCATCATATCTCTTCTCTAGCTCATCCCACAGTTTCTTGGACTGCTTGTTCTCTGAATACTGGTGGAATATGTCTTTGGGGATAGACTGAGTGATCAATGCATAAACTCTTTTCTCTGCATTGTACTTTACTTTCTGTGCGTCTGTCATCCGCTTAATGTTAGCTTAACCCCATCAGCTCCCACGGTGTACTTAACCAATCTCAATGGCTTCCACAGATTAGGATCTACTCCATCAAGGTAGATCTCAAAACGTTGTTTCCAGTGGGGAAACTCATCTAAAGTCAAAAGCTTTGGTGTTTATTGTGATTCCCCACCTCACTCTCAAGCAACAGCAGGTTCTGTATCCTTGAGTCCTTCCAGCAGTAAAGGCTGACATCTGATCTTCCATGACTAATAACTTATAATCTAATCAAACAAACTTTCACTGATGCGACTGAAGGATGCGAATGATCTAATCGTGCGTATAAACTCTGGGACTGGTTCAATCGTGCGGCTGAACTGGGCGATGGTTCAGTCGGCCGAATGGAGTCCAATCGTGCGTATGAGCAATGCGAATGGAGTCCAGTCGTGCGAATGAGTCACTCGTGCGACTGAAGCTGCTGTTTTGCGAAAATTTTAGGTTTGACGGGTTTCAGCCGTAAAGATTCGAAATTTCACAAGGTCTAATCGCTAAGTCCGTAGAAACCAAACTTCGATGAGCAGGGAACTTCCAAGATCACTTTTGATGCCAAAGATTGCGTTTTTAGTGCAAAAACACAAACTTTTATGCAATCTTGATTGAATCAACACGTAATCAAGAGTCAAAGCTCTGATACCACTTGTTAGGACCTGGTATTTGACCGAAATACTAGAGATTAACGTGTAAACCAGATCAAATAGTGTGGAATCCTATTTGATTGGCGATCCAATCAGTGAGAACACACGAAGAATCAATCAAGAATTGAAACTAACGTTAGAAATCGATTGGAATCGATCTAATCTGTTCTATGAACTTGGAGAACGAATTGGAAGGTTTCTGGACGGCTAGGGTACGTCTAGAATCGTAAAATAATCGAGAGTTTTATTTTTCACGAATTGAGTTGTATTTATAGGTTGGTATTATTCAATCGTGCGACTGAACCATTGGTCTGGTTCAGTCGTGCGATTGAACCATGCGGTTGATTCATTCATACGACTGAGTGTTCAGTCGTGCGACTAAGCCAATCTTATGTTGCAATCGTACGACTGATCCAGTCTCCTGGTTCAGTCGTGCGACTGAGTCAATCGTGTGAAGTTATCCATGCGTATGGTTCATTCGCATGAGCCATTCGCATGAGAACTTCATTAAGTTAGGTTTGAATGTTTTAATTAATATAACATGATGTGCAACCATTCAAGCAATCATAAACCCAATCAATTCAATCACGACTCATTAATAAAATATTAAACATCACAAGTAACAAACAATTTATGTCATTTCATTAATCAATACAGATTACATCATACTCAGACAGACAAGCTTCATTACATTTCAAATCATGATCTAGGGACACATACTTGCATCAACACACCACCATGTCACAGGTTACCCCACCACCATAACCATTGGCACCCAATATCTCTTTTTAGGAGCCACCACTACCACCTATGTAGCTCAGACACCACAACCACATGTGCACCTCAGTTGCTACCTCCACCACACAACCTTCTCATCAACCATCTTCATCTTGTGATTTTCCCTTTCTCTCTCAATCTACACCTTCACTGCCACCACAACCACCCACTCTTTAACCCATGATGCGACCTGACCTTTAACATCTACCATTACCTAATAATCAATGCCCCATCTACCCACTTTGTTCATGTAGTCATTTTAGAGAGAAAGAAAAAGGCTGAAAAGAAGAGGGGAAGGGGCAGGACTTAATTTCAACTTGATTTGGGGTACCGATCTAATTCATAAAGAAATCTTGAAGATGAAGACGAAGGTGATGGATTTGGTGACTTTGTGGGAGAAGATGATGGTGGTGGTAGCTACGATGACTTCACTAGAGTAGGTGGTGGTGGTGGTGGTCACGGTGGCTAGGTCAGTTTGGTGGTAGATAAAAATTACTAGAGACGAGTGATACAAATTATAGAAAGGGAGAAAGAGAGAGAGAGAGAGAGAGGTATAGAGAAAGAGATGAGAAGAGAAGAGAAAGGTCATTCCTTTGGCTTGACCAATGCGCCAGCTGCTTTTATGGATCTGATGAACCGTGTGTGTTAGCCGATGTTGGATAAATCAGTGATTGTGTTTATCGATGATATCCTGATTTATTCGAAGAGCGAGATAGAACATGCCGGTCATATTCGGGAGGTTCTGGAGACGTTGAGAAAGGAGAAATTGTATGCTAAATTCTCCAAGTGCGCATTCTGGTTGCGCGAAGTTCAGTTCTTGGGTCATGTGGTAAATCCCGATGGGATTATGGTGGACCCAGCTAAGGTGGAGGCAGTGATACAATGAAAGTCTCCAAGACACCATCTGAGATTTGTAGTTTCTTGGGTTTGTCGGGCTACTATAGGAGATTCATTCAAGACTTTTCCAAGATCGCTTCTCCACTGACTAAGTTAACCCAGAAAGATGTAAAGTTTGTATGGGGTCAGGCTCAAGGGAAGGCGTTTGAAGAATTGAGGCGACTCTGACTCAAGCTCATGTTCTGTTATTACCCGATGGAAGTGAAGATCTGGTGGTTTATTCTCATGCTTCCTACTCGGGGTGGGGTGTGTGTTAATGTAGAGAGGAAAAGTTATAGCCTATGTATCCCGACAGTTGAAGGTTCATGAGGTCAACTACCCTACTCACGACTTGGAGCTAGCAACCATGGTCTTTGCACTAAAGATTTGGAGGCACTATCTTTACGGGATGAAGTGCACCATTTTCACTGACCACAAGAGCTCGAAGTACTTCTTTGAGCAGAAAGATCTGAACATGAGACAGAGATGATGGCCGGAGCTTATAAAGGACTATGATTGTGCAAGGCTAACATGGTGGCTGATGCTCATAGTCAGAAAGAGAGGCCAGAGCCGACTCGGGTGAAAGCACATCAGCTAATCATGACCTCTGACATGATGAAGCAAGTTAAAGAGTTTCAAGATGAGAGGTCTGGTCGCAGAATTGGGTGAAAACACGCTTGGTGTTAGAACTCGATTCGGGAGAATGTGGATTCCTCGTTTTGGGGATCTACGGGTGAAGATTTTAGATGAAGCTCACAAGACTCGATACTCCATTTATCCAGGTGCCACGAAAGTGTACGAAGATACGAAGAAAGATTATTGGTGGCCGGGTATGAAGCGATGTGGTGGAGTATGTGAGTATGTGCCTTACTTGCTTACATGTGAAGGTCGAACATCAGAAGCTGTATGGAAAGATCCAACCTTTGGATATACCGGAATGGAAGTGGGAGCACATCGCCATGGATTTTATTACGAAGCTGCCGCGTACTCCGAAAGGGTATGATGCTATATGGATGATTGTTGATCATTTGACGAAAAATGCTCACTTCCTACCGATCCGCGAGACATATTCATCTGAGAGGTTAGCGGATCTATTCATCAAGGAAATTGTAACTCGTCATGGTGTTCCGGTTTCTATTTTATCTATTCGTGACACCCGGTTTACCTCCAAATTCCGGAAGAAACTCCACGATGCCATGGGGACGAGGTTACATATTAGCACGGCTTATCATCCCCAGACTGATGGTCAGTCAGAAAGGATCATTCAGACATTAGAAGACATGCTTCGGGCATGTGTGATTTATTTTGGGAGAAGTTAGGATGACCACTTACCGTTAGCTGAATTCTCATACAACAACAGTTATCATGCCAGCATTGGTATGCCACCTTATGAGATGCCACCTTATGAGATGCTTACCGTTACCTGAATTCTCATACAACAACAGTTATCTGTTGGGGTGATATTGGTCAAAAGGAACTACGGAGCGTCGAGGTGATCAAGGCTACGACTGAGAAGTTTGAGAAGATCAAAGCCTTCATGATGGCAACCAAAGATAGACAGAAGTCGTATGCCGATAAACGACGCAGACCGATTGAGTTCCAGGTGGGTGACCGGATTATGTTGAAGGTCTCACCTTGGAAGGGTATCATTCGTTTCTGAAAACAAGGCAAGTTGAGCCCAAGATACATAGGCCCTTTCAGAATCATTGCTCGAGTAGGAGAGGTGGCCTATAGACTGGAGTTACCGGATGAGTTAAGTGGAATTTACCCAACATTCCATGTATCTCATCTGAGAAAGTGCTTGGCCCATGAAAATATGATTGTCCCGTTGAAAGATATCGAAGTAGATGAACGGTTCAATTATGTGGAACAACCAGTGGCAATCATTGATCGAAAAGAGAAATGGCTGAGAAATAAAGTGGTTCCTCTTGTGCGTGTACAGTGAAAGCATAGGAAGGGATTCGAGTCAACGTGGGAGACTGAGGAAGAAATGAGACAGCATTATCCATGTTTGTTTGAGGAATAACAGGTTTCAGGGACGAAACCTATTTAAGGGGGTGGACTTGTAACACTCGGTTATTTATTTATTTTGAAGCAGACGAAAGAAGAAAATAAATAAAGTCTTAAGTCGAGGGACCAAACTCACCAACGAGAGAAAATTTGGGTATGTGGTGATATTTGTAGGGAGAGGGTAGCCGTTACCCTCTCCTCACACTCACAGTTTTCAGCCAAAAGAAAGAGGAGAAGAGAGAAAGAAGAGAAAAAGGGAGAAAAGTTGGTTCAGGTTGATTCGAGTGAGCAAAATCGCTGAGAAGCGGGTCAAATCGAAGCTCTTCTCGTTGTGGTCATTTGTGTGAGTTCTAGGACCCCTCCTTTAAATGTTTTTGAATTATTTGGGGCTAGAACACATTTGAAAATCGGGTTTTATGTGCATGTGTGTTTGACCCGTTTGTGTATGTGTTTGTATGTGTATGATTCATTTGGGTCTTGCTTTTGAGATTGTGTGTGCTTGAATGGTGTTGTGGTATGCATTCCTAAGGTTTAGGATGGTTGATTTGGGCTTAAAATGGGTTTAGATGAGCTTGGAGGTCGAAAATGGCAGATTGGGTTCGGGATGAACTGCATTCTGCACCAGCTAGGGCTAGGCGATCGAATGAAGGCCATACGGCCGAATGAGGTGCGATTGGGGTTCATTCCCATGATTGAGAGCTCATTCGCATGATTGAGAGCTCATTCGCATGATTGAGAGCTCATTCGCATGATTGGAGCTAGTCGCATTAGGAGTCTTCCAGTCACATAAGTTCTCATCCGCATGAGATCCATTCGCACGATTGGGTGTTCATTCGCATAGGTGTTCATCCGCATTGGTCCAATCGCATGATGTTCAGTCGCATGGGGGCCTTGCAATTGAAGGGCGTCCATACACCCAAATAGGGCTGTTACACCTGAGGAAAAGTGTAGTTTAACTTCTGACTTTCGGGGGAAAGTGCATATGTAAGTTTTGACATAAAGGTTCCCGTAAGTTCATGTAAGATGACTGTTGAGGTCTTAGAGAGCATGTTGGACATGATGATGATGTTGCATGATTATGCATGTTGTGTATGTATGATGTTTCCATGTATGACGATATCGTATGTGTATGTTGATGTTCGTTATGATGTATGTTTATCTTTCCATGGATTTACGATGAACGTTAATGAATGAAGTGAAAGTATTATGTAACGTAAAGCGAAAGATAAAGAAAAGTGGAACATGAAGTAAGAATGCATGCATTAATGAATGATAAAGGTAAAGAAAGTCTTGCAAGCACTATATCTCGGGACACGCCATTAAAAGGTGTTAGCCCAACGGTGTGCGGGTTCGCTACCCCGGGAGGATGCACATCGGGGTCTTTTTTGTGATTGACCATATGTATGGAACCATTGTTGCTTGCCTTAGGTACTGTGACAAGAGGTGCTGGGCACCATGAATGAAGGTTTATTATAGGCTTAGGTCCAGTACCATGAGCATGAAGGGCATAACACATGGCAATGGTATACCTAAACTTTATCTTTGGTACTGTGGCCAGATGTGCAGTGCACCGTGAATGAAGGTCTATGATAGGCTTAGGCCCAGTATCATGAGCATGAAGGGTAAAGTTCATGGCGATAACGAAAGGAAAAGATGTAATGATGAACGAACGAATGAAAGAAAGAATGAATGAATGAACGGAAGTTAATGAATGATGAAGATAATAATGATATTATCTATGTGTACGTATGTTGTATGATCACATGAAAGTAAAGAATAGTTTTAACGAAAGAAAAGTATGTTTTATTTTATAAAACTAGAACTCACTCAACAACGCTGACTTTGATGTGTTTCCAGTTGGCAAGTAATGATTGCTGAGGATGGCAGGAGGTGGCTACTCAGCTCTTTTGGGATGACATCCATTTATATAATGCTTTTGTGATGTAATGCAACAATGTATTTTGTAATTGGTTAACAATTTATTATTTTGCAAAAGCTACTATATTGAAATGAAATGTCATTTTTAAACGTTTCCGCTGCGATGCTTTATGTAAGAGAAATGAAAATGTATGTTTTATGTGCAATAATTTACCAGCTGTAAGCGTCTCGGGAATGGGGCCTTACAGAAGTAGACTCTTCGGAAGTATAAGTGGCTTTGGAAGAACTTGTTCTTCCGAAGCTAGTTAACCTTCTGAAGAACCTACTATGAACCAATGGATATTTGTATGTTCCTTTTGACAAGCCGTTGTAATATCTGATACACTGCATGGCGCTTTTCCACCCCATATAGTTGACCATACTTTATCTCACTATTCATTATTTATCAATTAGTCCAGTTACCAATTTTAGTTGGTGACAAAAAGGTAAGTCATGGACATGTCATGACTACCTTATCTTGGATAAATTTTATCATAGATACTTTACTACTAGCAATATAGTATTTGTTTAGTAGTAACTCCCAGCTGATAATCGAAGTATAATCAGTTATAGATAGTAGTATATATAGTTCTCATTGTAAACTCATTGTGTATGCTTGTAAGAGTCTTCTAAACTTTGAGTTGATAAGTAATATATACAAGTATCTTGTCACATCCTGGGGAAAACGTGAAATGCTTGGGTGTGACTTTTTAGGTCAGAACATATTGATTACAAAGTAAATGTAACAAATAATATAACATAACACATCATATATTTATATATATAGATATAAGCATGGGTTACATTTTGGTTCATACAAAATTTGCTTATATAAGCCCTTTTACATAATTTATCGTAACCCTAGTACGAAAGTGTCTATTAACCGCTTCATTCTTCCGTAATAATGGAAATGTGCATCCACTTTTAATCTAAGATCATACATATTCACGGTTAATTTGACACAAGTTCTTCCTATCACGTGACCCCATCCATTGTAAAATCAAATGAAAACATAACATTGTTAGTCATTTTGATTACCTGAAAAAGCATACTCAAAATAGTCAACAAAATGTTAGTGAGAACAAAAGTTTAATTACTTAACAAAATACATTGGTGTAATATAAATAGATTACAACCAAACATACTTATAAGCTAGGTGATTTGTAATTGTCACAAATACATATCACATAATGAGATAATATAGCATCACAACGCTCATCCTGTTGGTGCAGGAAATATTTTCCTATGTAGCGCTACCTATATTACCAGACGGTTTCTCATCCGAATTAATAGTTGTAGCTTATGGTATAATGACAGTAATCTCAAAAAGTCTTACTTATAATAACATCAATCATTAAATAGTATGTGTTCCCCCAAAACTTATAAATGTAAAAATAGGGCTATGAATCTCACTTTTATTCCAGCAAAAATCCTATAAAATAATTATATGTTAGAAATAAATCTTATTTTTTTTGAATTTTCAGCACTTATTTCTTAAATCAAATAATAAGTTTTAAAAAATAGTTAGAACTATCCATATATCACCAAACTTTAATAGCAATCTCATCCAAAAATTCAGATTAACATGTAAAAATTTCAACTAATAATTATTTACAGTAAATTTTCTAGAATTTTTAAGAAATTCAAATAAAAAGCAAAAATATCCATGAATTTTCTAATTTTACCAAAATTTACCAGAATCTATATTATCCCATAAAATTTTAGGTTATTAACTCATAATAGACAATTTACTATGATTGTTACTAGTTTTACATAAATTAGTATAAATAGTTAAAAATCTCTAAAAATTCCATATTCACACATACTGTTTTATTCAGGGTATCATTATTTATGTAAATATTTCATAATTTAACTCACTGACTAGTTATTTTTTCCAAATTTCCAATTACAATTTATTCCAATCATGAAATTTATTCCATAATTCCTATATAATATAAGAATTATTATATAAATTTTCTAGATTTTTACCAGGTTCGGAGCTTTAGATTGGCAATTTCCTTTTATTCCCTTGAATAAATTATATAAATTAATGTGCCCATTATTATCACATTAGAATTTACAGAATGCCATTTTTAATATTTCTAAACATTTTTCTAATTTTATTCCGATAATCATAGTCTTTTTAAGTATTTAATCTATTTAGCTAACTGAATTTGTAAAATAACACTTATATTAACATCTTAAACCCCTGTATTATATATTTTATTTTTATAAACCTTCATATTCTTTATTTTATAGATTGATTTTTGCTAATCACAAATGGTTTTATAAGGTTCATGATTAACAAAACATGAGGGTTGTAGTTCTATCATATATAGTTTACAATATTTTTAATCAATTAAGTATGATTAATCTAACTTTGATTTTGATAGAAGGAGAGTGTGAAGAGCTTCAGAGGTTAAGTGCACCTTCTACCACAATGGAAGATGTTGGTCAACTTAAGGTCCAAATGGAACCTAAGATTCAAGTCGAAGGGGAAATGAGGATTGATGGCCTAACAACCAAAACAGTTAGGAGAGAAATTGCACTCCCTCAAACTTCCGAAGCAGAAGTCAAAGCCTCGGAAGAACAAGCTGAGTCTTCCGAAGCTGAAATGGAAGCTGCGGAAGGATTGTTCTCATTGTCCGAAGATCTAATCATCACAAATGCAATTCTAGAACTGAGATCTGAGGTGAATAGTGAGAACTTTCACAACCAACCTCTAGCTCAGACATCTTCACTACCATCTCAATCTGAACCATCTATTCAAAAACCACCAAAGTCAAGCACTTCCAAAGTTAATAAAGGAAAAAAGAAAATGACTACGGAAGTGCTTCAGGAGGAGGAGAGGATTGAGAAACTTAAAAGGAAAGGTAGACTTCAAGCTGAGAAACTGTTAGCTGCCAGTTTCAGAGCAGCTGCAACCAATCAAGAAGAAGTCAACAATAAAAAAGGGTAGACATTATGACATGCTCATCAAGCTGGGAGCCGCCAATGAAGACACTCTCCTACTACCATTAGAGGAGTTAGTAGAGCTAGAGAAGGCAACTAGGTTGTAGACTTAACAAAAGGAGGAAGCAGCATGGTTGACCTTAGAGGAGGAAAGAAAAAGAGAAAATAGAGAAGCTAATCTGCAGCTTTAAAGGGAAAGGATATCTTTCCTAACCTCGAGGTTTCTCTTCTCAAGAACTATCTCCACATAATGATGATACAATCCTATGGCGCTTTAACAAAGAGCAGGATCAACTGGAGAAAGAAAGAAAGAGAACTGCAAGAGAGAAATTGCAGGAGAAGAAGAAGAAGAAAGAAGAAAGAAGAAAGAAGGAGAAGCTAGGGTCACTGCAACCAAGAAGATAGGTGAGAAAGCCTAGATGAAAGACTATCTTCGGGCTCACGTCTTCTCTGGTAGGCAGGTGGGACCTATGTCTGAAAAGACACTTCAACGAATTGTTAGCGAAATCAAGGCTGGCATTTGTCTGGGAAAAAGAAAAGAGATGCATAGAAGGGTACAGGGGATGATCTTCAAGCCAACCACTCAACCCCAACCTGAACCATTTCCCTCTCCATTCACCATCAAAACTGAACCCCCCACACACCTGAAACTACACCACTATCCATACCTACTTCCTCACCTCAACCACCTAAACTACCCATCCTCCAACCCAAAACACTCTCTAGAAGTACTATACCAAAACCTACCCAAAAACCTTCCAAACCATCCCCTCAACCTTCCAAACATCTGTCCTTAGAGAAATTCAAGGCAATCAAGACAAAGCTTACCAACTACACAACCCTGAGCGACATCTCTTGTGAGGAAGACTCTGTCAAACCGACTTATATGATGGATCTTCATGTTCTTCATAAGAGATCAATTTCTTGATCTGCCTAGAGGAACACTAGACCATGCTACTAGACTTATTGGTCTCAACTCTGACTCCTTAAATGATGAAAAAAAGAAGCTGAGAAGAAACCTGGTGACTCTGCTGGATACAAAGAAAGGGGACAAGATTAGTCAGCCTCTTTTGCCTAGAAAGCAAATCATCCAATGGAGGTTCGATGAAGCATCTCGCAACTTTGTTGTGGAGAGAGAGAATGGAGAAAGCAATAGGCTGAGTGCCTCCTCTCTGCTACACTCTAGCGTATTTGACATTGCTGAGTTAGCAGAGAAACCATTCTCCAACTCCAACTCCGAAACTGCTGCTCATAGCAGAAGTCACCTTAGCATCCTTCATCTTGCTAAGCTAACCACAAAAGCAAAATTTGAAGAGGAGTTGAAACTAAGAGGAAGGAAGACAAGGTCAACCACCAAAGGCACAGCCTTTTTACAGATGGTGGAAGGCCCTGAATTGGAACCAATAGTTAGATGGGAGTATGACTACAACTCTCATCAACTAACTCTTTTCAGAGGGACACCAGAGGGTGCATATCATTCAGAGTGACAAATTGGATTTCCTGTCAACTAATGATTTGTATAAGCTTCTCAGCACTACTTCTGTAAAGATCAAAGAAACAGATAAATATCTGTTTTCTTTGGTGTTGAAAGCTTTGAGGAGCAGGAACAAGTGAAGTTTTGGTAGCATCAACCTATAGGGAGTTTGTTGGATCAAGAAGAAGGCTGGTGCAACCAAAACTAAATCACTTAGATTATTTTGGTGCATATAATAAAAGACTTTCGAAGCCAAGTATTGAACTTCTGAAGGAAATAGAGTTCTTTCGAAGACAAAGTGAAAGTTCAACTTCCAAAGAGAAAATCTACTTCCGAAGACAAAGTGAAAGTTCAACTTCTGAAGACAAATTCTACTTCCAAAGACAAAGTGTTCACTTCTGAAGATCAGAAGTGAACTTCCGAAGTATGAAGAATAGAAGAAGTCCATCAAGCCTCGGAAGAAGTAGCCTCTTCCGAAGTATAAGTGGCTTACGAAGAACTTGTTCTTCTGAAGCCATTTAACCTTCGAAAGATACTACTATGAACCAGTAGACATAACTATGGTCTTTGGCACTCCGCTGCAGTCCTCTAAGATACTGCATGGCATTTTCTCAAAAGCCATGTAGATGACCGTACTTTATTCTACTGTTCACCTTAATTAGATAGTACAGTTGCTTGGTGACAAAAGGTAAGTCATGGACATGTCATGACTACCATATCTTAGATTGGACTTTATCTAAGATACCTAAACTATAGCTTTGTAGTATTCGGTTTAGTTAGAGGATTCCAGCTGGATTCAAAGTATATCTGGCTGTAGGTAGTATTATATGTAGTTTCTCATCGTAACTCATGGAATATGCTTGTATGAGTCTTGTAATACTTTGAGTTGAGAAGCAATATATGCAAGTACCTTGAAAATTATCTCTTTGTGTTCTTTGATACTTATTATACTACTGTCAACTGTTTGAAGAGACTCTGCTTCATCTGATCCGAGTGTTGTATAAGTGAGTTTGAGAGAAAACCAAGTGTTAAGTGACAAAACCGATCCTGCAATTGGTATCAGAGCTTTTGAGGCTCTTGATTGTGAGATCTTACCATCCTAATCAACCTGTTTTTCACTCCTCCTTACACCACACTCAAAATGGCCCTCAACAAGTCTGAAGTAGAGATGGGAACGATGACTAAATCTCCCAGCATTACTCTTAAAAACTTCAGGTCATGGAGCAGACGCGTGGAAGGCTTCATCCGGTATTAAGATAGCAAGATGTGGTATTCTATTGTCAATGGCTTGTATAAACCCAAGGTGGCGGCACCTGGTGGAAATGGTGCTCTGATAGAGAAGATCGTTGAAGATGACTCTGATGAGGACCGGAAGAAGATGGACATTGACAACAATGAAATGACTATTCTTATGACTGCAATACGTAACTCTATCATGGTGCGGTTTGAGAATTGCAAGTCAGCGAAAAAGAAGTGTTTGATGCACTTGCTCAAATGTACCCTAGCTCCAATGAATCCAAGAAGGACTCACTAAAGCAGCAGTTTGAGAACGTCACCTACATTGCTGGAGAGACTCTCAGTCAGCAATATTTCAGGTACATGGATCTTATTTCTTCCCTTCAGTCTGTGGGAATTACTCCTAAACTTAGAGACATCATTAGGAAGTTCACGAGTGCACTTCCTAATGAGTGGATGTTCTACCATGTCTCTATCAAGAGGACAGAAAATCTGAACACCCTCACCATGACTGAACTCTATGGCATCCTTGATGGATACTGTTTGGAGATGGAGAGCAAGAGGCCATGAGACAAGTAGACTTTGAGTCTTTCTACTAGCAATGCTTTGATGGTTGCTAAAGGCTTAAGATCCACACAACCTCAATAGTACTTGACTTACACCTAATAGCCATACTTCTCATCTGGACCATATATTACATTTCTTGAGACTCCAAGGTGTCAACAGGCTCAGCATAGTTCCTTTTAGGACAACTGTGCTTTTGTCTTACGAAGTGGACACTCTAGTGATTTTCAGTATTACTTTGATGATGTAAAGTGCTTAGTCTAGATGATGTGGAGTACGTGGACATTGTCCAAAATATGGATCTTTTAACCTACAGAGCAAAGAAGTTCTTCAAAAGAACTGGAAGGAATTTTCCCCAAAACCCAACCAACAGTAAATTTGGGTTTGACAAAACAAAGGAAAATGTTACAACTGTAACAAACTTGGTCATTTTGCAAGGGAATGCAAGGCTCCCAAGTCAAATCTAGGAACCCCATAGGCCTCCACACATACCTCTACATCAAAGCCCACTAGAAAGTCAACAAAGATAGCTGCAATGGTCAAGAAGTTGACTGGAGCTTTATGGTACAGGATGTGACTCCTGCTCAAGCACTCATCTCAGGAACATATGACAATAAGGTATATGAATATCTCTATACTCCTGCATGTATTGCTAAGGTTAAACTGTATCAGGACTACAATATGGAGATTAAATCTGATATTGAGTCTCTAAATGTTTTTAAGTCTGACTTTAAAAGGGCTGAATCTGACTATCAAAGGAAAATTGAAGAGTTAGAGAAAACTGCGTTCTTGTTAAAACACTAACGTACAAACTATAAGACTCAAATAAAGGATTTATTATCTAAATTATCTGAGGCTCAAGCCCAGCTTGTCACTACTAAGGCTCAAGCCAGGAAGTATGATATTTTTGAGTAGAACTTCCAAGCTATCATTGCATCATCCTCCCACTCCAAAATTTTCTATCAAAACAAAGGAGGGTAGGGACTAATGAAATTGCTCCACCACATTCTTATGAGTCCATAGGACAACCTAGATGTGGTACTGAAGAGCAAGAGGTCCCATCTGCTGACCTATCTTCACTTGAGTTGAAGAAAGATGCAATAATAAAGGCCACCATAGGGAAAAAAATAGGTAAATCAACCCACTTCTCCCAGTGATGATCAAATCCTAACCACCAAAGCCAGAAGAAGCAGAGCTAAAGCAACAAGGAGAACTGCCAAGAAAGTGGCTGAGTCTAAGCTGATGATTAACCGAAAACAAAAGGGTGTATTCATTTCAGTTGGATTTTAGGTGGTAGGCAACTCTGATTCAGGAAAGGAGTGTAGTACCAGCACTCATGTCCACCAAAGGATCAGAAGTTAAAGGGAAGGTTGCTGATGAAGAGAAAAAGAACAAGAAACAACAATCCTCATGTTCCCAAAAGACTAACATTGCATGCATAATATGTTGTTTGCAAAACCACATGGCCAAAGATTGTTACTATAATCCTGCTAGCACACATTATGCAAATAATGTTAAAAGAGAAGGAGTCAAGGAAATTTTCTCACTTGGACCCTATCAAATGGTCCAAGTGTTGAAAAAGGGAAAGCTGGTTTCCGAAGCAAGGTTGCTTTCGGAAGAAAATTCTTCTTCTGAGGGAAAATGGCTTTGGAAGCTAAAACTGTTAAAATTAAAAAGAATAAAAGAGTTCCCTTGAAACCATCCCAGAAGAAGACTACTTCTGAAGAAAAGGTGGTGAAGCTTTCTTCCGAAAAGAAAGAAGCTTCGGAAGAATGCCATGCTGTGCAAGCCTCAAAAGGCTCATCCTCAGTAATCAACCAAAAGATGGATTGGAAGATCAAGGAAGATGCTATAGCCCAAACCACTTCTTCAAAGACATCCATTAAAACCCCATGCTTAACCTTTGGTTCAATTATGTCATTATCATTGGAAGAACCCAAGACCATAAGGCTTGGGTTCCAATCAAAACTAATCATCTCATCTTATGTGTAAGGACATCCATTTGACAAGAATAACAATATTTGTTTCGTGGATAGTGGATGCTCCAGGCACATGACAGGGAACAGATCTCTCCTTCAACAATTTCAACATTATGATGGAGGTCCTGTCCAGTTTGGAGGTGAGGCCGGAGGATATATTTCTGGTAGAGGAAGTATATCCAACGGAAAGTTAAAAGTTGACAAAGTTCACTTTGTCAAACAGCTTGAACACAATCTGTTAAGTGTTTCTTAGTTTTGTGATCAAAAGCATCAAATGCTCTTCATAGAACATGAGCGCATTATCCTCAAACCAGGGATGACAAATCCTCTGGAATTTGTGCTTCTTAGATCTCCCAGGAAAGAGGATATGTACAAGCTTGATATGAATAATGCTTCTCCAATAGGTGAAGTGTCATGCTTTCTTCCAAAGCTGATAGTGATGAGTCAACACTTGGCATAAACGAATATGTCATGTAAATTTTAAGACAATGAATAAATTAGCTAAAAATAACTTGGTACATGGTTTTCCTAAAAAGGAATTTTTTTGCAAAGATAACTGTGTTGCATGCCTGAAAGGGAAGCAACATAGGGAGTCTCACAAATCCAAAAGTGTTAACTCCATCACCACTGCATTACACTTATTGCACATGGATCTACTTGTCCCACAAGTATAATGAGCATTGGAAGGAAATCATACCGCCTTGTGATTGTTGATGATTTTAGAAGACTTACATGGGTATTCTTTTTAAGATCTAAAGATGAAACTGCTAAAACATTAAAATCCTTTATTCTTAAAGTAGAAAATCAAATTGATCACAAGGTTAAGATAATCAGTAGTGATTAAGGGACTTAGTTTAAGAACCTCATTCTTGACTCATTCTGTAACTCAAAAGGGATTGCCAAGCAATATAGTGCTCCCAAAACTCCTTAATAAAATGGTGTTGCTGAGAGGAGGAACATGACACTTATTGAGGCTGCTCGAACTATGTTAGTTGATTCCAAACTACCTCTAACATTCTCGGCAGAGGCAGTCAGCACTGCATGCCATGTGCAGAACAGGGTTGTTGTAGTTAAGCACATGGAAAAACCTCTTATGAGCTATGGAAAAAGAAGCCACCATTCATGGTTTTCTAAGGTCCCTTGGTTGTAGGTGTACCATACTTAACACAAAGGACAATTTACCAAATTTTGCTGAAAAGTTGGATGATGTTATCTTTGTTGGATACTCTTCAAGCTCTAAAGCTTATAGAGTTTACAATATCAAGAATCAATAATTTGAGGAATCATCCAATATTGTTGTCAATGAGCACACTCATTGTGTTAGGGGGAATCACCCTGATCATTTTTTTATTAGAATTATTTCCAAACTATTCTAAACAATCTTGTGAGAATGTTTCAGCCAGAACAGGTGCTCAAAGTGATTCTGTTGCTGAAAAATGTTAGAGCTACCTAGACCTCTTCCAGGTTCTCTAAGAGTTGCAACAAATCAGGCTCCCTTATTGGCGGATCTGAAAGTATAACCTTCTTAGGGGATAGTGGAGCTTCAACCAGTGATTCACTTGTCGACCCTCAACTTCATTAGGTGACACTGCATAACACCAAGCTGATGAAAGTAGCATCTTGAAGGAATAGGCAACTGTCAATGCTACTTCACAACCAACAAATAGGATGTTCTCATTCATTTAATCAGTCCTCATTGAATGAGTTTGAAATAGCAGCTGGACAAAGTGTTCAAGCTCCTGAGCAAAATATGTCCAATCTGGATCTATCTTTGCAACTGGAAGTGATTCCTCAACTAAGGATTCATAACCCTCATCTAGTTGAGAATATCATAGGGGATGTCTCTGAAGGTGTATGAACAAAAGACAGACTCATCATGGAAATGTCTGCTTGTACTCATGCTTCTTGCCCCAAATAGAACCCAAGAAGGTAGAAGATGCCTTGAAAGATAGTAGTTGGGTTGAATCGATGAAAGAGGATCTGCTTCAATTCAAAAGAAAAAAAGGTTGGAACCTACGTTCACTACTACCTGGTCAAGTACCTATAGGCACTAAATGGGTTTTCAGAAACAATCGAGATGATAGAGGCTTGATTATCAAGAACAAGGAAAGACTGGTGGTTCAAGGATACACTCAAGAGGAGGGAATCAATTATACTGATGTTTTTGCACCTATTGCAAGACTTGAGGCATGTTAAGATCAGTGATCTAAGTTTGATTAATTTGAATAGATTGCAGCGGAATTTGAACAATGAATTAGACAATTCGCAAGAACACAATTGATATTCAATGAGAAGTAAACGGTTATAGAGAGAGAGTTCTGCAAAGGAATATTTCATTCATATGCTTTCGTGGTGGCTGAATGTCACACGTTACAACTAGGTCAACATTCCTTATATAGGGAATGTGATGTCTGCTGATGTCACTTGATAATGACATCTAACAGAATTATACAAACTACTGAAACTATGCAAACTACTGAGAATGTTCTCAACTACTGATTACATCTCAGAGAATGCTAAGTACAAAAACATAAAACTACTGAACTACAACTACTGAAACTATAACTACTGAAAAGTAAATTACAAGTACTGAAAGGAAACCATCACAACTACTGAAGTTAATAACTTCAGCTGTTGTGACAACTACTGATCACTTTGGTCTTCACTCTTTGTCTTCAGTCTTTGTTCTTCAGACTTTTACTTTCAGACTTTGTCTTCAGCTGATAGCTTCAGACTTTGTCTTCAGTACTTTACTTTCAGACTTTGTCTTCAATACTTTTCTTTCAGACTTTGTCTTCAGTCTTTGCTTTCAGACTCTGTCTTTAGTAGAAGTCTTCAATCTTGTCTTCAGACTTTGTCTTCAGACCTTGTAATCAGCTGATGTCTTCAGCTGTTGTGATCTTCTTCAGCAGTTGCAATGTCTGTGGGACTTAGAGGTTTTTTTGATCAGGCTCATTGGTTCTTTTGGTCTAACAAACTCCCCCTGAAGCAATGCAGCCAAAACCTCTAAACTTATTGATGATCCCACTTATTCTTGGCAGAAACACCTTCTTGATCAGCTTCAGAGGTAATCAGTTAAGCACAGGCCGGGAAAAGGTTTCTAATCTTTAGATTGGCTAAGTATGGAAGGGAACTCTGTCTTGGGGAAACTGGACACAGAGTCTTGTCCCAACCATGAAACCTAATTCCTATTAATGAGTCTGTAAGACTCACTAGCATAGGCCTCAAGGAGAACAACTTGTTCCTCCTTGGTGAGTTCTTCTGCTTCTCCCTCGAAGAAGAACTCTGGGCCATAATACTCAAACAGGTATCTCACTATCTTTCCATTCTTCAACTCCACAGTTGTTATCTCTCTATAAGCAAATTCATCAGGGTGAGAGCCTTCAAGCAACAACTGGAGTTCACTCTTCTGAAGATCTTCAAGTCTTTTGTATAACAACCCCTTCTTGATCATTTTGTTCTCAAGAATAGATTGAGGGGTTGTCTTGGAGTTGTGAGTTCTCTTGAATTCTTGAATGATTTCCCAGGGTGAGACTACCATGGCCAACGTAATTGCAGCATTCAAGGTCTTCTTCACTTCCATGATATCTACTTGGTATATTCTTCTTATGAATCTAGAGCTCACCCTAGGGTCTGGCTAAATCCGTACTTTATCTCTTTGATGTTGAAAAGTATATCTAAGAGTGTACAGCCTCAGAGCTTGTTTCTTCATTTCTTGAATGGATGAGGACTGAGGGAAATCCTTGTCAACCATCTTGAGAAACTGCTCATCGTGTTGCTTCTGCTGTTCTGCTTCTTCAATCTTTACCTTCACCATTTGTATTTGCAAGTCAGGTGTAATCACTTGTTGACTTCTGTGCTCAGGGTTTTTAAGGTTGAGAACAGCAGAGATTGGCAGACAATCTTCATCATCATCCTCTTCTTCATCTTCTTCTACCCTCAAACCTTTCTCCTCCTTCTGGGTGTATCACTGGGTAAGGTTTGAGGTGGGTTTTGGGGTAAAGGGATTGGTTTTGTGGGTTGAGTTGTGGGTGGCTTTGGTTTAGGGATAGATTTGGGAGATTTTAGAGATGAGGGTTGTGTTTGAGTGGGAGTTGAGAAGACTGATCTAGCATTTTGGTGGTGAGTTTGGCTTTGGAGAGCTTTGCCATTTCAGTTCTCTTCCCTGCACCTGCTTCATCCAGTGCTTCGATGATCAACCCTTATTATAGCCTCCAGCAGAGCAGATTTTCTTGGTTATCTTCAAGATACTGTCTCTGGACCAGGACTTTATCTCTATCAATGATCTTCAAGGTATTTGGCAATGATCTGATCATTATCTCCAATCTTTCCCTTTCCAACACACTATAACCAGCCCATCTTGTTTGAATCTCTTCTATTTTCAGCCTTCTGATCTCAGAGTCTAATGTGGCTGTGTCATGACCATGTCTAAAGAGCTGATCTATAATTTTATCCATGGATCTGCTATGAGCTTCATCAGCATCTTTGACAAGATCTTCTAAGATTTTTCTTCATCAGCTTTTGACTCAGCACTTTTCTTTCGCTTGTATGTGATCAGTTGTTCTGAGATCAGTTCTTTCTCCACCTCCTTCTCTTTTTCAGGTTCTTTCTCATCATCAACTCTTTTTCTTTTCTTTTCTTTCACTGCCTTAGTAGTCTCCCCCTTTTTGGTTGCATTAGGATTAGGGGCTTGAAAGGCAGAAAGAGATTTGTGAACAATATCATCAATGAGGGTTTGTAGATTTGAGGAGATCCTCTCATCTATGCTTTATGGACAATCTCAGTAATTATTGGAGTGATGAGAGGTAAGGAGTTTTGAAAGATAGCAACCATCTGCTCAGAGGGGTTCTGTCCCTGAGAGGTGGTGCCAAAGGCAGAGGCTGGTGGCATAGTTATGTGTGTAGGCGAAGTGTTTGGTGAACCTTCAATTGAAGGTGCCATCTGTGTGGTTATTGGGGTAGATGGACTTTGATCCTGAGACTTTGGCTAGCCGCTCTTTGAGTCTGCTTACCTCATTCTCTAGGATGGTATTATGGGCTAAAACATCATAGAAAAAGCCCAGGTCATCATCAGTCTTTGCTAAATCACCTGACCTCCTGATTGAATCAGGATGAACATGCTCTGAGTGTAGATCAGTAGATGCATGTGCCCCTTGTTCTTGGTACCTGGGACTTCCTGCCTCCTCAGGACTATGTCCTTCATTGGCCGTTGCCTCTGGTGAGGTCTATGGATGTTACCAACTTCATCCTGATCATATGCTGAACAGTAGAAGTGGCAGCCTCACCAGATGTTCTAACCTCCTTTTCTACACATGATGATTGAACATTGTAACCCCTGTGCTGTTGGTTATCAGAAGCATTTTGATCCTCCCCCTCAATGGTTGAGGTAATCCCAATGGTAATTGGTTTCTGGGGAGGGGTGAGGAATGCAACTGACTCAGCACTTTAGCAACTATCAGTGTTGGCTTTGAGGGCGGTTGCATGTGGAGATTGGTTCGAAGCAGATTGCACCTGGGGTGAGAGGTGCTCTTCAATGGTGACCCTCTCAATTGAGATAGGTTCCAGTAATGTGGGATCCCCAATTATGGTTGCAACAGGATCCTGTTGAGAGGATACCTGTGCGGCTTCAGCAGGTTGAGTCTTGGACATAACTGGGGGGTTATAACCAGTATGTACTTCCTGTATTGGTGGTACAGGGGCATCCTCAGGGGACTCATCTGCTTGAGTAGCCTTTTTGGGCTTTTTGGATTTGAGTTTGGTGGGGACTTTGGATCTGGAAGTGGAGGCTGTGGGTTCCCTCTACTTAGGTTTTAGCATCCGAGCAGCCCCTTTTAGAGTAGGGTCTG
Source organism: Flaveria trinervia (assembly GCA_025506515.1). Classification (NCBI taxonomy): domain Eukaryota; kingdom Viridiplantae; phylum Streptophyta; class Magnoliopsida; order Asterales; family Asteraceae; genus Flaveria; species Flaveria trinervia. Next base: position 85,642,188 of record CM046450.1, read on the forward strand.
AGTTATGTCTGGAGTATACCTCAGCTAAAACAGCTGGAGCAGGGACCCCAAGACCAACAAGGCCATCAGATTGTAATTGATTCAAAATTATGGCCATCAGAAACCTGGGAAAAAGTAACCATCTGTTTGCCACAGGTTTCTGAGCCACATCCTTTAGTTCCATGAACACACTATCTCAGAAAAATTTAGATTTTGGCGTTCAAGATAGAGTACAATACTTGTTGCCACCGTGAGGACATCTGATCCCTAGAGGATGTCTTTGAAGCAAGGCAGACATTCACACCATATGAAAGATAAGTCTTTCGGCATCATGGAAGTGCTTTTTAAGAATGGTTGTAGCACTTAGTCTCCTACATACCCGTTATTGATGAAGACATATCAGTGGTGCCTTTCGGGTATTCTTTAGTATAGGTGCCATCATGCAAATTTAGGGTTTTGCGAATGATGTCGGGGGTGATGAGCACCTGTTTCTGATTCACCAACATTGGAGAGTGATTTGGCTATCATTCTCACCAGTTGTGACAAAGACGTTGGTCCAGAACTGGGTTAAGGAATCAGGGTGTATGATAGGATTCATAAGAAAGGCTGTTCGGTATTGGGAATCCACCATAAGATCGATGGCAGTATCAAACTTGTTCCAGAAGGCCGATTTCGAAAGGTAGGCAACACAGTTGTGTCGGGGTTTGAGTTTCATGGTCGTCATTGTTGAGAGAGAAAAGGTTTGAAAACGGCTAATGAAACGTTTGGCTATAAGTGCAGGTATTTATAGGTTAAGAAAAGGCTGAAAAGAAAACGACTGAAAGTGTTGGTGTTATTAGTAGTTGTAAGAAAACAACTGAAGACTTGGTTTTAACTATCCGACGTTTGAAAACAACTAAAGACTTGGTTTTAGTCATCAGTAGTTGTGAAACTACTGAAAACCTTGGTTTTGTCTTCAGGTGTTGGAAACAACTGAGGACTTGGTGTTAGTCATCAGTAGTTGTGAAACTACTGAAGACATGGTTTTGTCATCAGCTATTGTAAACAACTGAGGACTTGGTGTTAGTCATCAGTAGTTGTGAAACTACTGAAGACATGGTTTTGTCATCAGCTGTTTAGGATGAAAATTCTTATCAGTAGTTTCGTCAATTCTTAGCTTTGCAGCTGTTTAATACTGTCCTCAACACTTATTCATCAGACTTTTTAGCTGTTTTCAGTGGTTTCATAGGACATCAGTACTTATCTGCTTTTACTGACATCAGTAGTTATAACTACATCAGTAGTTTGTAACAGAATCAGTACATATTTGTGACATGTTTACTAATGATCATCAGCAGTTGTTTACTAGATCATCAGTAGTTATCACTTATTCTAGCTGCGGCATACCAAGCCTTAACACAAGGTTTTGGAAAGTTGAACTATCCAAAGGCTTAGTAAATATATATGCAAGCTCATCAGTACTAGGCACAAACTTTGGATCAATCAGACCTTTTTCAAAACAATCCCTAATAAAATGGTGTCTGATCTCTATATGTTTGGTCCTAGAGTGTTGGACTGGATTCTTGACAATGTATAGAGCTGAAGCAGTATCCATAATAATGGAGTCTTAGTATCTGTAATGCCACTAGTTTTTGGTTTTGAAGCTAGAGTACCTGAGATGTACAACTTGTAGCAGCAATGTACTCTGCTTCAGCAGTGGATGTAGCAACAGATGTTTGTTTCTTACTCTGCCAAGAAATCAAACAGTTGCCTAGGAATTGACATCCACCAGAAGTTGACTTTCTGGTTAACTTACACCCTACATAGTCACTATCAGAAAAAGCAACTAATTTGCAAGAGTGTCCAGTGGAATACCAAAGACCTAGAGATTGTGTACCTTGCAGTATCTAAAGATCCTCTTGACTGCAATCAAATGAGACTCTTTAGTAGCAGCCTGAAATCTAGCACAAACACAAGTTGCAAACATGATATCTGGTCTAGAAGCTGTTAAGTACATCAAGGACCCAATCATACATCTGTAAAGTGTTTCATCAACAGCTTTACCTTTCTAATCTGCATCCATTTGTGTGGTGTTGCACATGGGAATAGAACAGGGCTTACAATTTTGTAAATCAAACTTATTCAAAAGATCTTTTGTATATTTTGACTTATGAATGAAGGTTCCATCAGCCTGTTGTTTGATTTGCAAGCCTAGAAAGAACTGTAATTCTCCCATTGCACTCATTTCAAACCTTTGTTTCATTAAATTTGTAAAATCATCACACAACTAGGGATCAGAGGATGCAAAAATTATATCATCAACATAAATTTGAACAAGTAGCTTATGTTGATCCACTTTCTTAATAAACAAAGTTTTATCCATGGAGCCTCTAGTGAAATTATTTTTAAGAAGAAAATTTGAAAGTGTTTCATACCAGGCTCGAGGAGCTTGCTTCAACCCATAAAGAGCCTTATCAAGTTATAACACCCAATCAGGATGTTTATTGTCCTCAAAACCTGGTGGTTGACACACATAAACCTCTTCTTTTATTTTACCATATAAAAAGGCACATTTGACATCCATATGAAAAACTTTAAGATTATGGAGTGCAACATAGGCTAAGAACAATCTAATTGCCTCTAGTCTGGCCACAGGGGTAAGGTTTCATCATAATCAATACCTTCTTCTTGTGAAAACCCTTGTACAACCAGTCTAGCCTTGTTCTTGACAATAAGCCCATTTTATTCCTAACACCCATTTAGTGCCTATTGCACACTTACCTGGGGGTAGAGGAACCATTTCCTACACCTGCTGCTTTTTGCTGAAGTAGCTCAAGCTGCATGGCTTCAACCCATCCATTGTCTCTCAAAGCAACATGATAGTTCTTTGGCTCTAGCTGACTGATGAAGAGAGCATAGAAGCAGAAGTTGGAAAATTGACTTCTGGTTGAGACACCAGCATTGATATTACCAATGATTTGAGACATGGGGTGATTCTTCAGCTCTTGGTACACTATAATCAGTGCAAGTGTTTGTAGCTGGTTCAGCAGCAACAGATGTTGATCCAGATTCTTGAAACCAAGTATGAGATGGCAATTCACATGATGTAGAGGAGTCAGAAATCTCATCAGCATTTGTTGTGGATGGAGCTGCTGAAGCTACAGGAACATCAAGTTTAGCAGACTCAGACAGTTGGTCACTAAACTTGAAAAGGTGAGTACTGATATCATCATCATCTTCAGTACCACCAGGTGGAAGACTTTCTGTAGAAGATGATTTATCCACATAATCTGCAACAGCTGGAGGTTGATAAGGAACATATTGCAGTATGTCCAAATCAAACAACTCCACAGGGTTTTGTGGAATTTTATCCTTAGGAGATTAATTGAATTTCACATGCAAGGTTTCTTCAACTATCTTTATTCTGCAGTTGAAGACTCTGTAAGCCTTGCATGTGGATGAATATCCTAGAAAATACCCTGCATCCACCTTAGGATCAAATTTGTGAAGTTGATCCTTTGTGTTGAGAATGAAACAAGGACACCCAAAGGCTTTGAAAAATGAAACTAGAGGAGCCAAATGATGTAGAACTTCATATGGAGTCTTCATCAACCTTTGATTTACTAATACTCTATTATACACATAGCAAGCTGTGTTGACAGCTTCAACCCAAAAGGTCAATGGCAAACCAGAGTTAGCCAACATAGACCTTGCAGCTTCAATGAGGATCCTATTCTTTCTCTCCATTACTCCATTTTGTTCTGGATTCCTTGGAATGCTAAACTGCCTCTTGATTCCCTTTGATAGATAAAAATCATCAAGTGTATGGTTTCTGAATTTAGTTCCATTATCACTCCTTATACACTTGACTGATAAGAAATACTGCTTCTCAACATACAAAATAAAGTTTATAATCATCTGAGCAACCTCATCCTTTGAATGCAAGAAGAAAGTCCATACAATCTAGAGTAATCATCCACAATTACCAGACAGTATTTCTTCTTTGCCATGCTTATCACTCTCACAGGACCAAATAGATCCATGTGCGTAACTGCAAGCAGGCAGTGGACTTAGGTTCTTCAATAGGAGGGAATGAGACTTTGTGTTGTTTTCCTTTCAAACAAGCAGTGCAGGTTTCATCACACAGTGGAACTCCTTTATTGGTAGACCTCTCACTAAACTATTGTGGATCAGCTGATTCATGTTTTTGAGACTAACATGACCCAGCCTTCTATGCCATAGTTTAAATTCCTAAGGAGAGGCTTTGGAGAACAGGCAAGGATGACCCTTCAAATCAATCTTCTTTGATAAATCCAAGGCATATACTCTTCCAATCCTGTTGGTCTTCAGGAGAGTATGTTCATCCAATACCTTGTCAATCAGCCTCAGAACTTGGAAGACAAAATCCTGTAGTTCTAGCTTGTGAAAAGTGCAACATGCCCTTTATCACACATCTGACTGACACTTAGTAGATTATACTTGAGATTCTCCACATGGTTAACATCATCAAATCTAATATCTCCATTACACATATCCTTTTCCGATGATGTAACCCTTGGCATCATTTCCAAATGAAACAAATCCCTTCTTTCCTTGAGAGTAGTCATTAAGAAGAACTGCTCCCAGTCATATGCATAGATCCTCCACTGTCTACATTCCGATGCTCCTTTGGCATGCTGAAGAACCCTGTATTTATCATAAAGAACTAGTTAGGTTTTCAGACCCAAACATTTTTGGTTTTGGGTCTATTTTCATCAACAGATTTAACCATAACGTGTTTCTCATGATTAACAGCTAATGAAGGTGGAGATGGTGCTGAAATGGATTCCTTGGATTTGGACTTGGAATACCTTTTCAGTGGTTTGATCACAGGTGCATCTAGTTGGTTAACTCTCCCCGAAAAATGTTGAACCATCATAACCAGTTGTGTCTGATTTGTAGCTAAAGCTTTCAGCTCTTGGGACATATCAGTACTTGTTTTTGATGAGTTCCTGTGACCCACCATTTCCTCTTTGAAATTCACAGACTTAGTCTGATGTTTGTCATGAGGAGCACTATCAGCTGTTCCATGATAAACCCTATCCTTCTTTTTGGATTTGGATGAAGGCTTTAGTTTATCACATTGGGATGACTATGGTACAAACTTGGTCTCAAACTCATTTTTCATTTCATCCATCTGGATCTTAATGATCTTATCTCTGTTGAGTTTGGAACCCTTTCTGTACCAACATTCATCAGAAGATGATTGAATTTACCACATATTTCACATGGCTTATTCTTCATCTTGGATTGATCAACTGTGATGTGGAAACTAATGAAGGTGTGCTCTTCAGTACTTTCCTCCTTTCAGTACTTGTGTTTAGTACTGAAGGATCTGTAACAACTGAACACTTGTTCTTCAACTATTCTCTATCCATCCTGAAAGACCGTATGATAGATTCATCCGTAATTGTTAATCCTTTTATTTCAGAAGATTTGAAATGCTTTTCAGATGTTGTGACTTGCCCTTCAGTACTTGAGGTACTTTGAGGGACAACATCTGAAGTACTCAGCTTCATGTGCTTATCAGTAGTTAACCCATCAGGCAATGATTTCCTGAGGTATCAACACTGATTTCATCTTGTGATTTTGGTGATCACTTGGGGATGATGCATATGATGATGTGGTTTGGAAATTACTTTCACCTTCAGGTTTTACCATTGATTTTGGAGTAAAATCTATAGGTGGTGCAATGTGATTGTAACCTATTCCAAACTTCACATTCGAAGTAGATTGCTTGCTAAGCAGCATTTCAAATCCCTTGCAGGATGATACCCAGCGGTCACACTCAACTTGGGTAGCTGCAAGTTTTTCTTTGAGTTCTTTATGGTTCTTAAGAATGACCTCTAGCTTAGCCTTCTCATCATTTAGTTGGCATTTAAGCTTATAAATCTCATCATCTTTATCATTAAGAACAGACTCATACTCAGCTTTTCTTTTGGAAAGGATTTGCTTAAGCCCAAGATTTTGATTTATTAAAGCTACATTTGCCTCTCTAATAGAGATAAATGCAACTATGCAAGATTCAGAACATAGCTTGGCCTTAGCCTTAGAGGATACCTGGGTTACCTATGTGAAGATGCATTGGAGCATGAACTCTCAGCAGACTCCAGGGCCATGAGAGCAAGATTCCCAAAAGGATGTTCACCACCATGTAAACCATCACTAGCAAATAAATGCTCATTGCCAGAGAGATCATCTGGTAAACTGCTCCAGTCAACAACACCAGGGGTGAAGAAGCTGTGATGAGGTTGTGATTGAGATGATTGAGATGGTAGAGGCTCAGGTAAGGCTTGAGGTTGTTGTGCAATAGGAACTTGAACTGGATTTGGCTGTGGCATGTAATAGCAGGGATATGGATATGACATTGGACCCTGAGGGACAAAATATGCAGGAGATATAGGTTGTGCATGATGACCAGAACTAGCAGGATGTTGTCCTCTGTTTTGTGGACTCTTGCTTGGAAAAGTCACAAAGGGTGCAGAGGAGTTAGATCCAGTTGATCTACACTCTCTTGCAAAGTGTCCAAGCTTGTGGCATTTATGACACCTCAACTTACTCTTGTCAAAACCAACTTTGGTTTTGCTAGAGAGTCCTGGAAATTTCTTACCAGTTCTCTTGTAGCACTTTGAGATCCGATATTAATTAAGGCCATTTGGCTTAGAATATCCATCTCTTCTAAGTCATTATCAGTAATACCCTTCAAATCATCCATAATGAAATACATATTGTCACTATTACAGCCTGACTGGCTGTCAACACTAACAAATGCATGATCTGAACTGTTTGAAGAGAAATCTATATGTTCATCATAATTGCTTTCTGGTGCAGCATATTCTAACTCATGACCACCAAGGCAGTGTTCCCTGGTACAAAGTCATCAGTGAGCTTTCCTGATGATGCCAGTTTCCTTTTCTGCTCTATCTCTCTTTCAAATGTAAGCAGTTTCCCATGGAGTTGGGTGAGAGATAGGCTATCCAGATTTGCACTGGAGCGTAGGACAATGGTGTATGTGTCCCATCTCTCAGGCAATGATCTGAGGAATCTGTTGTTCATCTGGCTATTAGTGTATTCATGTTTGACATTTTCAGCTTAGAGATCAAATAGAAAAACGCTCAAACTGTGAGTCAATGACTCACCCTTCCTATGAGAGAATGTCTCATATTGTTGGGCAAGGATTTCTCTGTTGTTTGCTAAGACCTCATCTGTTCCACAAAATTGTTCCTTCAATGCATTCCAGAGGTCATGAGCAGTTTCATGATGCATAAGCCAGAATAGATTTCATTAGGCAGAGCCATGGCCAGAATACCATGCGCTTTAGCATCAATCTCAAATCGTTTTCGATCCTCATCTGAGTATTGTTCCTTCTTCTTCGGAACCATTTGGTTGGTTCCGGATTGTTCCCCATAGGCTTGTGTGGACCATTACCACAGATGTCCAACAACCTGAACTGTTAACAGACAGGTGATGAAGCATTCTTCATTGCCATATGTTATACTCAGTCCTAACCAGCATCGGAGGCTTGGTTGAGGAACCGGTATTGTGAGGGTCATTAGAAGGAGTAGTCATTCTCAAATTCAACCAAATTCTATTAAGTTTTAACTGATTTAGTGCAAAACACAACAAACTCAATATGAACCAAGAGAAAACTCAAAGCAAATAACCGAAAGCAGCAGAAATTCAATGATCTATAACCAATTTTTGCAAATATGCTAATTTAATCAAACATAGATATTGAAATAGCAGTTTCAATGATCAACTGTTAGATCGATCAATGACTAACCTGCTCTGATACCAATTGTTAAGATCAATGATCTAAGTTTGATTAATTTGAATAGATTGCAGCGGAATTTGAACAATGAATTAGACAATTCGCAAGAACACAATAGATATTCAATGAGAAGTAAACGGTTATAGAGAGAGAATTCTGCAAAGGAATATTTAATTCATATGCTTTCGTGGTGGCTGAATGTCACACGTTACAACTAGGTCAACATTCCTTATATAGGGAATGTGACGTCTGCTGATGTCACTTGATAATGATATCTAACAGAATTATACAAACTACTGAAACTATGCAAACTACTAAGAATGTTCTCAACTACTGATTACATCTCAGAGAATGCTAAGTACAAAAACATAAAACTACTGAACTACAACTACTGGAACTATAACTACTGAAAAGTAAATTACAAGTACTGAAAGGAAACCATCACAACTACTAAAGTTAATAACTTCAGCTGTTGTGACAACTACTGATCACTTTGGTCTTCAGTCTTTGTCTTCAGTCTTTGTTCTTCAGACTTTTACTTTCAGACTTTGTCTTCAGCTGATAGCTTCAGACTTTGTCTTCAGTACTTTACTTTCAGACTTTGTCTTTAATACTTTTCTTTCAGACTTTGTCTTCAGTCTTTGCTTTCAGACTCTGTCTTCAGTAGAAGTCTTCAGATCTTGTCTTTAGACTTTGTCTTCAGACCTTGTAATCAGCTGATGTCTTCAGCTGTAGTGATCTTCTTTAGCAGTTGCAATGTCTGTGGGACTTAGAGGTTTTTCTGATCAGGCTCATTGGTTCTTTTGGTCCAACAAGGTAGTTAAGATCTTCCTCGCCTATGCTGCATCCAAGGATTTCACTTTCTATCAACTTGATGTCAAGTGTGCCTTTCTATATGAGATATAGATAGGGAAGTCTATATGTGCCAGCCACCAGGAATTGAAGACCCACAACACCCCAACTATGTGTACAAATTGGATAAAGCTCTATATGGGCTGCACCAAGCACCTAGGTTGTGGTATGAGACTTTGTCTCAATTTCTTCTTAAGAATGGTTACACTAGAGGTACCATTGATAAGACTCTCTTCATAAGGAAGTCTGGAAAGGACATCTTGCTTGTCCAAGTCTATGCTGATCACATCATATTTGGTTCTTCAAATGACCAAATGTTTAAAGACTTTGAAAGCATCATGAAGAAGTTTGAGATGAGTTCCATGGGAAAATGAACTTTTTCCTTGGAATTCAGGTGAAGCAATTGAAGGAAGGGTTTTTCATCAATCAATCCAACTACGTCAATAACATCTTAGAAAGATTTGAAATGAAAGATTGTAAGCCAACCAAGATACCCATACCCAGAAACCATAATCTTTGTCCTTACCTTGAGGGGGAGGATACTGATCAGCATTAGTATAGGGTGATTATTGGTTCTCTGATGTATCTCACAGCAAGTAGACCTGATATCATGTTTGCAACTTGTATCTGTGCAAGATATCAGGCTGCACCTAAGGTGTCTTACCTAGCTGCTGCCAAGAGAATCCTCATATACCTCAAAGGAGCACCTAAATTTGGTCTCTGGTATCCAAGGAGCAATAATTTTAATCTTTATGGATACTCTGATAGTGAATATGGTGGTTGTAACATTAACAAGAAATCAACATCAGGTGGATGTCAATTTCTTGGTGGAAGTATCATCTCATGTCAATACAAGAAACAATCCAGTGTCTCTACATCAACTGCTAAAGCTGAATACATTGCTACTGCAAGTTGCTGTGCACAGCTACTCTGGATTCAAAACGAGATGACTATGGATTCAACTTTACGAGCACTCCTATCTACATTGACAACAACAGTGCTATCTCCATCATTGAAAATCCTGTGAAGCTCTCCAAGATAAAGCATATTGATATCAGGTATCATTTCATTAGAGATATTCATGAGAAGAATCTAATTAAGCTAATCAAAGTTGATTCAAATGAACAATATGCTGACTTGTTCAACAAAGCTTTTGATGAACAGAGATTAAAGTATCTTATTACAGACATTGGATGATAAACATTGATTAGTTTACCTCTTTTGAAAACCTTTTAATATGTCATGTCTTATGTCAATACAATCTAAGCCCTGTTACAAAAGGTCTCCTCTGAAATTTTTACTAAGTATAAATTCTTCCAAAGAGGAATTAACTCTCGGAAGATGTTTTACATATCTTCCGAAGCAAATTTCTTCTAGGATAATTTTCTTCTCAGAAGAGTTTTTAGTCTTGGAAGAAGTGATTGAGTACATATTAGATTTACTTTCGAAGCCTATAAAACTCTCCATTTGGAAAGCAATCCGTACCTTCAGAAATAGAACTTTACCTTCGGAAGTGAGAATTGCCTTTGGAAGATAAATTACCTTCAGAAATACTTTATACTCGGAAGAGGGATTTTACTGTGTAACGGAAATCTTTTGGGCCCCACACTGTAAAAGTAAAGATTTTGTTAATGATGTTGGATTATTTAACTGAACTAAACTTTACCGCCCCTATCACATCTCCAACTAAAACATCACATTATCTTATCCAAACACCTTCTACCACCATTTCATCCTCTTTTAAATAATCCTGATATTTCACTTTCATCTTCTTACCACATTTTACTGCACTAAAAGCTTTCTTCATTCTCAATTTACTCAAGTCCAAACTCATCTACTTTCACCTTTCTCAAATGGCATTTAACCCTCATCACAATCAAGTTGCACTTCTTGATTCTTCAAGAGATGCCGACTTCTCTAATATTATTCTTTTCTTACCCAATCATCTTATTACACTGCCCTGCCTATTAACCCTACTATTTATTCCAATCATATGGCTGAATTTTGGGAAAATGGTTAGATTGAAACCCTAAATGGGGTTCGTGTAATAAGATCGAGCATTTGTGGCTAGGAGTTGGTAATTACTGAACAACTTATCAGGGAGCATCTCGAGCTTCATGATGAGGGTGCCCCACAGAGTTCCCCAAAGCAGATTTGGACAAAACCTACATCCAAATGGGATATGGTAGAGACGTTAGCAGGTCCACAATCTACAAGTTCAACTTTTCATACAAATGGAAATTTCTGCTACATGTCGTTCTTCATTTTCTGTCCAATAAATCTGGGGGATGGGATCAAATTCCATACGAACTAGGGTGTCTTGTTCATGGAATGGTAAGAAGCCTCTGATTCAACTACTCAAGAATTGTAATGACAAATCTCATGGGAAATTCCTGCGGAAAACATTCTTCATGTATCCCAGATTTCTTCAGCACATAATCAAGTATGAGCTGGACCAGAGTCAGCTTGTTTGTACAGCTGCTCTGATTGTCCCTGAAATGAGGTCGACCATCTTCAAGACGTTGAAGAAAGTGTCCACCAATTTCACTGCAAGATACACTTCTCTGCTTCCAGGTATGACTGACCAAATAATTCCTTGTGACACCCTTGTTAACCCCACAGGTGATGAGCCCACACCAACAACTGCCCTCACAATACCAAATCTACCTTCTCATCCCATCATCATCACATATCAAAGACACCCAAACGAACCCTTGTTCATTCTCCTCTGATTGAACAACCTCCTCCTATCAATCCAAAAAGACTAGAGTGGAACAATGCGCTCCCACTAAGTCTAAGGTCTCACCATCCTTCACCATTGACCTTAATATGGGTCTTGAGTCTTCTCAGTCTCAAACCCATGAGCCTATCAACCAAGCTGAAAGCCCTCAGGGTGAGTATCTATACTCCTCTGAGTGGCCACAAAGGGGCAGCCCTCCTATAGGCTCAATGTCTGTAGACATTGATCAAGGTCCCGGGTCATTAGGTTTAACCTCTCTATCCATTACTGACCTTCTTTTCAAAAATAATGAAGAAATTACGTCTCTTCATGGCAATGAAGTTGATCTACAACAATCTCTCAAAGATCAACAGAGCCTAGAGAGATCTCTTATCTCTAGCCCCCATCAGCAAGCCTTTACTGAGGTGAGTCCCACTAATGTGGAGGGGACTCATGCAGATTCAGTTGCCACTATAGAAGATGCCTCAATGGACCTTCTTGATAGTGGTAAAATTTTCTGAGATTGAATCTGCGGCAACCATGCCTTTTGATGACTCTGAAAGAGGCATCATTAAGCAAGGGACCAGGGTGCCAAGAAATCAGATTTGGTGGTGAGGATGAACATACTAGGTATGTTACCTCATCTCCCTATGATTCTTCAAAAGAAGATGAGGGAAGACTGTAACTCACCATTCATGACCTGCTTTCTAAAGTCTCAAACCTTGAATCCAATGTTAGGACTTTAGAGGATAGGTCCGCCACTCAGCAACTTGATATTGATAGTCTCAATGCTCAACTAGCTGAGAAACAGATTGAGAGATCTGTTAGGCATGTACCCATTCAGGTATCCTTGACCTTTTCCTCCAGCTCATCTAGCTCTCAAGATGATGCTACCAAAAAGGGGGAGAATGTTTAGAGACAAACAACTGAGGAACCACTGAGCCAAACTTCAACTTCTAGATATTCAGCTCCCATTGCAACTACCTTTCTTGAGCCATCCCAAGTTGTACTAAAAATAGACCTAAGGATGCTTAGAGATCTCTAGAGGCTCTTTTCCAAGTTTCTATTGAGATATTCTCTAGACCAGCCTAGCCCTGATACGGCTATGATGTACTTTGGAGCTGAAGAGCTTCAGAGGTTAAGTGCACCCTCTACCACTATGGAAAAAGTTGGTCAACCTAAGGTCCAAATGGAACCTGAGATGCAATTCAAAGGGGAAATGAGGACTGATGGTCATGCAACCAAAACAGTTGGGACAGAAACTGCACTCCCTCAAGCTTCCGAAGCTGAAGTCAAAGCCTCGGAAGAAAAAGCTGAGTCTTCCGAAGCTAAAATGGAAGCTATGGAAGGATTGTTCTCATTGTCCGAAGATCTAATCATCACAGATACAATTTTAGAACTGGCGTCTGAGGTGAATAGTGAGAACTTTCACAACCAACCTCTAGGTCAGACATCTTCACTACCATCTCAATCTGAACCCTCTATTCAAGAACCACCAAAGTCAAGCACTTCCAATGTGATAAAGGAAAGAAGAAAATGACTGCCGAAGTGCTTCAGGAGGAGGAGAGGATTGAGAAACTTAAAAGGAAAGGTATAATTCAAGTTGAGAAACTGTTAGCTGCCAGTTCTAGGGCAGTTGCAGCCAACCAGGAAGAAGTCAACAACAAAAAGAGGGTATACCTTATTAACAGACTCATCAAGCTCAGAGCTGCCAATGAAGACATACTCCTGCTATCGTTAGAGGAGTAGTAGAGCTAGAGAAGGCAACCAGGCTGCAAACTGAACAAAAGGAGGAAGAAGCACGGTTGGCCTTAGAGGAGGAAAGATAAAGAGAAAAGAGGGAAGCTGATCCGCAGCTTTGGAGGGAAAGGATATCTTTCCTAACCTCAAGGTTTCTCTTCTCATAACTATCTCCACATAATGATGATACGATCCTATGGCTCTCTAAAAAAGAGCAGGATCAATTGGAGAAAGAAAGAAAATAATTACAAGAGAGAAGTTGAAGGAGAAGAGGAAGAAAGAAGAAGACGCTAGGGTCATTATGACCAAGAAGATAGGTGAGAAAGCCTTGATGAAAGACTATCTCCGAGCTCACGGCTTTTCTTGTTGGCAGGTGGGACCTATGTCTGAAAAAACACTTCAACGAGTTGTCAGCGAAATCAAGGCTGACATTCGTATAGGAAAAAGGAAAGAGATGTATAGAAGGGTATAGGGGATGATCTTCAAGCCAACCACTTAACCCCAACCTAAACTAATTCCTCTCCATTCACCATCAAAACTGAACCCTACACACTTGAACCTACACCACTATCCATACCTACTTCCTCACCTAAACTACCCATTCTCCAACCCAAAACACTCTCCAGAACCACTATACCACAGCCTACCCAACAACCTTCCAAACCATCCCCTCAGCCTTCCAAACATCTCTCCTTAGAGGAATTCAAGGCAATCAAGACAAAGCTCACCAACTACACAACCCTGAGCGACATCTCTTATGAGGAAGACTCTATCAAACTGACTTATGTTGATGGACTTCATGTTCCTTCATAAGAGATCAATTTCTTGATCTGCCCAGAGGAACACTGGACCATGTTGCTAGACTTCTTGGTCTCAACTCTGACTCCTTAAATGATGAAGAGAAAAAGCTGAGAAGAGAGCTGGTGACTCTGCTGGATACAAAGAAAGGGGACAAGATTCCTAGTCAACCTCTTGTGCCTAGAGAGCAAATCATCCAATGGAGTTTCGATGAAGTCTCTCACAACTTTGTTGTGGGGAGAGAGAATGGAGAAAGCAACAGGCTGAATGCCTCCTCTCTGCTACACTCTAGTAGATTTGACATTGCTGAGTTAGCAAAGAAACCATTCTCTAATCCCTCTAATTCCGAAACCGCTGCTCACATCAGAAGTCACCTTAGCAGCCTTCATCTTGCTGAGCTAACCACAAAAGCAAAGATTGAAGAGGAGTTCAAACTGAGAGAGAAGGAAGACAAGGAAAGGTCAACCACCAAAGGCATAGCCTTTCTACAGATGGTGAAAGGCCCTGAATTGGAACCAATAGTTAGATGGGAGTATGAGTACAACTCTCATCAACTAACTCTTTTCAGAGGGACACAACAGAGGGTGCATATCATTTAAAGTAACAGACTGGATTTCCAGTCAACTAATGATTTTTACAAGCTTCTCAGCACTACTTCTGTGAAGAACAAAGAAATAGATAAATATTTGCTTTTCTTGGTGCTGAAAGCTTGAGGAGCAGGAACAAGTGAAGTTTTGGTAGCATTAGCCTATGGGGAGTTTGTTGGATCAAGAAGAAGGCTGGTGCAACCAAATCCAAATCACTTAGATTATTTTGGTGCATCTAATAAAAGACTTCTGAAGCCAAGTATGGAACTTCCGAAGGAAATAGCATTCTTCCGAAGACAAAGTGAAAGTTAAACTTCCGAAGACAAACTCTTCTTCTAAAGACAAAGTGAAAGTTCAACTTCCGAAGACAAACTCTACTTCCTAAGGCAAAATGTTCAATTCCAAAGATCAAGTCTTAGAAGAAAAGATCAGAAGTGAACTTTCAAAGTGTGAAGAACAGAAGAAGTCCATCAAGCCTCGGAAGAAGTAGCCTCTTCCGAAGTATAAGTGGCCTCGGAAGAACTTGTTCTTCCAAGTTCTTCCGAAGCCATTTAACCTTCGGAAGACACTACTATAAACAAGTAGACATAAGTATGGTCTCTGATACTCCGCTGCAGACCTCTGAGATATTGCATGGAGTTTTCTCAAAAGCCATGTAGTTGACCATACTTTATTCTACTATTCACCTTTATTAGATAGTACAGTTTCCAACTTTAGTTGGTGGCAAAAGGTAAGTCATGGACATGTCATGACTACTATATCTTAGATAAGACTTTATCTAAGATATTTAAACTATAGCTTTGTAGTATTCGCTTTAGTTAGAGAATTCCAGCTTGTATCAAAGTATATCCGGCTGTAGGTAGTATTATATATAGTTTCTCATTGTAACTCATGGAATATGCTTGTAAGAGTCTTGTAATACTTTGAGTTAAGAAGCAATATATGCAAGTACCTTGAAAATGATCTCTTTGTGTTCTTTGCTACTTATTATATTACTATCAACTCTTAGAATAGACTCTGCTTCATCTGATCCGAGTGTTGTATAAGTGAGTTTGAGAGAAAACTAAGTGCTAAGTGACAAAAACGTTCATGCAATGACCTAATTAGTCACTAAGCTAGGATTAGTTAGAGAATTAGGTGTTTAATCAGGTTAATTAGTACCATAATAAATCAAGATTAGAACTAGGGTGGTGCTTATGTTGATGTTCAAGTGCTTAAAGTTTGATTAGTTTTTTTTATACCAAGTTTCTTAATGTTATTATTTTGTGATGTTGGTTAAGTTTGTATCTTAATTCACTTAATGTAAGAATGAGATATGTATTATAACTTAGTCAAATAATCTCACCATTTGATAACTAGTCATATAAATACATAGATCATAAATTTGATATACAAAAGTTTCATGCATACGTAAACATTTATGCATGCATGCAAGCATGCATACCCATGTATCCTAATCATAATAAACGAAAACATATAAGATTTCTAGGACTTAGTGAATAAACTTATCTTAATGATTCCTTAATAAAATATACAAGTATAGATCTATAAAAATTTTAAGGTTTTAGCTTACCTAACCTTAATTTTTTTGGGTCATCACATATCTTGAAAACCATTTCTTGTGCATCGATTACTTTGTTTATTTTCATCAACTTTTAAAGGATTCTTCTTCATCATTCGAGTGTGACTTACTAATAAGTGAGAATACTTGTGTTGAGTGACCATACCCGATTCTGTACACATGTTAGCATAACAAGGGATGGTTAGTCAAAGATACAAAGATTTACAAACTTTTATACTTCTTTGCATCATGCGATCTAACACATCATTGCTCAAAAATTGAAGACAAGTAAAAAAATTTGGTTGCATTTCGTACAAGTCTCGATGCATAATTCGTTCTACATTTACATTTTTGTCCCTAATTACTATAATCAATATATCCATCCCACATCGGTTGTGTAGAGAAACCGAAACAATATCCAACTTTTATATAATGAGCTTTCTTTTTCAAAGTAAATAAAAGGTTGTGTTTCACATGCATGCCTTCTTGTATGTCATTAAAAATAAAATAAAATTGGTAAAAATGTCTTTAAGGTTTTTGGAATGGCAATACCAATGGTTCTTAGTTAAACCCAGTTGAAACGACCGATTTAAATTATTAGTTAGCATAATAAGGAAGAGTTACCTAAAGACACAAAATCCTAAAAAATATTTATACCACTACCGCAATACGCGAATATCATCTAATAGTACCAAAGTGATAAGGATAATAGTTTCTAGTTCACTATATGTAACCTTCAAGTGATTAATATTACATGAACATATTTAATTGCTATTTCAATACAACGGTTATTACATTTAAGTAATTAAACTATTTTAAATAATTAATTTGTAACCTTTTAAGTAACTAACCCAATGGTTATTACCAAAATAAACATTTGTAATTACTGTAGTCCATTTATATCATTTAAAGTTTCATCAATTTACATAACATCTCACTTACATAACATTAGTTTTAGTAACCTATGTATTACACATGTATGATCTATTAAAAGTAAAAAAAAAATTACATATTAATTTGTTTAAACTAACAGAAAACAAATATGTTAGATAAAAATAGAAAATGATAACTTAAATTTGTAAAATCAAAGATATGTAAAAATTTCCTTTTAATCATCGTATCGTTAGTAGGTGTGTTATCCGGATCTAAAATAATAGTTAATCCATATCTAGTTTTCATCCTTAATAATGCAATGTAAAATTGACCATTTGTAAAAATAAGCTCTTTCAACAATTTATGACTCAAAACATGTGAAAACTACAATGTTCAAACACACATTTTAATATGAGACATTTAAACAATTATGATTACACGGAACAATTGGACTTATTGTATTAGTTTATCGTAAAAGTTTAGAATAGATAAAAGCATTACACAGTCAAGAGGTGGGTACTATTAGTTTATTGTAAAAGTTTAGAATAGATACAAACATTACAAAGTCAAGAGATGGGTACTACTGTTTTATTGTAAAAGTTTAGAAATAGATAAAAACATTACAAAGTCCAGAGATGGGTACTATTAGTTTACTGTAAATGTTTAGAAATAGATAAAAACATTACACAGTCAAGAGATGGGTACTACTAGTTTATTGTAAAAGTTTAGAAATAGATAAAAACATTACAAAGTCCAGAGATGGGTACTATTAGTTTAATGTAAATGTTTAGAAATAGATAAAAACATTACAAATCAAGAGAGGGGTACTACTAGTTTATTGTAAAAGTTTAGAAATAGAGAAAAACATTACAAAGTCCAGAGATGGGTACTATTAGTTTAATTGAAATGTTTAGAAATAGATAAAAACATTACAGTCAAGAGATGGGTACTATTAGTTTATTGTAAAAGTTAAAAAGTGGAGAAAACAAGTATTAAGTCCCCGCGTTGCAGCGGGGACGTAAAACGTCAAGTAGCACCAATGACCTACTAACGTTAATGACCACTAAGATTCAAAAGTTTGTAGTAGAAAATAAAATAAAAACAAACGAAAAGTAGGTGTAAAATTGTTAAACCACGTAGGCGGAATGTAAAACATATAAAATAATAAATAGTTCGACCTAATACCAGCGCGTTGTGACGGGATGGTTAAACGGGGAAAATATAAGGGTAAAAATAGTGAACCACACTCGCACGTTGCGCTGAGTTAACTTGCAAAATACAAATTGAACCGTAAAATAAAAAATTTATAAAATACTAATAATAAAAGAGATCAAAGTTGAAAGTAAAAAAATATCAAGGTCAAATGATAAAAAGTATAAAAATGTTAGATTAAAATAAGAAATAAATTAAGTATTAAAAAAGGAGACATGTGTGTACTACCTATTAGGCATATTGTACAACCTCTAAGCATTGCAAAGTTGGTAATTAGTAATATGTAAATGGTATTAAGCCCCCGGTGAGGGATGTAAAGTTATGTCAAATAGTACCAATGACACACTACCACCAGTGACCAACTACACAAAAAAACTCGTATTAAAAGAGAAACAAGAAACAAAAAATATAACTGAACGTAGCAAAAATAAAAACTTTGATTTACGTAGACAAAACGTAAGACATATAAAACAATAAGTCTATCTAGGACCAGTGCGTTGCGACGGAGCCGCTAAACGAGGAAAAAATGAGTTTGATACTTTGAACCACATACGCACGTTGTGATGTTTTAACTTGCAAATTTTATACCGAAACATGAAAAGGGAAATTTGTAAAAATATAAAAAGTATAGGAGACAAAAATTGAAAGTAAAAAAAATATTAGGATTAGTTTTAAAATATATAAAAGTATTTGTTAAAAATAAAAAGGTTAAAAATTAAAAATATAAAAAAAGATGAGTACAACCTCACAAAAACAATATACAAACCATGATGCATGACTAACTTGGTAATTAGTATGTATATTAAATATTACACAGCCACCAGACGGGTCGGCATACGTAGGGCGGCAAACGAACCGAACGAACACAACAAGGTCTTGTTCGTGTTCGTTCGTTAAGAAATAAACTTCTTCGTGAACTGTTCACGAACACTTATCGAACGAGATTTCTTGTTAGTGTTCATTCATTAAGAAAATGAATATGTTCATGAGCTGTCCACGAACACTTACCGAACGCAAAGGAACACAAACAAAAGCAAACGAACACAAAAAACAGTTCATGAACATGACGAACACTAAAAAAACTCATAAACACAAATGAATACAAACTATTATAGATTTATTTTAGAATAAAATTTATATTTTTTATTGGAAACATTACACAAAATTAATAAAAATAAATAAGTAGTTAACATAAATACTAAAAAATAATTGATATAATAGTCATAAAAATAACTGACACATTAATTAAGAATATAAACGAACACCTTAACGAACATAAATGAACACATTATCGAACGTTCACGAACATAAATGAACGAACGCGACTTGTGTTCATGTTTGTTCGTTTAACTAAACCAACGAAATTTTCTTGTTTATGTTCGTTCATTTACTAAACGAACGAACATAAACGAACTTCCTATCGAACGGTTCACGAACTGTTCGCTGAACGTTCAGTTCGTTTGCAGCCCTAGGCATACGCATTTCTAACTCGAGGTTTGTTAGAATCTTTGTTTCAGATACTTCTTTGTTTCCACATCCTTCTAACTTAAAAAATTTTAGCAACTCGAATTCTCTAAATATAAAGCAAATACATGATCATTGTGATTCAATTATATATTTGAACATTTTGAAGATCCTGTATATATTTGCATACACTAGTAGTGGCGGAGTTTGAACCACGTCTTACGGGGACAGGAGCGAAAGTAAATTATTGTGAAGGGGGTGAGTTATATATTTACTAAAAAAATCTCCACTACCGGACAAGAAATTTACACTTTCGAATCTAAAATTAATACTACTGATAGAAAAAAGAGAGGAGCGAGCCCCATGGCCCCCATGAAGCTTCGCCGGGGTCCACCAGCATATATAGTTCGAGGTCACCATACATCCATATATATCAACATATAGTCACTTTTTTGAAGTTTATGTTTGTTTGTGGACAATCTAGAAAAAATATAAAGTATTTCATTACAAAAAGACGGTTTAATAACTAAAAAAATTAAGAGGGTGTATGAATATAGAAAGAGTTATGTTATACAAAAACTCATTTTTGTTATTTAGACATTCTGATGCATAAAAAAATAAAAAAATAAAAAAAAATTAAGTGTATCAATAATAACCTTAAAGAAAATGATGAAATAATTCTTTGTTAAAACATTTGTTCTTCATAAAATGTTTATTTGATATAATTGTGTTTGGTCTCAAATTAACCAAACCAAAATTCTAAACTAAAAAGGAAAACGTAAACAGATTGACAGTGGCAAAGTTTTATGCTTACATATATAAAAATAGTTTTATATTAGGTTTTAGATTATTATCATAACTATATCATTTTTGTAATCCTGAGTTAAACACATTTTACTAATAATTTTGTAAATAGATAAAACATAATTTGTTAATATATAATCATAAATTTTAGCCACGTCTTATCACAATTCTTAAGTGAGATATATAGGATACTTCTCTTTACCTTTTTATTATACTAATTCAAGGAAAGTTAATGGGTCAATAGTCTCATGATCAAAATTGGGATACTTAAAAACTAGTAAAAAAATATAATGGAAATCATAGGTTATTGGTTAAGGGAGTTGTATGGGTTCATTAAATTCTTTGAAAATGTCAAATTAAAAGGTATATATGAGTAAAAATGTTGTTCCAAAAAACTATATTCATTTTTAGGATTGGAATAGTTCAAACATGTGATTTGTTACATGTAATGTATTTTGGCCTAGAGGTTGAGACCGGAATTTAGTATGAGACTACTGTGAACATCATGGGGTTAGGAGAAGTGACACTATGATTAAGAAAGGAGAATGTTCTGTAAAATAAAACATCGTTACGATTTGTGTATCTAGAGATGGGTACAAAATCAGTTGTGAAACCGTCCCCGCCTACCCACCCGCAACCGGTTCATACCCGCTTTCAATTCTACCAAATTCCTAACCCAAAAAATGGTGGTTTCAACTTGGTTCCTTGTCCTCACGTGCAACACAGTTCTAAGCTTAGTCCTATCCCTACCTGCTTCTTACTGGACTTGATCCCACTTGGGTTTTACAAAGTGAAAACGAGTTGACTGACTTTTTAAGGATAGTCGTAACCAATAACTATCTGGTTGTTTATGACCGGTTTTTTTTCCCTTTTGTGTCTTTATATGATCATTTTGCCCTTAATTTGGTATAAGTAGGTGTTGGATCACTATGGTTGATTACACCACTTAAAAGCAAACCGAACACAAAAAATATTCCCTCTAACTCTCATTATGGCTCAGTCACAATCCTGATATCAATATACCTCCACCAAGCTTACCGTTAAGGCCAAATGGGATTTGTGTGATACGACTAACAGGTCTCAAAACACTTGTTCTAACTTTTGTAGCATTTTGTGAGGATAAGACTCGAACCCAACGATGAGAATGCATCTTGACAAATTATTACAAGGCGAAGATTTCAAATCCAAAATCCAATAACACAAATGGGTGGTGATGGTGGAATATTTATGTGCTGCATGAATGTAGTTTGTAATCAAATAACAATTTTCATGATTCAAGAAAGGTTGTTGTTCGACCATTTAGACAACCATCACCTGACAAAGTTGATTAGAGAAACTGTATAACCTCAATACAACCTTTTAAGTTATACTACCTTGAGACGTCATTATTAAAAAATGTGAAAGAAGCAAGACAAAAAAATTATTATTATTTTTAATTTGCAAAACTTGTTTGAACTTCACCACTAATGTTTTGTTGGCTCTGACAGGTCATCAGAATCGTACATTTGTGTTACACCCATTGGATAGAACTTGATACGTGACAAATAATAAAAGGTACGATTGCATTCAAATTGTTTGGATATCCACACACTCAGTGCTAGAATCAAAAAAATTTAAAAATGGGGTCACTAAATTTTGTTGTCTATTATCTTGATTTACACATGTTTCGGTTCAGGTCGGACTTTAAAGAATTTTATTCTGAATCCTTTGTAGTAAAATGCACATGTCAAAACCAGTAATTAATGAAACAAACCGAATTTAGGAAATATTTCTTGCACCAACTTCTCAAAAATAAGGTAGACCAACCTAAAATAACCAAGTGCAATATATAAAATGCTATTGGCTTAGATTACTTAGCGTTGCACGCAACACGCATTGGAATGTTGAATCACCTTTTGAACGTGTTATTAGCCTAGAGTAAAATAAGACTTTATAATCATCAAAAGTACCTAACAATAATCTAGGATTAAACATGTAATACATATATACATATATATACACATATATATATACATATATATATATATACATATATATATACACATATATATACATATATATACATACATATATACATACATATATATACATATATCTATATATATATGTATATGTATATATATATATATATATATAGATATATATATATATATATATATATATATATATATATATATATATATGTATATATATATATATATATATATATATATATAGGGAGGGATCAAATGAGAGCTCATTTTTTTGGGAGAACTTTAGAAATCAATCTCAACCACTAGTTTTCAATGGTAAAATTGTAATTAACAAAACATAATTAAATAAATTAAAAATAAAAAAATAACATAAAAAAATAAAAACAGAAAAATTTTCCCCTAGTTTTCCTCTTTCATAAAAAAATAAATAAAATTCTCGTTTTTTACCAAATTCGTTTTACACATGTGTAATACTGGATTTACACATGTTTAAATACGGTATTACACATGTGTATAACCAGATTTACATATATGTAAACAATAGATGGACGATTTAAAAAAAGTATATCAATGATGTAGGCATTGGAAAGACAAAAAATACTGAATTTTATGATAAATTTTTTTTGAAAAAATAATATCACGAAAAAAGTTATGAATGTTTAAAAAAAGGAGAGAATGGCATGTGATTTGCATGTGATAAAAAATAAGTGACTAAGATTGGTTCCTAAGTTCTCACAAAAAAAGATGGTTATCAAGATAATCCTATATATATATATACATATATATATATATATATGTATATGTGTATATATATATATATATGTTATGTATATATATATATAGATATATAGATATATATGTATATATATGCATATGTATATATATATGTTGGAGCATATATAGTCATATATAGTGTGTCCGTCGCTTGTCAAATAGACTAGGCTTAATGTATTACACCTGATATGTTGTAAACACATGAAACTGGGTCATTCGTAGGAGCATATGCAAATGAGACTCAGTCGTACGACTGAGCCATGCTAATGGCCCAGTCGTGCGATCGAGAGATGCGATTGGGGCATTCGTAAGACTAAACCATAAGAATGATCCAGTCGTACGATTGAACCATACGCATGGTCCAATCGCACGAATGGGCCCAGTTGCATCTAATATGGGCCGAGGCCTATATATACCAGTTTTAATGTGTAGAGAGATAAGGATCTGAGAGGGAGTCTGCCCAGGAGCCTAGGGCTGCAGGATGAGAGGGGAGATGATGCTCGATCTCCCGTTACCAAGAGTCTTGATTCTTATGTTGTAACGAGCTTGTAATCGTTAGTTTTATCAATAAAACTAATCTTTGATAGTTCGTGTTATTGATTTGACTTTTGGTTTTGGTTGTTTATCCTTCCGTCAAGAACATGCTCGGATGTTTACCGATCCAGCCGACTTCACAATAGGTATCAGAGCCGGTTACTGCTGGAATGATCTAAGAATCATTCTAGCAACCCGAGCTCTAGATTTCTGGATCTAATTTCAGATCTTGACGTTAAACCCACTTCGTGTTCTTCGTGTTTTGCTCAGATCTTGTTACCTGTGTTGTTCTATGTTAAAATTGAACTCGAAACCACGTTCTGATCACCCTTTCGAATCTGATGATGCCTATTTTGGTTTGGTTCATGTAAAATTCGTCAGATTAGGGTTTTGGGCAGCCCGGGCGGCTGCAGATCTGAAAATCTACGTGCAGACCCGTTAATGCGACTGGGCCATGCGAATGGACCATTCGTACGACTGGACCATGCTAATGGACCATTCGTGCGACTGGACCAGTCGTATGTTCAATCGTGCGACTGGACCAGTTATATGTTCAATCGCACGAATGAGCCACACGCATTGACTTATCCGCATTTGTTCCGGACCAATAAAAAATAAAAAATAAAAAAAAGAGTCTGAACTGCATCTTGCACAGATTTGAGGATGAACAAAGCATGTTCACCCTGAGGTTCTTTTGTCAAATGAGTTCGATGTATACCCCATTATTCGTCGAACTTCTGGAATAGGTGAATATAGTTGGAACACGAAAGAGAGAAGAGAAGATGTCAGCAGTCAGTGCTGATTTTGTGGGGTAGTTAGGAGTATCTGACTACTTATGGGCCAATCAAGTTATATTTATCCGCACAGAGAGGATTCTGACTCTTAGGGGGAATCCATGTATAGAGAAATTGAAGACGCAATCAGAAAGTGATGATGTGAGCAGGTTTTTGATGATGAATCTACATGCATGTTGATTTGTTTGATATTTTCAGCTGTGAATTGGAACCTTCAACCTTTTGCCTAATATACCGTATTAAGACGCCAGGAGAGCACAATGTTTATATATTGGGATATGCTGAATGTGAGGGGGAATTTCTACAGTTGTTAATGTTAATCAGGTTAGACTATGTGAAGATTGAAGCAATGGAAAACTGTTCATGTCATTATCTGGAAAAATCAGTCATATGGGGAATCTTGCTGCTATGGTGGTGTTCTGCAAAGTAATAAAAGCTATTGTGCCTAAATTCATTTTCAGGGATACTGTAGCAACCTGACGGATCGGAAACGTTGGCTAATATGGTTTTTCGTTTGATTCTATTGGAAACCAGAGCAAAGATTGACTAAAGATTGTAAGAGGTGTTCTCTACTATTCGCAAGCAACGTCCAAGGGGGAATTTTTTGGAGCATATACAGTCATATATAGTGTGTCCGTCGCTTGCCGAATAGTCTAGGCTTAATGTATTACACCTGATATGTTTAAACACATGAACTGGGTCATTCGCTTGAGCATATGCGAATGAGAGTCAGTCGTACGACTGAGCCATGCTAATGGACCAGTCGTGCGATTGAGAGATACGATTGGGGCATTCATAAGACTGAACCATAAGAATGGTCCAGTCATACGATTGAACCATACGCATGGTCCAGTCGTATGATTGAACCATACGCATGGTCCAATCACACGAATGGGCCCAGTTGTATCTAATATAGGCCGAGGCCTATATATACCAGTTTCAGTGTGTAGAGAGATAAGGATTTGAGAGGGAGTCTACCCAGGAGCCTAGTGCTGCCGGATGAGAGGGGAGATCATGTTCGATCTCCCGTTGCCAAGAGTCTTGATTCTTTTGTTGTAACGAGCTTGTAATCGTTAGGTTTTATCAATGAAACCAATCTTTGATAGTTCGTGTTATTGATTTGACTTTTGGTTTTGGTTGTTTATCCTTCTGTCAAGAACATGCTCGGATGTTTATAAATCCAGCTGACTTCACAATATATATATATATATGTATATGTATATATATATAGATATATAGATTTATATGTATATATATATGTGTGTTTATATATATGTATGTGTATATATGTATATATATAGGTATGTATATATATATATGTATATATATATATGTATGTATATATATATATGTGTGTGTGTGTATATATATATATATATATGTGTGTGTGTGTGTGTGTGTGTGTGTGTGCACGCGCGCACGTGCGTGTGTGTGTGTATATATATATATATACTGTTGATATATATGTACCTAGTTTAGAAACTTAATGTAATTGTCTATCATGTCTTACATATATGTAATGAATGGGTATGAATGAAATACGTTATGTGATTGATGCTTATAATGTTTAATGTTTCATTATTTATTGTGTGATAAATTATAGTGAACTAACTATATAGGTTTGTGGTTGTTGTACATAATTCTTAGTCAATAATGATTGAGAACCTTGTTCAAACTTAATCGTATGAAGTCCTCATGTGATGGACCATGCTAATGGACCATACGCATGAATACTTCATGCTAATGGACAGTCGCACGACTGAACCCGGAGAATGGATCAGTCGCATGATTGAGATATAAGATTGACTCAGTCGCACGACTGAACCTTCAGTCGTGCGGATGGATCAATCGCATGATTCAGTCGCACGGCTGAACCATGCTAATGGTTCAGTCGTACGATTGGAAAACCCTAACCTATAAATACCACCTAATTCGTGGAAAAACATAACAACTCGAATACGTACGCACATAATCGTACCCTAGCCGTCCAGAGATTCAAGAAAACCTGTTCCAACTTCATAGTTCGTAGTTGATCCTGTTCTAATCATTCTTAGCGTTTCTTTAATTGTTAGATTGATCTGAACTGCGTTCTCATTGATTAGATAGCCAATCAAATAGGATTCCGCATTATTTGATCTGGTATACGCACATTAACAGTTAGTACTCCTTTCATACACGGTCGTCCTAACAAGTGGTATCGGAGCTTTGGCTCTTAAATTTGCATGTGATTCGATCGATTTCGGTGTACAATTCACGTGTTTCATTCAAAAACACCATCTTTTTGAGTAAAACAGTGTTTTCGACGTCTCCAGATCTAAAAGTTTACGTTTTTCGGCTTACCGTAGATTAGGGTTCGTGAAATATCGTATTTTTGTGTCAAAGTACTAAAACCCTTTGAATTTTCAAAAACGGCAGCCTCTAGTCGCACGATTGGCTCAATCGTACGACTGAACTCAATCGTACATTCATACACACGATTGAACTTAGTCACGTGCTCATTCGTACGACTGAACAACCTCATTCGCATTGTCCATTCGCATTTGTCCAATCGAACGATTGACTCGTCCGCATTTTTCCAATCGCACGGTTAACTCATCCACATTTGTCCAAATGCACGATTGACTCATTCGCACCTCTACATTTGCACGAGGGAATAAGTCTTGTCTAAAGTTCAAAGTTATACGAAATGGAAGATCAGTACTCAGTGTTTACTGTCGGAAGGGACTCTCGTATCCAGAATCTTTTGCTTTTGGAAAATGAAATTAGGAATCACAATAAGCCCCCTAAACTCATAACGTTAGACGATTACCCACAATGGAAGCAAAGGTTCGAGATATATCTAAATGGAGTAGATCCCAATCTGTGGGAATCAATCGAGACAGGTTATAGCATGCCGGTTGGTGTTGATGGTCTAAACTTACTTTCGGCAGCATGACTGATAGCCAGAAGGTGAAATATAATGTTGAAAAAAAGGTGTATTTTTTGTTGACTCAGTCGGTTCCTAAGGACATATTCCATTAGTTTTTTGAGAACAAACAGGCAAAGAAGTTATGGGAGGCTCTAGAAAAACGGTATGACAGGAATGCAACGTTGAAAGCATTAATGGCAAAGGATCTGAAGAAGGAGTTTGATAACTTCTCTTTGATAGGGAAAGAGAGTCTGGATGACATTATTGACCAATTCTACCACTTGATGAGTGAGTTGCACACTCACGGGGTAACCACGTCTATGGATGATAAGGTGTCAAGTTTTGCAGATGGCTTGCTAGAGAAATGGGTCTTGTTTGTGTCAAATTTGAGACAGAATGATATGTTGGCGAAGTTGGACATTAATGATTTCATTTTGAAGCTGAGAGAGGAAGAATTGAGGATGAAGTAAAGGTCTTAGAAAGGATCATACGATCAGAACCCGTCACTTTATAACTCTTGTCCCACTCCAACAAGTTCAGGAGCACCACTTCAAACGGTATTTGTGTCTAGTTCAGCAGCTCCTTCCCAAGCCATTACTTCAGGATCTAAAACGTCAGGGTCATCTTGCACCCAATATATAGTACCTGAAGCTAATGCTACGAATTTTAAAACCGATAATCTCGGTAATATTACTATGGAGGTTGCCAAAGAGCACATGGACCTACTAGCAGCGGTAGTTCATTCCTATGATAGCCTAGTTGCTGGGAAGAGTGGAAACTGGCATCTCGCAGATGAAGATTACAAGCAGGTGGAGGAAACTGAACTCGAAAGAATGGATATCATGTGGGAGTTGGCTACTGCTATCCAGAGGGTGAAAAAGTTTATGAAATGAACTAGACAGAACTTGGTAGCCACAAAAGACACTACCTTTGCTTTTGACAAAACCAAGGTTACCTGTTTTAACTTTGGAGAGAAGGGGTATTTTAAACATGAAAGTGTTAAGCCCAAGAAGACAGGTAATGGTAATCCATTCTTAACCTTCAACCGTCAAGACAAACCCATGAATGGAGTTTCCTCGTCAAGCAAGGAAACTAAGGCCTTGATTGCACAAGACGGCGAAGGGCAAGATTGGACCTTTTGTTTTGTGTCTCCGGTGTTGAGGGTTTGGATGATGACACTGCAAGTGAAGGTGAAATCATAGTTGAACTAGTGATGTCAAATAATGAAGATACTGCAATTGTGGTCAATGACCTGAATGAAGAGGATCTCAGAACGACATGTTCAGAATCTCCAGCATCCGAGGAGTCAAACTCTGCATTGATGGCAGATTCAATCGAGTCTTCACAGGTAAGTACAAAAGACCAACTCTTTGCAAATCATGATTGTAATGAATTTAAGAATTTAGAGAAAGCATAGATTTAAAATTTGCTAGGTTATTAGATCATAATGATAGCTTAGTAAATGACTTACAACTATGAATATAAGCTAATCAAATTTTGAAACACAATGAGCAAAGTTATAAAGAGAAAATAGAACTTTTAAATAAACAACTAAGGGAAACCGAAGTAGTTGTTTTTTTAATCAAGAAAATGACATAAAGCTTTACTTAAACTCCCTGGAAGAAACTAAGAAAGAAAAAGCAGGTTTGGAAGTCGAAGTCAACTCATTAAAACAAAAACTGCACAGTTGGACCAGTTCTTCTGACATAGTTCAACACTTAGTGAAAGAACAAAATGACGGGGAGGGGTTGGGTTACACAGTGGTTCCACCACCACATGAGATCCTCTTAAATGCTAAATGTAGACCAATAAATAACAACCCAATTAAGGATCAAGTGGTGTCCACACCTCTAGTTAGTGATCCCGATTCCACGAGTAAACCGGTGGAAGTTGTCACTAAACAGAAAGAGGCCACTTTGAAATCTAAAGGTAAGATGCCTATTGTGAATTTGGAAGAACAATTTGAAAAGGTTAATGTAAAGTCAGGTTCAGATATGTCTATTTCTGAACCTAGACGGACCAAACCAGTTAACCAACCACGTGCTCCACGTCATAGTCCAAATAAACAAAAGGCTAAAGTTGTTAAAAATGTTCAAACAATGAATTTTGTTAAAGAAGCTAAAACATCTAAACAAGAAGTCTCCAAACCCAAACAGACTAAAATCACACCTGTGTCACACACTTCCCCATAGAAACAGTTCCACCAACATGTAGAAAGTAGATCATGCTACAATTGTGGAAAGAATGGACACATAGCTTCTAATTGTCCTTATTATCAGACCCCAAGAAAGAAAATAGTCCTTTATGATACTACATGAACTTCTTTGAAAAGGAGTTCTATTACTCCACCAAAAAGAAGTAATGAATCTAGAGTTCAAACTGTAAGCTAGTCGTCTGTTTATCAAAAACAGGCCTTACACAAAACTGGCTTATGGAAGGAAAAGTCAAGTCAAGTGTCTGATTATGAGAACAAGAAGAAAAATGATCTGCCCTCACCCTCAAATGGACAATGGGTTGAGTTCATGATGTGTGATTCCTCTGGGTCACCCAAGCTAGTTATGGCTTGGGTCCCTAACCTAAACTAATCATTTCCTTTGAATGTGTAGGGTGTCCGCTATAATGCTACAACAAATACCTGGATTGTTGATAGCGGGGCATCAAGGCATATGACTGGGAACCTGTCTCTCCTGTCTAATGTCAAACAAATTAAAGGGGGACACGTGTCATTTTCTGGAAATAAAGGAGGATATACCACTACACAAGGCGAAGTGGAAAACCAGAAAGTAAAGTTTGTTAAGGTAAACTATGTTCAACAACTTCAAAATAACTTACTTTCTGTCTCCCAGATATGCGACAAAGAATTCAAGGTTGTATTTGACGACAAGAAGTGCTATGTTCTGAAATAGGACTATGTTATCCCGGAGGACCAAGTCTTAATATCAGCTTCAAGATATAACGATTTATATGTCTTGGACCTATCAAAGGCCTCCACAACCGATCATAATGTAAGATGCTTCTTGTCAAAGGCAACAGATAAAGACTCCATCTCCAGGCATAGGAGAATGGGACACATTAATCCACAGAAGATGAATCACTTGATCCAGAATGATCTAGTGCGTGGAGTAAATGTTAAGAACTTCCAATTACCGGATTTTTATGTCACATGTAAGAAAGGGAAACAGACAAAGAAGTCTCATAAGGCAAAGAAAGTTCACTCAATTGACCTACCTCTTGAGCTTTTTCACATGGATCTATTTGGGCCAGTTAGTACAAAGAGCATTGCCAGCGATTTGTACTGCTATGTAGTTACGGATGATTACTCAAGATTTTCTCGGGTGATGTTTCTGAAATCCAAATCAGATACATTTGAATCATTCAAAGAGCTGGTAACTACATTGGAGTCACTCTAAAAGCTGAAGTAAGGCAAGTTCCCTCAGACAATGGTACCGAGTTCAAGAACCAGTTGATGGAGGCATTCTGCAAAGAAAAAGGAATTGTGCATCAATTCACATCTGCCTACACTCCTCAAATGAACGGAGTTGTTGAGAGAAAGAATCGAAGCTTGATAGAGACAGCCCAAATGATGCTAGCAGACTTGAAACTACCTATCCAATTTTGGAGCGAGGCAGTAGCTAACGCATGTTACACCCTCAATCGGGTCTTGGTGGTCAAACATCATGGTAAAACGTGCTATGAGTTGCTCCAGCGATGTAAACCGAATCTGGAGTACCTCGAACCGCATGTACGCTGCTGAAGAAAACTTAGTCAGGGAAGTTCAGCGAGAAGGCCAAAGAAGGGATTTTCCTAGGGTACAACATACCGAATAAGAGAGTTTATAACAACTCAACGGGTCAAGTAAAAGTATGGTGCAACGTTGATGTACAGAGATCCACCTCCCTGACTAGAAAAGGACCTGCCTTCTTCTTCGATTATGATGGATGCTTTAAGTACTTTAACATCCTTCTCTCCCGTCCTGATGATGAGTTAGCAACCAAAATGATGTATGATGTCTTAAACACACTGTTACAAGACTCGACAATATCAGGTTCATAAGGTGAGTCTTCTAGTCATTTAGGGGGAGCACTGGAGGTAAGTGACTCATCCTCTGATAATGAAGAAATGGAGAATGGTCAGGTGGGTCAGGAGGAACAAGTTCCTACTACTACAAGTACACAAGCATATGATGTTGATGCCTCTAACACTTTGGAACCTCACACTCCCACTGCCTCAGATACTGAACCTGGTGTTCACAATCTGGATAATGAGGTAGTTGTTCCCACCACTCCTGGATCACGACTAAATGTTTATCATCCTTTGGACAATGTCATTGGAGATGTTTTATCATGAGTACAGACTAGAAATCAGCTATATTCAGCTGATTATGCCTTGGTAACGGAAAAGGGATATCTTCACGATGGTGCGTATCGATGTTTTGTGTCTTAATTTGAGCCAAAATATGTAAGTGAAGCTCTAAACGAAGAGGCATGGGTCAGTGCCATGCAAGAGGAATTCCTTCAATTCAAGAAACTAGGAGTATGGACACTAGTGGACAGACCAAAAGGTGCTAAGGTGATTGACACCAAATGGGTCTTGAAGTGCAAGAAAGATGACCAAGGGGTTATAATCAGAAACAAGGCTCGACTTGTAGGTCAAGGATTTCGACAAGTCGAGGGTATTGATTACAATGAAGAGTTTGCACCTGTGGCAAGAATGGAAGGAATCCATATCTTCCTAGCCTATGCATCTTACATAAAGATCAAAGTTTATCAACTAGATGTAAAGAGTGTGTTCCTTCATGGTGAAATCCAGGAGACAGTGTATGTCAGTACACCCGAAGGATTTGAGGATCCGTATCATTGGGACAGAGTTTACAAACTAGATAAGGCTCTCTACGGGCTCCATCACGCCCCAAGAGCATGGTATGAGAAGCTCTTGCCTCATCTTGTGAAACACGGCTTTCGTAGAGGAGTGATTGATTGTACACTGTTCGTCAAAGAAAAGGATGGTGACTTACTGCTAGTTCTGATTTATGTTGATGACATAATCTCCGGTTCCAAAAATGATGAATTATGTAAAGAATTTAAAGCGGTAATGAAAGCTGAATTAGAGATGAGTGCCATGGAAGAAATAAAGTTCTTTCTCAGGTTACAGGTGGATCAGGCACCAAAGGGCATATTTCTACATCAGACCAAGTATGTAGGCGATATTCTCAGTTGGTTCGTATGGATAATGCTTCGGCAGCTAGGACTCCACTGGCTACAAACCACAATGTGGCTCCCGAAAAAAATGGTGATTTGGTGGATGCCACTATGTACCGAGGAATGATCGGATCCCTCATGTACCTCACTTCCTCACGACCTGATATCACATACGCGACGTGTCTCTGCTCCAGATATCAGGCGAAACCGAAAGTCAACCGTCTCATAGGAGTTAAAAGGATATTTCGTTATCTGAAGTGTACTCTAACACATGGGTTGTGGTATCCTCACAATGATGACTTTGACCTTACAACGTATAGCGATTCGGATTATGGCGGTTGCAAAATGAATTATAAGTCAACATCAGTAGGGTGTCAATTCTTTGGTAGACGGTTAGTCACCTGGCAGTGTAAGAAGCAGACCTCCGTTGCTCTGTCAACATGTGAAGCTGAATACGTTGCTGCTGCAAGTTGCTGTTCACAAATCATCTAGATTCAATAGCAAATGCGTGACTACGGTTTGAAATTCTCTAACACTCCTATTTTTGTTGATAATTCTACTGCTATTACCGTAACTAAAAATCCAGTCTAACATCCCAAAACTAAACACATTAGAATTAAATATCACTTTATACGTGACTGTTTTGAAAAGAATTTAATCGATGTGGTTAAAATTAATTCGGACTTTCAACGCGCTAACCTCTATACAAAAGCATTTGATAAACCGAGATTTTTATATCTATTAGAGGTCAACGGCGTGAAAAAGAAATGTAAAGTGATTCCAGAAGACGAAAGTACATAGTCCGACGAGTAGAGTTGTTTTTATTTTATTTTATTTTTTATTTCTTCGCCTATTAAAATTCAAAACGCAAAAAAAAATTTGGTTTTAGAATTTTAAGGGGAGAATAGGTTAATTAGTATTAAATTAGGGGTTTTATTTAATTACTTATATAAAAAAATGAGGGAGGAGGACAGCTTAGCTAAAATGAAAGTAATCAAATCTGTGTTACTGATTCAAAGTTTATGGAAAATGATAGTACACAGGGAACAAATTATTTGGGACTTCAAAAGGTTTAACTGATTAAGATGCAAAAGTCAAAGTTTAAGTCTGAGATGTCCAAGCAAAATTAAAGGAAAAATGATAGTTAAACTAGCAAACTTCTAAGGTAACATAGAGAAAGTAGACCTAGAGGTTGCTAGTTCATTATATGATGTGTCGGTGGATTCAACACAATAGATGAGTAGACCTCATTGGTGGTTTAAAATTCAAACTAAGTTGTTCAACAAGCTATAGGTTCCCATCTTATCCCTGGTTAACACAATCAACGCTATTCCAATAAGGGGTGAAGAGCAAAATAACGACTCATGTGTGTGCAGATGACCATAAAATATGAGCAAAGCACATGAAAAATGCAAAAAGTAATCAAGCTAATAACCTATGTTGTTGGTGCGATATGTTGTAAGGCTCCGTTCCCGGGACGCCTACAGCTGGTAAATCATTACGCATAAAACGTACATTTTCATTTATCTTACTAAAATATTGCAGCGGAAACATTCAAAAATGACATCTTATTTCATCATAAAAACTTTTGAAAAATAATATATCGTTAATCAGTTACAAAATACATTGTTGCATTACATCACAAAAGTATTATATAAATGAATGCCATCCCAGAAGAACTGAGTAGCCATCTCGTGCCATCCTCAGCAATCATTACCTGCCAACTGGAAATACATCAAAGTCAGTGTTGCTGAGTGAGTTCTAGTTTTATAAAATAAAACATACTTTTCTTTCGTTAAAACCGTTCTTTACTTTCATGCGATCATACATCATACGTACACATAGATAATATCATTATTATCTTCTTTAATCTTTCATGCTTTCATTCTTTCATCATTACTTCTTTCTTTTCTTTCCACCATAAACTTTACCTAGCTATTCTTTGATACTGGACCTAGGTCTAACATAGACCAGCTATAACGGTGCATCGCACCTCTGGTCACAGTACCCTGGGTAGAGTGTTGGTGTACCGTTGGGCTAACACCTTTTAATGGCATGTCCCGACATACTATGCTTGCAAGACTTTCTTTACTTTCCTCATTCGTTAATGCATGCATTCTTACTTCGTGTTTCTCTTTTCTTTATCTTTCACTTTACGTTACAAAATACTTTCACTTCATTCATTAACATGACACGTAAAGCCACATGAAAGATAGGCATACATCATAATAAGGAACATATCATACACAGTCATTAGCATCATACAGGGCAACATCATACATATATAACATGCATAATCATGCAATATCATCATCATGCCCAACATGCTCTCTACGGCCTCAATAGTCCTCTTACAGGAACTTACAGGAACCTTTACGTCAAAACTTACATCTGCACTTTCCCCCGAAAGTCAGAAGTCAAACTACAATTTTCTTCGGGTGCAACAGCCCTATTCGGGCGTATGGACACCCTTCAGTCGCATGGCCCCCATATGACTGAACCTCATGCAAATGGACTTCATGCGGATGAACACCCAAGCGAATAGAACTAATGTGAATGGACCACATGCGAATGAAACTAATGCGGATGAGCACTTGTGCTGATGGACCCTCAGTCCCATGACTCCATATGCGACTGGTCCCAATCGTGTGAATGAACTCTTAATCGTGCGAATGAACCCCAATCCCCCCTCATTCGGCCGTATGGCCTCCATTCGGTCGCCTAGCCCTAGCTGGTGCAGAATGCAGTTCATCCCGAACCTAATCTGCCATTTTCGACCTCCAAGCTCTTTCAAACCCATTCTAAGTCCAAATCAACCATCCTAAACCTTAGGAATGCATATCACAACACCATTCAAGCATGCACAAGCTCACAAGCAAGGCTCAAACGAATCATACACACCCATACACATACACAAACGGGTCAAACACATACGCACTCAAAACCTGATTTTCAGATGCGTTCCGGCCCCAAATCATTCAAAAACGTTTAAAGGAGGAGTCCTAGAACTCACACAAACGACCACAACGAGAAGAGCTTCAATTTGACTCGCTTCTCAATGATTTTGCTCACTCGAATCAACCTGAACCAACTTCTCTCCCTTTTTCTCTTCTTTCTCTCTTCTCCTCTTCCTTTTGGCTAAAAATGTAAGTGTGGGGAGAGGGTAATGGCTGCCCTCTCCCTACATATATCTTCATATACCCAATTTTCTATCATTGGCGAGTTTGGTCCCTCGAATTTGGACTTTATTTCTTTTCTTCCTTCGTCGGCTTCAAAATAAATAAATAACCGGGTGTTACAAGTCCACCCCCTTAAATAGGTTTCATCCCCGAAACCTGTTATTCCTCGAACAAACATGGATAATGCTATCTCGTTTCTTCCTCAGTCTCTCACGTTGACTCGGATCCCTTCCTGTGCTCCCACTGTACACGCACCAGGGGAACCATTTTATTTCCCAACCTTTTCTCTTTCCGATCGATGATTGCCACTGGCTGCTCCACATAATTGAGCCCTTTGTCTACTTCGATATCCTCCAGTGGAACAATAATATCTTCGTTTGCCAAGCACTTCCTTAGATGAGATACGTGGAATGTCGGGTGAATTCCACTTAACTCAATCGGTAACTCCAGTCTATAAGCCACCTTTCCTACTCAAGCGATGATTCGGAAAGGGCCTATGTATCTCGGGCTTAACTTGCCCCGCTTTCTGAATCGAATAATACCCTTCCTAGGTGAGACCCTCAACATAACCCGGTCACCCACCTGGAACTCAATCGGTCTGCATCGTTTATCGGCATACGACTTTTGTCTATCTTTGGCTGCATCTTCTCAAGCTTCTTAGTCGTAGCCTCGATCACCTCGACGCTCCCCAACTCCTTCTAACCAATATCACCCCAACAAATGGGTGTTCTACATCTCCTACCGTATAGCATCTCATATGGTGGTATACCAATGCTGGCATGATAGCTGTTGTTGTATGATAATTCGGCTAACGGTAGGTGGTCATCCCAACTTCCCCCAAAATCAATCGCACATGCCCGAAGCATGTCTTCCAATGTCTGAATGGTACTTTCTGACTGACCATCAGTTTGGGGATGATAAGCCATGCTAATATGTAACCTCGTCCCCATGGCGTCATGGAATTTCTTCCAGAATTTGAAGGTAAACCATGTGTCACGATCAAACACAATAGACACCGACACACCATGACGAGTTACAACTTCCATAATGAACAAATCAGCCAATCTCTCAGATGAATATGTCTCGCGGATCGGTAGGAAGTGAGCACTCTTCATCAGGCGGTCAACAATCACCCATATGGCATCATACCCTTTCGGGGTACGCGGCAGCTTCGTGATGAAATCCATGGTGATGTGCTCCCACTTCCATTCTGGTATATCCAAAGGTTGGATATTACCATACGGCTTCTGATGCTCGGCCTTCACCTGTAGACAAGTAAGGCATTTACTCACATACTCCACTACGTCGTGCTTCATACCCGGCCACCACTAACCCTTCTTCATGTCTTGATACATCTTTGTGGCACCTGGATGAATGGAGTATCGATTCTTGTGAGCTTCATCCAAAATCTTCATCCGTAGATCCCCAAAATATTGAATACACACCCGTCCAAATCGGGTTTTAACACCAAGGGTGTTCTCACCCAATTTTGTGACCAGACCTCTCATTCTTTTAGAGTTAAAATGATCTTCTTTCAATGCCTCATCTTGAAACTCTTTAACTTGCTTCATCACATCTGACGTCATGATCAACTGATAGGCTTTCACCCGAAGCGGCTCGGGCCTCTCCTTTCGGCTAAGGCATCAGCCACTACGTTGGCTTTGCCCGGATGGTAATGGATCTCACAATCATAATCCTTTATAAGTTCCAACCACTGCCTCTGCCTCATATTCAGATCTTTCTGCTTGAAAAAGTACTTCAAGCTCTTGTGGTCAGTGAAAAATGGTGCACTTCGTCCGGTAAAGATAGTGCCTCCAAATCTTTAGTGCAAAGTCTACAACTGCGAGCTCCAAGTCATGAGTAGGATAATTGACCTTATGAACCTTCAATTGCCGGGATGCATAAGCTATAACCTTCCCTCTTTGCATTAACACACACCCCAACCCCGAGTAGGAAGCATCAGAATAAACCACCAGATCTTCGCTTCCATCGGGTAATGACAGAACAGGAGCTTGAGTCAACCTTGCCTTCAATTCTTCGAACGCCTTCTCTTGAGCTTGATCCCATACAAACTTCACATCCTTCTAGGTCAACTTAGTCAGTGGAGAAACAATCTTAGAGAAGTCTTGGATAAACCTTCTATAGTAGCCCGCCAAACCCAAGAAGCTATGAATCTCGGATGACGTCTTAGGAGACTTCCATTGCATCACCGCCTCCACCTTTGTTGGGTCCACCATGATCCCATCAGGACTCACCACGTGACCTAAGAACTAAACTTCGCGCAACCAGAACATGCACTTAGAAAATTTAGCATACAGCTTCTCCCTCCTCAACGTCTCCAAAACCTCCCAAATGTGACCAGCATGCTCTAACTCACTCTTCGAATAAATCAGGATGTCATCAATAAACACAATCACTGAGTTATCCAACATCGGCCGACACACCCGATTCATCAGATCTATAAAAGCAGCTGGCGCATTGGTCAAACCAAAAGACATGACGAGAAACTCGTAGTGACAATAGCGCGTGCGGAAAGCTGTTTTAGGATCATCCTGCTCCTTCACCCTCAATTGATGGTAACCAGATCGAAGATCTATCCTTGAAAACCAACTGGCACCCTGAAGCTGATTGAACAAATCATCTATTCTCGGTAAGGGGTATAGGTTCTTCACTGTCAACTTATTCAGCTCACGGCAATCAATGCACATCCTCATACTACCGTCTTTCTTCTTCACAAATAAGACTGGAGCACCCCAAGGAGAGATAGTCGGTCTAATGAAGTCCTTATCAAGCAGCTCTTGCAGCTGCTCCATCAATTCCTTCATCTCTGTCGGAGCCAACCGATACGGTGCCTTTGCAATAGGCTGGGCACCCGGTATCAGATCAATCTGAAACTCAATCTCTCTGTCAGGCGGACTCCTAGTAAGTCTTCTGGGAACACGTCCGAAAGTCACACACAACCGGTACATCATACAGTTGTGGTGTGGGCGTATCCACATCCTTTACATATGCCAAGTAGGCGCTACATCCACGCCTCATACACTTTCTTGCCACCGCCATTTAGATTACCTTCGGGATAGTGGTAACCCAATCCCCATAAACAGTTACCAAATTTTCATCAGGTGTTGTCAAACGAATCATCTTCTTGCGACACACAATGTTTGCCTCGGAGTCCACCAACCAATCCATCTCAAGAATGAAATCAAAACCACCTAAGGTCATCACGAACGGTCTAACAGGAAACTTATGACCTTCTAGCTCCACATCACAGTTCTCTATCATCTTAGAAATCCTGGTAGACTTACCTGTGGCAGTTTCAACATCGAAGGGTGCATCAACAAGTCTACTACTAACAGGCAGCTAAGGACAAAGAGCAGCAGAAATAAAACTTTTACTGGCACCTGAATCAAATAACACAGAAGTTAAAGTTTGGTTCACTAGAAACGTACCAGACACAACATCAGGGTCCGTCCTAGCTTCCTCCTGTGTCATAGTGAATGCCCTAGCGCTCGCCCCCAGTCCTTCACCTCCCATCTTCTTCGCCCCGGAACCCTCAACCCTTGGCTTCTTACAATCCCTACTCATGTGACCCTCTTCACCACAGTTAAAGCACCAGACCGTACGACAGTCCTTAGCTATATGTCCCGCCTTCCCATATTTGAAGCACCCATTAAATCCAACCTACATTCTCCCGCATGCTCCCTTTCACACTTGCCTCACCTTTTTGACTCCGCACTCGATGTGGCCACACGGCGGCCGTCCACCCGTGCTTTCTTATTAATCGTCGAGGCATTACCCCGACTAAACCTCTTCTCCTGCCAGCTCCGATCACCACCACTCTTCTTTCCACCTTCGGCCACCACCACCACAGCCCTCTCATCGTATAACCTTCCTGCCAAGTCCATCGCTGACCTAAACGTGCTCGGTCGGGCGACAATCATGTGCCTGCGAATATCCGCTAGCAAACCCTAAATATACCTCTTGATTTTTCGAGATAGAGGTGTCACTTGATCCGGCACCAGACGTGCCATCTCGTTGAATTTGGTGGTGTACTGTTGGTGCGTCATCATTCCTGCCTCCAGTTGCAAGAATTCTCTCTCAACTTTATCCATCTCTCTATGAGGACAAAACTCCTTAATCACCAACTTCTTCAGTTCAGACCATCTCATCCTCCCGATGGCCCTGCTACCCTCAGCTTGGACTATATTGTCCCACCAGCACAGAGCCGAGTCCACAAAAGAATGGGCAGCAAACTTTACTTTCTGGTCATCCTGGCACTCGCTGATATTCAATACAGCTTCCATTCTCTCACCCACCGGTGAGCAGCAACAGTAGTGTCGTTTCCATCAAAAGTAGGGGGCTTGCATCATTGAAACGTCCCATAGTTACAACCTCGTGTCGCCTCCGGCGCAAGCTCTTCTTCTTCCTCTTCCTCATCATCAGAGGGAACCGTTTCCGGCTTCGGTTTTCCCGTCCTCCCGAGGACCTGTTTCTCTCCTTTCTTTCCCCTTCTCGTACAGCCTTGATAACTTCAGTCACTACAGACGGTAAGATCATTTGCATGACTTGATGAACTTCTTCAACAACACCTCCTTCATTGAGGCTCTCATATTGGCGCTCTCGTCGCCATCCTCCGGATGAGGGGTCTCTGGTTCTTCAAGAACCACCTTTTTCATTCTAGGTCTTCCTCTCTTGGGTTGCGGCTCAGCACCAAGCCCATCACGACCACCTCCACGAGTGGCTTTCGAAGATCTACCGCCGGCCATTCACACAAACACTGAAAGATTAAAACTCCAACATGATCATTCAAGGGAACAACTCAGTTTATGTCAAGTATAGTAAGTCCCTAATTATAGTGGCAAGTTGTGATTAGCCACTTAATTTACTCTTCACACCCCGTGCATTACCTATCCTGACTACATCAGTATTTAAATCTACATACCACAAAAAACACATCACATAATACCGGTTTACTTTACGAAAATACCTGATGGCACGTAGCTACTCAGATTGGCATCCCTTCCCTTTTCGTCCCATTCTCAGTTTAAGTTAAGGTTTATTTTGAAAATTTACCAATTTCACTTAAACTTTGGCTCTAATACCAACTTGTAAGGCCCCGTTCCCGGGACGCCTACAGCTGGTAAATCATTGTGCATAAAACGTACATTTTCATTTATCTTACTAAAATATTGCAGCGGAAACATTTGAAAATGACATCTCATTTCATAATAAAAACTTTCGCAAAATAATAAATTGTTAATCAGTTACAAAATACATTGTTGCATTACATCACAAAAGTATTATATAAATGAATGCCATCCAAGAAGAGCTGAGTAGCCACCTCGTGCCATCCTCAGCAATCATTACCTGCCAACTGGAAATACATCAAAGTCAACGTTGCTGAGTAAGTTCTAGTTTTATAAAATAAAACATACTTTTCTTTCGTTAAAACCGTTCTTTGCTTTCATGCGATCATACATCATACGTACACATAGATAATATCATTATTCTCTTCTTTAATCTTTCATGCTCTCATTCTTTCATCATTTCTTATTTCTTTTCCTTTCACCATAAACTTTACCTAGCTAGTCTAACATAGACCAGCTATAACGGTGCATCGCACCTCTAGTCATAGTACGCAGGGTAGAGTTTAGGTGTACCACTACTATGTGCAATACCTAGCTATTCCTGGTACTAGACCTAGGTCTAACATAGACTAGCTATAACGGTGCATAGCACCTCTGATCGCTGTACCTAGGGTATGCAACAATGGGCCTATACAAATGGTCAATTACAAAGAAAGACTCCGATGTGCATCCTCCCGGGGTAGCGAACCCGCACACCGTTGGGCTAACACCTTTTAATGGTGTGTCCCGACATACTATGCTCGCAAGACTTTTTTTACTTTTATTATTCGTTAATGCATACATTCTTACTTCATGTTCCTCTTTTCTTTATGTTTCACTTTACGTTACATAATATTTTCACTTCATTCATTAACATGACACGTGAAGCCACAGGAAAGATAGGCATACATCTTAATAAGGAACATATCATACACAGTCATCAGCATCATACAGGGCAACATCATACATACATAACATGCATAATCATGCAACATCATCATCATGCCCAACATGCTCTCTACGGCTTTAACAGTCCTCTTACAGGAACTTACGGGAACCTTTACGTCAAAACTTACATCTGCACTTTCCACCGAAAGTCAGAAGTCAAACTACACTTTTCTTCGGGTGTAACAGCCCTATTCGGGCGTATGGACACCCTTCAGTCACATGGCCCCCATGCGACTGAACCTCATGTAAATGGACCTCATGCGGATGAACACCCAAGCGAATGGAATTAATGCGAATGGAATTAATGCGAATGGACCACATGGGAATGAAACTAATGCGGATGAGCACTTATGCGAATGGACCCTCAGTCGCATGACTCCCCATGTGTCTGGCCCCAATCGTGCAAATGAACTCTCAATCATGCAAATGAACCCCAATCACCCCTCATTCGTCCGTATGGCCTCCATTCGGTCGCCTAGCCCTAGCTGGTGCAGAATGCAGTTCATCCCAAACCTAATCTGCCATTTTCAACCTCCAAGCTCATTCAAACCCATTATAAGTCCAAATCAACCATCCTAAACCTCAGGAATGCATACCAAAACACCATTCAAGCACACACAAGCTCACAAGCAAGGATCAAACGAATCATACACACCCATAAACATACACAAACGGGTCAAACACATACACACTCAAAAACCCGATTTTCAGATGCGTTCCAGCCTTAAATCATTCAAAAACATTTTAAGGAGGGGTCCTAGAACTCGCACAAACGACCACAACGAGAAGAGCTTCGATTTGACTCGCTTCTCAACGATTTTGCTCACTCAAATAAACCTGAACCAACTTCTCTCCCCTTTTCTCTTCTTTCTCTCTTCTCCTCTTCCTTTTGGCTAAAAATGTAAGTGTGGGGAGAGGGTAATGGCTGCCCTCTCCCCACATATATCTTCATATACCCAATTTTCTCTCGTTGGCGAGTTTGGTCCCTCGACTTTGGACTTTATTTCTTTTCTTCCTTCATCGGCTTCAAGATAAATAAATAACCGGGTGTTACATATGTGAAAAAATAAAATAATTGCTCAAACAAGAAGATAGGTTGTGTGCCTCTCTGCTGTGCGGTGGCACTAACTTGAGGATAAGCATAACCTAAATATTCTAGAATTCACTGTTGTTTGTGCCACTCTACTGTGCGGTGGCACTGATTTGAGGCTTAGCATCTCTTTGAAAGCTCTTAGAATAGTTTCTTCTTGTAATATACCCATAGACCGCTCAAAAACCTCTTGTGGAATGTTGATTACCATATAAGCGTGGGATCCAGATGCTCGTTGAAATAATTAAACTTTAACTTATCACCAATGTGTGTCAAAAGTCTGTGTATGGATTTAAAAGGACAAGTATACTAATAATCATTGTGAGGTGTAGTTCTTGAAAGTCAAAATCATTGTGTGCATCTGGTTGTTGTAGTATGATTCCTAAACTTGCTATTGACACTCGGATCAAAACAAGAATCGAGCATTAAAATGGTAAATGAAAATGTCCCAAATGATTCTGATACACCTGTATGATTCCAAAATGAATCGTACAGAAATGATATTATAGAATTGAAGTTGTGCTGTCCTGGAAGTAAAATCGGTTAGAAGTACTCTAATAGGTTTCTTTCCATCTCTGACCCAAAATACAAAATTATGTCTTAATTTCATTATAAATTTCTAGTTGTCTTGTTTAAATTTTAGTTTTATTAGGAAAAAATCGACTATACATATGGACTCAATCTGTGAATCACTCACTCAAAAGGGTCGCGTCTGAGGCGACCAAAACGTTGAAAAATAAAATGAGTCGCGTCTAAGGTGACTAATTCGTTGTAAGTAAAAGGATCACGTCTAAGGTGATCAATAGGTTTTTTCAAATTCAAAAGGATCACGTCTGAGGTGATCAACTATTTTTCAAATTAAAAAGGTAATGTCTAAGATAATCATTGGTCATAACGTGTTATCAATCGTTAACAGATTAAGTGCCTGAAAGTGCATAAGGCAAATTACATAAGTCATAGTCATACACATGACTGGACCATAAGTATGGACCAATCGCACAAATGGAGCATGAGTATGAATCATTCGCACGATTGGATCATGAGTATGAACCAATCGCACGAATAAAGGTAACCGACTGAATCAGTCATACGACTGAACCCCAGTCGCACGAATGGATGATAACGACTGAGCCAGTCGCACGATTGAGACCCACTCGCCCGAATGAAGCGTGAAAATAGGTCCAGTCGCCCGACTAAAGATAAAATTAGTATAAATAAGGTTAAAGTCGGTCGCATATCCTCATCACCCTTCAATCGTCTCCAAATCGCTGAAAGCAC
This sequence comes from Flaveria trinervia, assembly GCA_025506515.1. Classification (NCBI taxonomy): domain Eukaryota; kingdom Viridiplantae; phylum Streptophyta; class Magnoliopsida; order Asterales; family Asteraceae; genus Flaveria; species Flaveria trinervia. The sequence continues at coordinate 85,686,368 of CM046450.1, forward strand.
ATATACTTTGCCAAAATTTGAATGAGTATTTTTCTCACCAATATTGTGTTACTGACATGTTTTCACATCATCTGCAGGTAATGAGTGATTGAAATAGCACAAAATGTGTGGTGTATTCAAACCCTAACAGACCCAATTTGATTAAAAATCAAGAAATCAGTAACAACCATCAAATAGACCACATAAACGTGCATAATGGTTAAAATGAAAGACACACTGTGACAATTAGGGTTTCTGCCAGTCTAAAGAGTCTAAACACAATGTTTAACTTCAAGTTTTGACCTAGATTTGAGGTTAAAGTGTCGAACAGTGAGTTATGTGACTGTACACTCCAAATGAACTTCAATCGCACGATTGAACTGGGCGAATGACTCAATCTCCCGATTGAACTCAGTCGCATGCTCAATCGACAGATTGAACTCAGCCACAGGATCAATCGCCCGATTGAACTTAGTCGCATGTTCACTCAACCGACTGACCTTAGTCGTATGATTCAATCGCACGATTGAACTAGACTGATTTCAAAACAGATTAAGTTTCAAGTGCTTCTGTTATGGATAATCTAATGTTTATGTGTCTTATGTTACAGAAACATGGTAGAGAGCTGGACCATAAAAACCAAGCACAACATCTTTGCTCACCTCGATCCTAGTTCCCAGAACGCTACTGAGTTCTCAGGGATTATCGCTTTTTTGCGCCGATCATGAATATTCAAGGCTATCTCGACTCCGTGCACACCTTACAGGTCCATCAGCAGTCATTATGGGATAGTGCCAGGGCTGACAGATCAGTTGAGCCTCATTGTATATGGAGCTTAATCTTTGGTCAAGAGATAGTGATCATTAAGGATGACTTGAGATGGGTCCTAGGTCTGGGAGAGGACGGAAACCACCCAACTAAGTTACATCCCCTCACTGTCCGGGGATGCTTATGAGGATCAAGTACGCCGGTGACTTAAATGCCAGGGTACTAAACAAGAGCAACATGTGCCCTCAATTCAAGTATTTGGCACATGTGATCCTAAAGTGCATAGCCTCCAAGCGTGTAGGATTGACGACCTCTTCGACCAAATCCATAATGCATACGTTGCACTGGTACTGAACTATCCATTCAGCTTCTCCCGTATGATCTTCTCCTATCTGATAGAGAACCTTGAAGCTAAAGGGAAGGAAGGATTCTGCATGTATCCTCGGTTCTTACAAATGATTATTGACGAGAAGCTTCCCTCACTGCCCAAGAAGAAAGAAGATGCTGTGGTGCTTGAGGTGATGGATGATACCACCTTAGGCAGGATAAGGGTCTACCGGGGCAAGTAGGTGAAGCCCCCGGTAAGGAGGTTGTTTGGGCATCTGGCCTGGGAGGATTATGTGGCGCCAACTAGGAGGAAGTGGAGCCACGACGATATTGATTCTGATGTTGAGTCTACAACTCAACCCTTTCATGAATCTGACGATGATGACCACGGTGATGGTCAAGGAGGTGATGGTTCGGGTGTACCCGAGTCGGCTCCCATTCACCCTGATTTCCAGATTGAAGAGGAGGAGTCTGATGAGGAGCCTATGGTGCAGACGGTGGGGAGCCGGGTCGTAGCCACTGAGAGAGGGATCAGGGCGATTGGTGGACGCTAGGGGGAGTCTGGGGATGCCACTACTATTGATACAGATCCTTTGTATACCCTGGACTAGCCCAGCAGCCAAGGGGGAGCCTCTATTTCTAAAGGCTCCAAGAAGAAGAGGATAGCTCACCCTTATGGAAAAAAGGGTAAGAAGCCAAGATTTACATTGACCACATCCACTATCATTGCCACAACCACCACTACAGCCATAGCCACCACCACATCTATCACATCAACCACAACTACCACCACCACTACCACACTCCCTACCACTACTACCACACTCCCAACCACCACTACTACAACCAACCCTTCACCATCCACTCATATCTGACCACCCATATTCACCACATTCACCACTACCACCATCAGCCACCAAGCAGGTCCATCAGCCCACTCTACCCTCCATTAGGGTAGAGGAACAGCTGGCTGCACTAAACCGCATGGTGCTGAAGTTGTTAGCTGCTGATGAGGAAAGCGCTGCTCAGCTAAGTCAGCTTGTGGAGCTCAATGCTGCTCAAGCACAACAGATTTCCTAGCAAGCACAACAAATTACCCAACTTCAGGAGTGCAATGACTAATCAGTGAAGAGGATTGAGGAGTTGAAGGCTCAAACAGGACGATCATGCTCAAACTAAAGGGATCAAAAGAGGAGCCTTTGAAGATTAGAGGGGGTGATGATGATGATGATGAAGATGATGATGATGGTGATGATGATCAGACTGATGAAGTAGATGACAGTGATGATAAAGGGTCAATGGGAAAGAAGAGAGGAGGTGATGATGAAGAAGGTGATGCAACTGCATCAGCCTATGCTCAGGGTCAAGAAAGGAGAACCAAGAGAACACAAGACCAAGGAGCATCATCCTCTGCCCCTCCTGCTAAGAAACCTGCAATTCAAGACAAAAGTGATGACTAGATGTTTATGTATTTGAAAACCTTTTGTACTTGAATCTTGTATAACAGTTCTGTAATTAATGTTTATATATAACTTAATATTTAAATGTCTTGATTAATTACTAATGGTTGATGTGTTACATGTTGAAATCAAGCAGATCAAACATCTCAGTAAGATGAATATGATGTTGCTACCCCTACAGCAAATCAAGTCTTAACTCACAATGATTCTTGATTCGCAAGGGATTGTCAGAAGGTCGGTGAGCTATACTCCCGAAGAAGGAGAAATCATACACGACCTGACTGATGAGCAACTTGCAGAGATGTTCAGGCTAAACCCAGACGAGATTGTCATAGATGCACCTACTTTTGATGTGACTAGTGACGATGAGCTAAATGATATAGATGAAATAGAGATTGAAGATGTCACAGCTGAGCATTATCCAGAGTACATTGACCGAGAGGGCTTTGTGATCCCCAACTTGGGTGACACACTTGGCAGTGCTACCTTTGATAAACTGGATGAGATGGAAAAAAGAAGAATGAGAGCCAAGCCCAAGCCTCGGATGCTGATGTTGATCTAAAGAAGGCTGAATGGGCGGCTTGTTTTGCTGAGATACGAGCCCAACGCACTGCTCAAAAGCCAAATGCCTACCCAAGCTCTACAAGGTCAAGAAACATCTAAAGGTGTCGGGCAAGATTATTGCATGGGCATATTTTGAGGATCTTAACGTCTATGCAATTAAGAGGGAGAAAGGAATAGAGTACTTCAGATTCCCACATGATCTGAAGACTCTGCCTGGTTTTGAGCTCAACCAGCTGGCATGCCTAACTTTGTTATATGCTGATCCAAGGAAAATGTCAGGCTTGAGGCTGCACTAAGGAAAGAATACCACACCAGATGGGTAAACTTCAGACCTCGATAACCGAAGAGGTACATCCGAAGATCTGAAGTGGATCCCATTTCTCGAAAGCCTAAGGTAGTGCTGAAATGGAGTCCTCCGCGTATAATATCCAAGATTCCCTTACGGGAAATGCTATAGGACTTCACTCCACACTTCAAATGGTGGTATTATGATTGGAGAATAGGTGAAGCAGTCATAGTTTTACAGAGCGAGAGCAAAATGGAAACTATCCGGGTGTTGGACCCTATGTGGCTGACCAACTTGTTTGCGGACGATGTCTATACATTATACAAGTGGCCACTATTCTATGACTCGCAAGATATAGTGATGAAGTGGAGTCCTCCGCGCACAATGTCCAAGATTCCCTTACTGGATCAGTCGCACGATTGAGACATAAGATTGACTCAGTCACACGACTAAACCTTTAGTCGTGCGGATGGATCAATCGCATGATTCAGTCGCACGACTGAACCATGCTAATGGTTCAGTCGTACGATTGGAAAACCCTAACCTATAAATACCACCTAATTCGTGGAAAAATGTAACAATTCGAATACCTACGCACATAATCGTACCCTAGCCATCCAGAGACTCAAGAAAACCTGTTCCAACTTAAAAGTTCGCAGTTGATCCCGTTCTAATCATTCTTCACGTTTCTTTAATCATTAGATTGATCTGGACTGCATTCTCACTGATTGGATTGCCAATCAAATAAGATTCCGCACTATTTGGTCTGGTATACGCACATTACCAGTTGGTACTCCGTACGTAGACGGTCCTCCTAACATATATATATATGTATATATATGTGTATATATATACGTATATATATATATGTGTATATATATATATATCTATATATATGTATACATACATATATATATATATACATATATATATATACCTATATATATACACATATACGTATATATATACATATACATATATATACGTATACATATATATACGTGTGTGTATATATATATGTATATATTGTATATATGTATATATATATGTATATATATATAATATATAATATATACACACACACACACATATATAATATATATATACATACATATATATATATATACATATATATATATATATATACACACACACACACATATATATATATATATATATACATATATATACATACATACATATATATATATATATATATATATATATATATATATATATTATATATATACTTATTAATAAAGCAATAACTTGGTGCCACGTGACATACATAATAAATATTATATATATATATATATATATATATATATATATATTATGTACGATTTCATTTGGAAATTTAACTCTAAATTAAAGCATATCTTTTTTGTAAATAAAATCATATATAATATTTATTCTTTCTTCAAATAATTTTTCAACAAAAACTGTAAAAATCATTTATAATTTTTTTCATCTATGAAATCAATTTCTTGATTGTGTGATTTTATTAAATACTCGGTTCATATTTGACTCTTCATAAAATTTACGGTATTTTTTTCATCGACTACTCTTTAATTTGAAGGATTTCATGGGTATCTGTTTTTGGATATGAAATCATACATGATTTTAAAATATTTCTAAATCATCTGAGCTTTACGATGCTTTCGATTTGTCTTTAAAAAGTCTGATGATATCGCCTTTGACAAACTTCATCAACGTTCTCATTTTGGCTTCATTTTTATCAAGTCTTTTTCAACAAAAGTTATTTTTTTGTTATATTTCAGCTTTCATACTCTGCGATTATGATTTATCATATCATTGTCCACAATTGTGTTTTTGGATTATTGTTATTTTACTTTCAGTTTTTTGATTTGAAGGCGACCTACTTCAACAATTCATCTGTAAAGATGTATTACATGATTTTACTTTTTAAACTTTTTTATTTCTTTTTTATGTGTAATGCCATATTATTATTATGTTTGATTAAAATTCGTTTGATATGTGTAAATTGTTTTGACGTATCTAGAAATGTAATAATGAAAATCATACTTTTATTCGATAGTTGTCTTTGACACCTTCAGACAAAAGGATTTCTTTTGAATTTCAAAGAAGATAATTTTTGCTAGCAGTGTGTTTCGCAATGACAATAAACAAGAGGTAATGATAATCACTATCTAAAGTTGTTTTGTTTCTAAACATGGATCATGGTTAGTTCTATGTTGTATAATCTTGAATTAAAAGTAAAAAGAGATTAAAATTATTAATATAGATAGTGATGAAAAAATCACCAACAAAACATCAAATGTTGTATACAAATAAATTTTCGGATGTTTATGAATTTGAAATATTATTTTTCATGTTCAATTTAGTTTTTTATTACTTCAAGTTCTTATTTATAAGTTTACTAGCTTTAGTAAACCCGTATATTACACGAAAATAATAATATAATAAATTTATTAATTACAAAATTATATTTCAAGATATGCTATGATTGAAATAATAAAATAGTTATATCAATTTTTTATATTTTGTTTTTTAATTTTTAATTAAAGATTTTGTTATTAAACAAACTGAATAATCATGTCATTTTCAAAATTTTTTTGTTACTCCCAGATTTGATTATTTTCTGTTTATAAAAAATGAACTTTATAAAAATATTGATTTATTTAGAAATACCTTAATAAAAAATAAAAAGATTTCTTTCTTAATTTATTAAATATTAAAAAGTATTAATATAATATTATTAGTAATTATGGTAATTATTTAATAAGAGAGAAAAACAGGAAAATTTAGGTGGTGATGATTGTGGTTTTGACATGTGACACAACATTTACCTTTTTTTAGACTAAAAATATTTTATTCCATATTATTCAGTATTTAAATGTATAAATATTAATAGAGAAAATCTAATAATATTAGTTGTAGCTAATGTTAACAATTTAACATAAAAATCAATATACAAAGTATTATAAAAAATATTTTAACTTATGAACCTTTTTAAATAACAATAATATTTTTGAATTTAACCCATGTCTTACACGAATCTTTAACATAGTAAAAAAATATGTGTTACACGAGTCTTTAGTATAGTTAAAAATACTTTGTCTTGAGATCTACATAATCAAAAGTTTATGAAACATGATTGACATAATTAATTTTATTGTGGGCCATTCACATGCCAATCGATATTCTTGAGGAGCCCAAAAAGAAAAGGAGTTGATACTTAACAGAAAACTAACATGTATTAGATTCCAACTAAGATATTAAAGAGAGGAGCAAACCACCGCGACAACAACTTATAGTTGAGCAATTCACTCAAATTTATTTTTAAGGGGGTCACTCTTAATATTTTTATGGGGTGAACTGTCTTTTGTTTGTTTACATGAGAGGTGAAACAAAAAAATTCTAGGGGTCATTTGACGCAATACCATAATAAGTGTTTCCAAGTACCAGTACCGGTACCGGTACCAGTACCAGTACCCAACTAGTACCGAAAATATGTATAAAGTACCGGTACTTGATTATCTTATATTTCAGGATCCGTACTAATTGGTACCGGTACCGGTACTTTACCCAAAGTCATGTATAGTACCGCTAGTTCCCGAATATGCATATGTTATTTTTGAATTTGTATTTTATTTTTTAATACTTTTCACCCCATCAATTTGTATTTTGTTTTAACTTTTGAGGGTAATTATTTTTTTTAATATCATTGTTCTTCTTTTACTACAATGTCAAAAGATATACTACTTATGATTTTAATAGAAATGAATGGTTGACTACTGTGTGGACTTAGCAAAAAATAAGAAAAGTAAAGAAACTATCATTTTATGTAGATGTTTTTTTAATATCTTATTTTTGTTTAGTTATTATAAACTTTTAGAGGTATCTAGTATTAAACATGTACTGAGTAACATGTATAAAAATAGGTATTGGGTACCGTAACCAAGCATGCACCAAACAAGCCTAAAAATAAGTTGTGTAGGTAATGGGTACCAAAAAGGTATCGAGTACCGAAATACTGATACCGTACTCATATACCAAATTCGGTACCGATACCAGTACTCCTTTCTTATAAAATTCGTGACAGGGTATTTTCGGCAACGATACCGGTTCGGTACAAATACGGTACCGAGCTCATCCCTAGTGTGACACACTAGAGAAATTTATCTCATATATTAGATTATGTCATACAATCTTTTAAATTACAAAAGAAAATGTTTTCAATTGCGTTTGACACACACTGCTCTTTCACAATAGCGCATATTCATCTTCATCACCCTAAATCAAGTTAGTATCTATATTTATTTCTCACTTTGGACACTCATTTAGAAAATGTCCAAGTTCATCACATTTTTAACATCTAAATGGATTGTATCTGTTGGAAATGTTTACCGATCATGTCCTTTCTTGGGCTCATGGGTTCTTCTTGGGTCACATCCAAAGCCATCTTGATTTGCACTTCTACCATTATATTGTGACTGGGTAGTGAGATAAAGATTCTCATTTAGGATCGAATATAATGATTAAGTTAATGATTGAAAGGCGGTAACCAACAATTAATAAACATTTAATGCAGAAGAAATACTCATAAATGCTTGTTTGTATTGAAAGAGATGATGATTAAAGTATATGCTAGGGTTTGAGCATAAAACAGTAATGATACACCTGGAGAGTAAAGGACAAAATATGTTCTAAATGTCTATGAACCGTCACCTCATGTACGAGGTTTTCTATTCTATTTATTGGCAGACAAGATGCCTTTTTAGAAAATGACTAAACTGCCCCTGGCCTATACATAAGAACTAGTCTAAGTCTTGAGCCACATTTCTTCTTGTTCATCCGCATTGGCAAATACGGATGAGATGAATTTGATCAGCATTTCTTCACTTGATCATCCGCATTAGTATGTTGGTCATCCGCATTGGGTAATGTGGATGAACAAATACTTGTGTGCATTCTTGTCCGGTCATCCGCATTGGCAAATGCGGATGAACAGAATCTTGTCCGCATTACTTCTGGTCTTCCGCATTTGTTAATGCGGAAGAACAAACACTTGTCAGCATTTGTTCTTTGCCTTCCACATTAACAAATGCAGAAATCCAATACTTAATCTTCTACTGCAGAATCTTCATCCGCATTAATACTTGGACTTATGGGAATCCAGCAGAACAACCATCAACTCACCAATTGAATTGGCATGTATGATCCTTTCAGGGTGCAACAATACTCCACCTAAGGATTATACAGCCTTTGCTCTTCAATGTTTGGGTGGTGATTGAGGATGTGATGATTCTGCAGGGCCTTGTGGAGGCATTAAAAATGCTGCTTTAGTTGGATCCAAAATAGCCTTTATCATGTTGACAAAGTGTGTTGCATCAGACATCCTTTCCCTACTCAGCACATGGATCTTCATCTTGCTCATGTTGTAGATGGCTTCTAGTGGTAATTTCTTGAGGGAAATAGGTTTCAAGATAGATACCATAGACAGCCCATCTCTGTGAATTAATAAGCTTACATCCACATCAACCTCCAACTTAACAATATTCCCAAATTGCAAAGGGGTCATTTTCTTCTTTCTTTTATCTCTCTTGGCAGTGATACATCATATGCCATTTTTAGGAGCTTGATACATTTTAGAAAGAAGTGCATATCTTGTTCTCCGAGTTTGTTGCTGATTTCTCTGAAATATCTGGTATATATGTAATGGATGTAAGATTCATTAAGCAGCCTTACCTCATATCCACTGAATAATCTTATTTCAGCACCTTTCTTTCCTCCCTATTTTTTTCAATGACCATCTCATAAGTTGTCTCACCATAATACACATTTGAGATAGGTAAGGAGGAATGGGTACCAGACACCGATTTTCTCTTCAAAGATTCTGTTGGTTTCACTTTTAGCTCGGGAAACACAACTTCTTGAGCTTGTTTTGTCTATTTCTTCTTAAGGGGGTTGATAAAATACTTATCTTTCCTCATGCATATGGCTTTTAGTGATTTGAAATTATTAGTTTGTTTGAACATTTTGAGTATGTTTTCAAATTCATAACCCCTGAATATAGCTGAGTGATTGATCAGTTCTACTTGAGCTAGTTCTTTTAAGTCATGGATCTCTAGGGCATTTACAAGAGCAGAGTACTCTGTAAAGAATTAAACTAGCCCAGAGATCCTTTTAACCATACACATGTTCCAAGTGTTGTCATACTTCCATGCAATTATTTTCTGGTCAACTTTGCCTTTGGAGTAAATGTTGGACCAAAAGAACCAATGAGCGGATCAGAAAACCTTTAAGTCCCACAGACGTCACAACAACTACTGAAGACCATAACAGCTGAAGACAACAGCTGATTACAAAGTCTGAAGACAAGTGCTGAAGACAAAGTCTGAAGACATGCTGAAGACAAAGTCTGAAGACAAGTGCTAAAGACAAAGTCTGAAGACACAAGTGCTGAAGACCAAAGTATCAGACGCTGTCACAACAGCTGAAGAGGTCGTCTTCATAGTTGTGACGGTTTACCTTTTAGTAGTTTTATGTTTTATCTGTTCAGTAGTTTGACACAACAGCTGAAGAATACTTCTTCAGTTGTTGTGCTCGTCATAGTTTTATGTTTTTTAGTAGTTTTGTAAAACGACTGAAGAGCTTGTTCTTCAGTTGTTGTAGTTTCAGTAGTTTCTTATCAGTTGTTTCATATTTTGTACTTAACACTCTGATATGTTCTCAGTAGTTGTGAACATTTTAGTATTTGTTAAGAGTTAGTTATTTTTGTAATAGATCTGCTAGTTGTCACTTTCCCGTGATAACAACAGCGATTGCACTCTATATAAGGAGTGTCAACCTATTGTAATAGGTGAATGATTTGATCAGAAATATCAATATTACAGAAACATTCCTTGTTACAGAAATATATTCTCTCGTTATACCGTATTTGTTCTTAATGCATACGAGTATCAAATTCTTGCTACAATTTGTCTAATTCTTGTTCTTATTCCACTGCGTTACGCTCTATTACATCAAACTTTTGATCACTGATCCTGACAAATGGTATCAGAGCAGGTTAATCATTGATCGATCTAATAATTGATCATTGAAACTGCTATTCCAGATCCAAGTTGATTGAATTAGCATTTTTTTTGCAAGAAACGGTTATAGAGATTGAATTTTCTGTGTTTCGGGTCATTCATCCTGAGAATTCTCTTGGTTTTCATTGAGTCTGTTGTGGTCTATGTAAAAATTTTAAAAGCTTGAATTAAATGTATTTGGACTGAAAATGACTACTCCTTCCAATGATACTCATAATACTGTTCCTCAACCAAGCCTCCAATGCTGGTTAGGAATGAGTATAACATATGGCAACGACGAATGCTCCATCACCTGTCTATTAACAGCGCAGGTTGTTGGACATCAGTGGTACGTGGTCCACACAAGCCTATAGTGAATAACCCTGAAACCAATCTAATGGTTCCGAAGAGGAGGGAGCAATACTCAGATGAGGATAAGAAATTTTTTGAGATTGATGCAAAAGCCCATGGAATTCTGGCCATGGCACTGCCCAATGAAATCTATTCTGGGCTAATGCATCATGAAACTGCCCATGACCTCTGGAATGCCTTGAAAGAACAATTTGGAGGAACAGATGAGGTCTTGGCAAATAATAGAGAAATCCTTGCCCAACAATACGAGACATTCTCTCATAGAAAGGGTGAGACACTGACTCACAGTTTGAGCGTTCTCTTGTTTGATCTCTGAATTAAAAATGGTCAAACATGAGTACACCAGTATCTAGATGAATAACAGATTTCTCAGATCACTGCCTGAGAGATGGGACCACATATACTATTGTCCTACGCTCCAGTGCAAATTTGGACAAACTATCTCTCACCCAACTCCATGGGAAATTGCTCACATTTGAGAGAGAGATAGAACAGAAACGAAAACTGTCTTCATCTGGAAAGCTCACTGAAGACTTTGTACCAGGAAACACTGCCTTGGTTGGTCATGAGTCAGAATATGCTTCATCTGAATGCCAGTATGATGAGCATATTGATTTCTCCTCAAACACTTCTGATCTGCGTTTGTGAGTGTTCATAGTCAGTTTACTGGTTGTACTAATGACAATCTATGCTTCATCATGGATGATCTCAAGGGGATTGCTGATGATGACTTAGAAGAGATGGATATTTTGAGCCAAATGGCCTTGATAATATCAGATCTCAGAAGTTCTACAAAGAACTGGAAGAAAGTTCTCAGGACTCTCTGGCAAAACCAAAGTTGGTTTTGACAAGAGTAAGTTGAAGTGTCACAAATGCCACAGGCTTGGACACTTTGCTAGAGAATGCAGATCATCTGGATCTAATTCCTCTGCACCTTTTGTGACTTTTCCTGGCAATAGTCAACAACACAGAGGGCAACATCCTGTCAATTCTAGTCATCATTCTCAACCACAATCTCCTGCATATTTTGTTCCTCAGGGTCAAATGCCATATCCTTACCCTTGTTATTACATGCCACAGTCAAATCAAGTTCAAGTTCCTATAGTACCACAACCTCATGCACTACCAGAACCTCAACCATCTCAATCTCATCAACCTCAACAACACAGCTTCTTCACCCCTGGAGTTGTTGACTGGAGCAGTTTACCGGATGACCATGTCTGGTCATGAACAACTGTTCACAGGTGCTGGTCACATAGTGGTGACAGTCCTTTTGGGAGTTTGGCTCTCATGGCCCTGGAGTCTACTGAGGGTTCCTGCTCAAATGCATCATCTTCACAGGTAACTCAGGTATCTTCAGAGGCTAAAGCCAAGTTATGTTCTGAATCATGCATTGCTGCCTTTGTCTCTATTAGAGAGGCAAATGTAGCATTAATAAATCAAAAACTTGAGTTTGAGAAAACCATTTCCAAAAGAAAAGCTGAGTTTGAGTCTGCTCTTAATAGTAAAAATGATGAGATTTATAAGCTTAAATGCCAATTAAATGTTGAAAAGCCAAGCTAGAGGTTATTCTGGAAGACCAGAGAAGTCTCAAAGAAACCCTTGCAGTCACCCAGGTAGAGTGTGATCGATGGGTACAATCATGCAAAGGTTTTAAAATGCTTCTTAGTAAGCAATCTGCTTCCAATGTGAAGTTTGGTATTGGTTATAATCACACTGCTCCTCCTACAGATTTTGCTTCAAGAGCAGAAGTGAAATCTGATGGAGAAAGCATAACCAATCCACCTCATCATGTGATTCACTTTTTGATAGAGCATCATCAAAAGTTAAGTCAGCACTAAGCCTCTCAGAACCCATCAGCTGATGTTGATGGTTCCACTGCTGACACTCATTATGATCAAAGAGATGATCAACTCAGGAGTTATTTCTGGAAGTCCTGAAAGGAATGGAGAGCAAGATTTAACACCTGAAGTTCAAACTCCAACTACTATCAGCACTGAAGAGAAGAAAACTGTTAGTAGAAAGAGTTTGAAGACTACTAAAAGGAAGTCAAGAAAGCAAATATGCTTCCAAAGTACTGAAGAGCAAGTCTTCAGTAGTTTCATTCTCTTTAGTTGATGATCAACATAAGATGAAGAATAAACCATGTGAAGTATGTGGTTTGTTCAATCATCTTACAGATGATTGTTGGTACAAAAAGGGATCCAAACTCAAACATAAAGAGGAAAGTAAAGAGAAAATGGTTAAAATGAAAACTGAGTTTGAAGCCACATTTGTACCGGTAACATCAAATCCTGTAACCCTTAAGTCCAAAAAGAAATCCAAAAAGGAAGGGGTTAAACAGGTAACAGCGGAGATTGCTCAAAAGAAGAAGGTGCAACATAGGAACTATCAAACTCCAATGCCAATGTGTCTGAAGAGCTGAAAGCCTTATCACAAAATCAGACACAACTGGTTATGATGGTTCAACATCTATTGGGAGAGTTAACCAATTAGATGTTCCTATGTTGAAAACACAGAAAAGGAGGTCCATGCCAAAGGATTCCTTTTCTTCACCAGTTTCTTCCTCTCAGGCTGTTGTTTCCAACAAACATGTTAGTTTACCATCTGTTGATGAGAACAAGCCCAAGACAAAAAGGTTTGGGTCTCAAAATCTAACTAATTTGTTGTATTTTGCAGGTTCTTCAACATACCTTAGAGGCATCTGGTATGTAGACAGTGGAGGATCCATGCATATGACAAGAAACATATCACTTCTTAATGACTACTCTCAAGGAAGGAAGGGGTTTGTGTCATTTGGCAATGATGCAAAGGGTTACATCATCGGCAAAGGCTTTGTTTCCAATGGGGAAAAAAGTTTGATGATGTTAACCATGTGGAAAATCTCAAGTACAACCTCTTGAGTGTCAGTCAAACGTGTGACAAAGGCCATGTTGCTCTTTTCACCAGTCAGAACTGTCGGATTCTGTCATCCAAAGTTCTAAGTTTGATTGATAGGTGTTGGATGAACACGCTCTCCTAAAGGCCAACAGGACAGGAAGAGTGTATGTCTTAGATCTTTCCAAGAAAATAGATCTCAAAGGCCATCCTTGCCTATTTTCAAGGCTTCCCCTCAAGAATCTATTCTATGGCATAGAAGGCTGGGTCATGTTAATCTCAAAAACATAAGTCAGCTGATAAACCATGGTTTAGTAAGGGGACTGCCTATGAAGGAGTTCAAGTGTGAAGATAACTGCACTGCTTGTTTAAAAGGAAAAACAACACAAAGTTTCATTTCCCTCCATAGAGGAACCTAAGTCCACTGCCTGCTTACAGCTTCTTCACATGGATCTATTTGGTCCTGTGAGAGTGATGAGTATGGCTAAGAAGAAATACTGTCTGGTAATTGTGTATGATTACTCCAGATTTGTATGGACTTTCTTCTTGCATTCAAAGGATGAGGCTGCGCAGTCCATTATGAACTTTGTGTTACACGTTGAGAAGCAGTATTCCCTACCAGTTAAGTGTGTGAGGAGTGACAATGGTACTGAATTCAGAAACCACATACTTGATGAGTTTTACTTATCAAAGGGAATCAAGAGGCAGTATAGCATCCCAAGAACTCCTGAGCAAAATGGAGTAGTGGAGAGAAAGAACAGGACCCTTATTGAAGCTGCAAGGTCCATGTTGGCTGATTCTGGACTGCCAATGACTTTTTGGGCTGAAGCTGTCAATACAGCTTGCCATGTACAGAATAGAGTTCTAGTAAATCAGAGGTTGATGAAGACTCCATATGAGTTTCTTCATCATTTGGCCCCTCTAATTTCATTCTTCAGAGCATTTGGGTGTCCTTGTTTCATTCTCACACACGGGATCAACTCCAAAAATTTGATCCTAAGGTGGATGCAGGGTACTTTGTTGGTTATTCATCAACTTGCAAAGCATACAGAGTCTTCAACTGTAGAACAAAGATGGTTGAAGAGACTCTACATGTTAAGTTTAATGAATCTCCAAGGACAAGATTCCACAAAGCCCTGTGGAGATATTTGATTTGGACATACTGCAATATGTTCCTTATCAAACTCCTGCTGTTGCTCCTGTCAACAGTTCACCACCTGGTGGTTCTGCTGGTGCTGCTGCTGATGATGATAGCAGTACTCACCTCTTCAGGTTTAGTGATCAACTGCCTGATTCAGCTAGACCTGATGGCCCTGTAGCTCCAGTAGCACCATCCACAACAATGCTGATGAGATTTCTTCAATTCAACTTCCTTTGATTACCATCCACTGATTGTTTTCAAGAAATGATTTACCATCACCATCTGTTGCTGTTGAGCCTGCTAAAACACTTGCACAGATCTCATTGTGTATCAAGATCTGAAGAATCACCCTATGTCTTAAATCATTGGTGATATCACTGCTGGCGTATCAAGAAGAAGTCATTGTCAAATTTCTGCTTCTATGCTCTCTTCATCAGCCAGCAAGAGCCAAAGAATTATCACATTGCTTTAAAGGACATGGATGGGTTGATGCCATGCAGCTTGAGCTTCTTCAGTTCAAGAAACAGCAAGTGTGGGAACTGGTTCCTCTACCTCCGGTAAGTGGCAATAGGCACTAAATGGGTGTTTAGGAACAAAACTGATGAAAATGGGCTTATTGTTAAGAACAAGGCCAGACTGTTGTTCAGGGGTTACACAAGTAGAAGGCATTGATTATGATGAAACCTTTGCCCCTGTAGCCATACTGGAAGCAATTTGATTGTTTTTAGCTTATGCTGCTTATCAAAACCTTAAAGTTTTTCAAATGGATGTCAAAAGTGCATTTTTGTATGGGAAAATTAAAGAAGAGGTTTATGTATGTCAACCACCAGGCTTTGAGGACAATAAACATCCTAATTGGGTGTATGAGCTTGATAGGCTCTTTATGGGTTGAAACAAGCTCCTAGAGCCTGGTATGAGACATTATCAAACTTTCTTCTGGAAAATAATTTCACTAGAGGCTCCATAGATAAGACTTTATTCATTAAGAAAGCTGGGTAGCATAATCTACTTGTTCAAATTTATGTAGATGATATTATTTTTGCATCCTCTGATCCACAGTTGTGTGATGCCTTTACAAAGTTGATGCAACATAAGTTTGAAATGAGTGCCATGGGAGAATTACAGTTCTTTCTGGGTTTCCAAATCAAACAAAAGGCTGATGGAATTTTCATTCATCAGTCCAAATACACAAAAGATCTTTTGGAAAAGTTTGATTTACAAAACTATAAGCCCTGTTCTACCCCCATGTGCAGCACCACACAACTGGATACAGATCAGAAAGGTAAAGTGGTTGATGAACACTTTACAGATGTATGATTGGGTCCTTGATGTATTTAATAGCTTCTAGACCAGATATTATGTTTGCTACATGTGTTTGTGCTAGATTTCAGGCTGCACCTAAGGAGTCTCATTTGATTGCAGTCAAGAGGATCTTTAGATATCTGCAAGGCACTCCATCTCTAGGTTTATAGTATTCTACTAGACATTCTGGTAAATTAGTTGTTTTTCTGACAGTGACTATGCAGGGTGTAAGTTGACCAGGAAATCAACTTCTGGTGGATGTCAATTCCTAGGCAACTGCTTGATTTCTTGGCAGAGCAAGAAACAGACCTCAGTTGCTACATCACTGCTGAAGCAGAGTACATTGTCACTGCAAGCTGTACATCTCAGGTACTCTGGCTTCAAAACCAATTATTGGATTATGGCATAACAGAGACTAAGACCCCATTGTTAATGGACAACTCTTCAGCTCTTGTATTGTCAAGAATCCTGTCCAGCACTCTAGGACTAAACATATTGAAATCAGACACCATTTTATTAGAGATTGTTTTGAAAACGGTCTGATTGATCCAAAATTTGTTCCTAGTGCTGATGAGCTTGCAGACATTTTTACTAAGCCTTTGGATAGTTCAACTTTCCACAACCTGGTGTTAAGGCTTGGTATGCTACAGCTAGAATAAGTGACAACTATTGATGATCTCAGCTCATAAGTACCGATGATCATTAGTTCATTATTGTCAGATATAAGTACTGATGAGTTTTTTTACCCTCAGTAGTTTTTATAACTACTGAAGGCTACATACCTCACCAGTACTGAAGTACTTTATCTGTTAAAACAGCTGATGTAGTTACAACAGCTGATGTAGTCACAACAGCTGTTGTAGCCACAACTACTGATGTCAGAAATGCAGATAAGTACTGATGTCCTATGAAACACCTGAAAAACAGGTGAAAAGTCTGATGAGTAAGTGTTGAGGACAGTGTGAAACAACTGAAAAGCTATGAATTGACGAAAACAGCTGATGAGTAATTACTCTTCAGTTGTTTCTACAACTGCTGTTTCATTAAAAACAACTGAAGCCAAAACTATGTCTTCAGTAGTTTACTACTGAAGACTAACACCAAGTCTTCAGCTGTTTACCACAACTGCTGACAAAACCACTGTCTTCAGTAGTTTCACAACTACTGATGACTAATACCAAGTCTTCAGTTGTTTCATCACCTGAAGTCAAAACTGTCTTCAGTAGTTTTATAACTACTGATGACCAAATCAAGACTTCAGCTGTTTCAACGTCTGACGGTTAAAACCAAGTCTTCAGTTGTTTTATAACAACTGCTGATCACACCAATATGGTCAGCCTTTTCAAACCTCTGAAAGTTAATACCACGTCATCAGTAATTTCAACAACTGATGACTCACACCAAAACCTTCAGTCGTTTTCTAACCCGACCCTTTAAATACCTTATCCCAACTTCAGAGTTTTTATCTTCTCCTCTCAAACCTAACGTTCAAAAAAAAATATCTACCCTCTCTTCATCAATGGCGACCATGCAACTAAAACCTCGACACAACTGTGTCGCACATCTCACAAAATCGCCATACTGGACCAAGTTTCACAACGCCATTGATTTAATGGTTCAGTCACCCTACAAAACGGCTTTTCTGGTAAATCCCACCATATATGCCGAATCCCTTAACCAATTCTGGACAAACGTCACTCTGGTCTCTGAGGAGAATGACACAGAGTCTCTTCAATCGTTTGTCCATGGCCAAAAAGTGGTCATTACTCCAGACACTCTTCGCCAAACCCTTAATCTGGATGATGCCACTTTCCCAACTGGTTATCCAAAGGGCACAACAGATCAATCATTTGCCCACCATGGATACCAGGGTAACCTGAGTGCATCTACCATACTGAAGAAACATTTCCCGGATGCCGAACGTCTCATATTTTATATGGTAAATGTATGCCTTGCCTCCAAGACTTCATCATGGGATCAAATGTCCACAAGGTGGCAACAGGTAATGTACTCCATCCTTGAGCAACAACCTTTAATTTTTATGAAATACTATTTTGTGAGCTCAAGGATATGGCCAAAAACAAACTGCTAACCGTTGGCCTAGGAGTCCCTGCTATGGCTGTACTGCTGGAAGTATACTCCCGGCACAACTCTGACCAATCACTGAAAATGGCTGCCAAGCTGCGCAAACCCACGCAGCTGGAACCCACAGCCACCACCTCCAAATCCAAAGTCCCCACCAAACCCATTAAAAAGAAGACAAAAAAGGCTAGTCAAGGAAATGAGTCCCCTGAGGATGCCCTTGCAACACAAACGTAGGCTATATCCACTGGTTATAACCCCTAGTGGATACAAGGACTCTCCCAGCCACAGCCGCTCAGGATTCCTCTCAAAAGGAGCCTGCAGCAACCACAGAAGGGGTACCCACAAATATGGGATCTTCCTCATTTGAGGAGATTGCCATTGAAGTGCACCATTCTCCCCAGGTGCACACTGCTTTTACCCCATCTCCCCATGCAACTGCCCCCCAAAGTCCAACCATTATCATTGCAAACGTGCTGACTCAGTTGCATGCCTCTCCTCCCCCCCAACAACCACCAACAAAGGGGAGAACCACAACTATAGAGGACGAGGATCACCATGCTTCTGACAACCCACAGCACCGGGTTTACACGTTCTATCTCCTGGTGTGGATATGGAGATTAGAACATCTAGTGAGGCTGCCACCTCTTCTGAATCAGCACATGATCAGAATGAGGCTGGTAACATAGCTAAGACCTCACTAGAGGCAACAACTGATGAAGGACATAGTCCTGAGGCTGGAAGTCCCCATTCCAAGAAAAAGGGGCACATGCTAAAACTGGTCTACACCCAGTGCATGTACATCCTGCTACAAGCAGGAGGTCAGGTGATTCAGCATCTGCTGATGATGACCTGGGCTTCTTTTATGATGTTCTGGCCCAGAACATAATTCTTGAGGAAGAAGTCAGTAGACTACAAAGACTACTTGACCAATTCTCACAAGAAGCAAGTCCATCTGCCACCAACATAAACCCACAGATGGCACCTTCACCTGAAGGTGTCCCACACACTCAGCCACTCAAAACTCCCAAGCCACCAGCTTCTGTTTCTGGCACTGCTTCTCAGGGACAGAAGCCCTCTGAGCATACAGTTGCTATCTTTCGGCAATCCCTACCTCTCATCACCCCAATGATCACAGACATTGTGATCAAAACCATGGATGAGAGGCTTCCCTCAATCATACAACCCCTGGTGGAGGAGATTGTGAGCACAAGGCTTTCTGCTACTCAAACCCTTGCAACCAATGCAACCAAAAAGGGGGAGAGTCAGTCAGTGAAAGCAAAGAGGAAGAGCAAACTGAAAGAAAAAGAAACTGAGAAGGAAGAGGAGTCTGTGAAGGGAAGCGAAAATAATCAAGTGGGTGAAAGTCACAAAGACTTTCATGTCACATATAAGAAGAGGAAGGGTGAAGGAAAAGAGAAAGAACTCCAACTCGATGAGATGATCAAAATGGCAGATGCTACACATAGTAAATCAATGGATGCCATTATTGATCAACTGTATAGACAAGGGTTCGATACTGCACAACTTGACTCAGAGATCAGGAGACTTGAAGTTGAAGAAATTAACTCAAGATGGGCAAGTTATGATGCATTAGAAAGAGAGAGACTAGAGATCATGATCAGATTCATTGCAAAATATCTTGGGAGATCATTGATCGAGATTAAATCATGGACCAGGGACAGTATCTTGGCCATAACCTCCAAGATCTGTTCGTCTGAAGCATACACTAAGGGTTAGTAGTCGAAGCTTTGAATGAAGCAGGAGCAGGGAGCAGGACTTAGCTAGCCAAACACTCAAAAGCGAAACTCACCTCTAAAATGCTAACTCAGCCTGTCAACATTCCCTCTCCAAAACAACCACAACCACAACCCACAAAACCAACTCCCTTACCCTCTAAACCAATAGCCGATGATGCACCCAAGAAGAAGAAGAGAAGGGTGTTGAGGCTAGAAGAAGAAGAAGAAGAAGAGGATGATGTGGAAGAAGATAGGCTGCCTCTGTCTGCATTCCTAACATTGCCTAAAGCCAAACCCATGCCCATCACTCCCACCTCACAGATGGAAACTGTGAGAGTAAAGATTGAAGAAGAGCAGCAGCAAAGGCTTCATGACGATGAGATGTTGAAAAGCATCACAAAACTTATGCTGCTTCTTCATCAATAATTAGTATGAAGAAAGAAGCTCTGAGGCTGTACACCCTTGCCAACACATTTCAATATCAGAAGGAAAAGGTGAGAGTATGGCCTGATCCTAGGGTGGCTCACAAGATTGTAAGGAAAGACATTCCTTCAAGATACAAGGGCCAAGTAAAAAGGATCGTAGATGAAGAGATCACAATGGTCCTTGTAGTATCACCCTGGGAGATTGTAGAAGATTTCAAGAAGGCCTATGAGACTAAACAGCCACCCCAAAAGATGTTAGAGAACAGATTTATTAAAAAGGGGTTAGTCTACAAGAGGCTTGAGAACTTCAAACAAAATGAGCTCAGTCTGTTACTTGAAGGGAATCATCCTGATGAGTTTGCATACAGAAAGATTACAACAGTTGAGCTCAAAAATGGCAAACAGGCCAAGTACATCTCAGAGCTGTGTGGGCGTGAAGGATTGTTTGATGGTGAAGCTGAGAACCTGACCATGGAAGAACAAATTATGTTTCTCAGAGCATACACCAGAGAATCCTACAGGCTTATACATGGGAAGTGAGTCTCATGGATGGGGGAACAACTCAGTGTCCAATTCCCCAATACAAAGCTCCCATCCATACATTGCCAACCAAATCATCAGAGACTCATTCCTAGGCCAGTGCTTATATGGGTCATCTTCTCAATTGATCAAGAAGGAAAAAAGACCAACCATTCTGCCAACAATAAGTGGGACCTCAATAAAGTTAAAGTTTTGGCTGCATTGGTTCAGGGGGAGTTTGTTGGACCAAAAGAACCAATGAGCCGGATCAGAAAAACCTTAAGTCCCACAGACGTCACAACAACTACTGAAGACCACAACAACTGAAGACAACAGCTGCTTACAAAGTCTAAAGACAAGTGCTGAAGACAAAGTCTGAAGACAAGTGCTGAAGACAAAGTCTGAAGACAAGTGCTGAAGACAAAGTCTGAAGACACAAGTGCTGAAGACCAAAGTATCAGACGTTGTCACAACAGCTGAAGGGGTCTTCTTCAGTAGTTGTGACGGTTTACCTTTTAGTAGTTTTATATTTTATCTGTTCAGTAGTTTGACACAACAACTGAAGAATACTTCTTCAGTTGTTGTGCTCGTCAGTAGTTTTATGTTTTTCAGTAGTTTTGTAAAACGACTGAAGAGCTTGTTCTTCAGTCGTTGTAGTTTCAGTAGTTTCTTATCAGTAGTTTCATATTTTGTACTTAACTCTCTGATATGTTCTCAGTAGTTGTGAACATTTCAGTAGTTTGTTAAGAGTTAGTTATTTTTGTAATAGATCTGCCAGTTGTCACTTTCCTGTGATAACAGCAGCGATTGCAATCTATATAAGGAGTGTCAACCTATTGTAATAGGTGAATGATTTGATCAGAAATATTCAATATTATAGAAACATTCCTTGTTACAGAAATATATTCTCTCGTTATAACCGTATTTGTTCTTAATGCATACGAGTATCAAATTCTTGCTACAATTTATGTAATTCTTGTTCTTATTCCGCTGCGTTACGCTCTATTACATCAAACTTGTGATCACTGATCCTGACAGTAAATACACCTCTAATCAACTCTGAAGTGGTTAACCCTTCTTGAAGTTTTAGTTGGGAGGGTTCAGCAAACCACTCAGGGTATTTATGAAGCACAGGTGCCAAAAATTCTTGATCTTTTTGGGTGAGTTACATGTCTTGAGCTGTCACTCTAGATCTTGGCTTTTTGTTTATGATTTCTTCTTCTATCTTCTTGAGCCTATCTTTCTTTTCATTAATTAGCTTGAGAGTGGAAACCCTCAATGAGTTTTTTTTCATATTCCCAAGCTTCTTTCTTGTGAAGCTTTGGCTTGAAAGATAATCCTTCATTTCCTTATCTGACATGCTATAAGGATCCGGATATATGGGTTCAGCAGTTGATGTTGATTTCTTCATGCCTGATAGTTTGGGCACAAGAACCTTTCAAGAAAGGGTTCTTTCATACTCAGTTTCAAAGGTGGGGTCTAGAAGTTTGTTGAATTTCTCCTCTTTTGCTCTCATTCCCTTATACGTCATACTAAACACTTCATCAGCATCATATCCATGGTTGATCAAGAACATGGCTTTATTATGAGGTCATCTGTTTGTGCCTTTACGATCATTTCATCCATAGATGTTTCTTCTTGTACAGGACTATCAACATCTACATGCTCATCAGCATCATATCCTCCTTCAATCTCTCCTTCTTCAAGATCAATAAAGACAACTGGTTTCTTCAGTTGTGCCTCAACTTGTTCACGCTCTTCCAAGAATTCTGCTATTGCAGCAAGACTTATGGGATCATCTTGTTTGGTTTTATTTACTGGTTCTTCTTCTTTCATAGGTCTCTTTCCTTTAGCTTTCTCAGATAGATACTTCCTCCTTTTGGTGTAAGTTTGTATTGAAGGACCAGGTGAACATTTAGGCTTTTCAACTTCCTCAGGCAATTTTTCAGCCTCTGTTTGTTCTTCATTATAAGGAGTAGCAACTTGTTATTCCTTTCCTCTTTCTTCTTAACATAACTTTCTGATTATTTCTTTTTGCTCATCAGTCAAAGACACAATAGGAACTATTTGCATACTCAACTCCTTTTCCAAAGGGACAGGAGATTCAGGAATGACCACTATGGGTTCAGTACTAGTCCTTTGGTCAACAATAAAATCTCAAAATTCATCATCAATAATGAATTCTTTAGATGTAAAACTGTCTAAGTCATTCATTATATCTTTGAATTCAACCTCTTCTACATGCTTGTTGGCTGTTTCCTCTGAATATAATACCATTTACAATCTAGATTCATCTTGATTTACCTTGCTGGGTTCTGCTGCTTGCTCTGAGAATCTGATTCTTTTAATAGGAGGAGAGTTATTACTACTCTCCTCTAAATTGCTTTTAGATTCAGTTTCTTGTTCATGTACTTGCTTGACTTATGATTCGACTTTCTTCTTGATTTCAACAAGCATCTCAAGTTCGGTTATTCTCTTGTTCAGAAGTTCATTATGCTTTTGAAAGTCAATGATGGTCTTATCTTTCTCTTCAATTAGTTCTTCTTGTTCTTCTATGGCTATCGTTTGAATGGCCAAGGTGTCCAAGTGACCACTTATCTCATCCCTTCCTTATTGAAGAGCACCAGTTAAGTAGTTAATCTCCTTATCTTTCTCTTTCTTTTCAGCTTTATAATTTTCTTTTAACGCTTTCAACTCATTCTCCTTTTCATCAAATTCAAGAATTCTATCTCCAATGATGCTTGTTCTCCTGTTAAGTACTCTTTCCAACTTTTCAATCTTTTGCATGAGCTCAGAAATCAACTCATCCTTTTCATCTGGTCTGTTCACATTGGATTCAGCAAAGCACTTTGAAGGAGCAATCTCAGAAAAGGCTTTCTTCACAGGCATTTGGACAGGTTGATCCTCCTCATCCGAAGATGATTTGGATCTTTAGATGAGCTGGTGGAATCTCCATACTCAGTTGGATTATCACTAGTAAGGAATGGTTGAGGTGGTGATTTTGGAGATTGATGAGGTGGAGATATGATTGGTTGATCTATTGGTGATGGGATAGGTGATTTATGAATTGAAGTGGTTGGTGATTTATGGGGAGATGGTAATGGTGATGGTATAAAGGGAGATGAAATATCATGATCATGAGGACCAATGTGAAGATCACCCCCTAACTCCTCCTGGGGTGACACTTGCCTTGATCCTTCAACTCTTTCCTCTGCATGATCAACATCAGCTTGAGCTTCTTTCTGAATGGGCTCATCAACAAGAGCCTCATGTTCTTCTATTTGTTGAATCATCCAAGGTAGTAGGGGAGAGTATGCTCCACTATAATAATTTCTTGGATCTCTTTTCTTAATGTACTTATAGGATTTGGCATCATAATAAGGAATATCCAAAGTTGGTCCTTCAAGTACCAGATAAGGAAATGCTTCATTAATCAGACATTAGAGAAATCTTGCATACATTAAGAACATATGCCTTCTTCCTTCTTGAATGTTAGAGGTTTGACCATTGAATACATAAGCAGACATGTTGAAAGGTTTGTTTGTGCATAAGGCACATATGGCGGAGGAAGTAATCACAGGTATATCATTCCAACTAGTCTTCCACTTAGATAAGCAATGTTGAAAGAGGTGAATTAGAAACCTCCATTGCAAATCAAGCAACCCCTTAAAAATTTGCTTTCCCTCATAGCCACGTTCATATCCAATTTCTACAAAGAAAATGGTGATTTCTTCATCTTCTAACTCAATAGGAGCATTAGCATCATCACCAAACTATAGACACTGTCTCACAGTTTGTTCCATGGTGGTCAAAGAGAGATCATTAGTAATTCTTCCCACTACAGTCATTTCACCCTCCACATCAGTCACTTCTGTAGTAGTCCAGAATGATCTGATATATCTTTCATAGATGATGGGCCTAACTGTAATAGCATAAGCTATTCTAGTAGTAGATATGAATCTGATCATGTCTCTCAGTCCTTCAGCGTTAGGTACATCAGGGTCCAAAAAACCGTTGACGTTATGGAGCTTGCTCCATGTAAGATTATCCATTTAATCTGCAAATAAGACATATGAGTAAGATTTGACGAGAAAGTATATGCACCATTCATTAGTTTGACTGTTAATGGTCAAAGATGAATGTTTGACGTTACTGTTTGATTGTTGTCACGTCAAACGGTGAATTTGTGATGAACAATCATAGTTTCTCTGTTTTTCAAGTTTAAGTAAATGCATTATTAATATGATCAACTGTTGATACATGTATGTCCCTAGATCATGATATGAAATGTAATAGATCTTGTTTATCTGATTCAGATGTAATTTGATATGATTAATGAAATGATATTGATTGTTTGTGATTTGTAATGTCTAATATTTCATTAATGAGCCGATATTAAATTAGTTAATTAGGTTAGTGATTGTTTAAATGGTTACACATAATGTTTATTAAGTAATACATTCAAACTTAACAAAATGAAGTTCTCATGCGAATGGCCCATGCGAATGCACCACACGCATGAATAACTTCATACGATTGAATCAGTCGCACGACTGAACCAGGAGACTGGATCAGTCGTATGATTGACACATAAGATTGGCTTAGTCGCACGACTGAACACTCAGTCGTGCGGATGAATCAACTGCATGGTTCAATCGCACGACTGAACCATACTTATGGTCCAGTCGCCCGAATGAACAATACTAACCTATAAATACAATCCAATTCGTGGAAAAGGGGGAATTCATTCTATTACAACTCCAGATGTACCCTAGCCGTCCAGAAGCCTCCAATTCGTTCTCCAAGTTCATAGAACACATTAGATCGATTTCCAATCGATTTCTAACGTTAGTTTCAATTCTTTATTGATTCTTCGTGTGTTCTCACTGATTGGATCGCCAATCAAATAGGATTCCACACTATTTGATCTGGTTTACACGCTAATCATTAGGTATTTCGTTCAAATACCAGGTCCTAACAAGTGGTATCAGAGCTTTGGCTCTTGATTACGTGTGATTCAATCAAGATTGATAAAAAGTTTGTGTTTTTACACTAAAAACGCAATCTTTTGTGTCAAAAGTGATCTTGGACGTTCCCTGCTCATCAAAGTTTGGTTTCTATGGACCTAGGCGATTAGACCTTGCGAAATTTCGAATTTTTACGGCTAAAACACGTTTAACCTAGAAATTTTCGCAAAACAGCAGCTTCAGTCGCACGAGTGAGCCATTCGCATGACTGGACCTCATTCGCATTGCTCAGACACACGATTGGACCTAGTCGCATCTCCATTCGTACGATTGAACCATTCGTTTGTAGTGTTCATACGCATCAGCTTCATTCGCACGACTGAACCGATCGCTTAGTTCAGCCGCACGATTGAACCATTCGCATAGTTCATTCGCACGGATAGCCCAATCGCATCCTTCAGTCACACCAGTTGACAGTTTGTTTTAGTAGACTTAAAGTTATTCGCCATGGAAGATCAAATGTCCGCATTTACTGCTGGGAAGGACTCTAGGATCCAGAACCTGCTGTTACTTGAGAGTGAGGTGGGTAATCATAATAAACCACCAAAGCTCTTAACGTTAGATGAGTTTCCCCACTGGAAACAACGTTTTGAGATCTACCTCAATGGAGTGGATCCGAATCTGTGGGAAGCTATCGAGATTGGGTTTAGTACGCCGGTGGGAGCCGATGGAGTAAAGCTAACCTTAGGAGGGATGACAGACGCGTAGAAAGTTAAATATAATGCAGAGAAGAGGGTTTATGCATTGATTACACAGTCTATCCCTAAAGACATTTTCCACCAGTACTCAGAGAATAAGCAATCCAAGAAACTATGGGATGAGCTGGAAAAGAGGTACGATAGGAATGCTTCGTTAAAGGCAATCAAGGCTAAGGAGCTAAAGAAGGAATTCAATAACTTCTCATCGATGGGAAACGAGAGTTTGGACGATGTTATAGATAGATTCTACCATCTGATGAGTGAACTGCATACACATGGGGTGGCTACTACCATGGAAGAGAAAGTTTCTAACTTTGCAGACGGATTGCCGGAAAAGTGGGCTTCATTCGTGTCTAACCTGACTGAATGGAATGCTGGCAAAGCTGGATATAAATGAATTCATTCTAAAGTTGCGAGAAGAAGCACTTAGGATGAAGTACAAAGCTCAGAAGTCTTCGTATACTCAGAATCCAACTTTGTACAATGCCACGCCTCAAGCTAAGACAACTGGAGCACCTCTTCAGACTACATTTGTGTCTAGCTCATCGGGTCCTTCACATGCTTCTCCTTCAGGATCAGACACGTCGGGGTCTTCTGGTACCCATCATATTGGATCTGAAATAAATGCTACTAGACTGAAGACCGAGAACCTCGGTAATGTGACTGTAGAAGTAGCTCGAGAACACATGGATCTTTTGGCTGCAGTGGTTCATTCTTATGATGGACTTGTTGCTGGGAAGATTGGAAACTGCCATCTGGCAGACGAGGACTACGAGCAGGTGGACGAAATGGAGCTTGAGAGAATGGACATAATGTGGGCCTTAGCTAGTGCTGTCCGGAGGGCGAAGAAGTTTGTGAAAAAGACCGGACAGAACTTGGTAGCTACTAAGGATACCACATTTGGCTTTGACAAGAGCAAAGTGACCTGCTTTAACTGTGGAGAGAAGGGGCACTTCAAGAGAGAATGTGTTAAGCCAAAGAAGACGGGTAAGGGGAACCCATTCTCGTCCTTCACTCGTCAAGACAAGCAAACTACTAGTTCTATTTCATCAAGCAAGGATCCAAAGGCCTTGACTGCTCATGATGATGAAGGATAGGACTGGAGCTTTAGGTTTGTCTCTCCAGGGGAATCAAACATTGCAAGTGTAGAAGACATTGGCGATGATTCCGTGAGTGAAGGAGATCTAGCAGTTGAGATAGCGATGTCAATATTGAAGAGACAACTGCAACTGAGGTCAGCTACAAGCCTAAAGAGGAGACTAGCACAGCAAAGACAGAAAAGACAGAATCACCAGAACCAGAGACATCTGATGTTGCGTTGATGGCTAACTCTTCTGAACCAACTCAGGTACGTACCACTGACCAAATGTTTGATAATCATGCTTGTTCTGATTGTAATACGTTTAGAAATAGCATAGATGACAAATTTGCTAGGTTATTAGATCATAATGATAACTTAGTAAAAGATTTGCAACTGTGCACTGAGGCTAATAGAGTATTAAAACAAAATGAGCATAGTTACAAAGAAAAGATAGAGCTTTTGACTAAACATCTTAGGGAAACTGAAGTAGTTGCATTTAACCAAGCTAATGACATTAGGTACTATCTAAACTCCCTAGAAGACACTAAGAAGCAAAAGGCAGTTCTAGAAGTAGAAGTAAACTCATTAAAATAGAAACTGCACAGTTGGACAAGTTCATCACACATAGTCCAACACTTAGTGAGAGAAAGAAACAACGGGGAGGGTTTGGGTTACGAAGTGGTTCCACCACCACCTGAGACCTTGATGAACACTAAGAGTAGACCAGTAAATAATAACCCCATCAAGGATCATGTGGTGTCTACTCCTCTTATTAGTGATCTAGATTCCTTATGTTCATCTATTAAATATGGAAACAAACAAAAGGAGGCCACTTCAAAGGCAAAGGATAAATTGCCTTGTGTTAATTTGGAAAAAGAATTTGAAAAGGTTAACTTAAAGTCATGGTCAAACAGAGTCAAATCAGAACCTAAAAAGACTTCTAATGTTAATCTTTCACATGTTTTAAGTCAAAAACCAGTTAACCAAAAGGAAAAAGATGTTAAACATGTTAAAAAATTTAACTTTGTTAAACAAGAGAAAACATCAAAAGAACCAGAGTCAAAACCTAAAGTGAGTGATGTTACTAGAGTGTCACACACGTCTCCACAAAGAAAGTTTAATCATAAAGTTGATAGCAAGTCGTGCTATAACTGTGGAAAATATGGACACATTGCTTCCTATTGTCCTTATTATCAGACACTAGGAAGAAGATTGAACTTCAAGACTCAAAACCTAGGTCTTCTAAGAGGAGTTCTTAACTCCACCTAGAAGAACTAGTGAACATAAAGTTCAACCTGTTAGCCAGTCGACTGTTTATCACAAACAGGCATTGCACAAATCTGGCTTATGGAAAGAGAAGTCAACCTCTATGTCTGATAATGATGACAAGAAGGAACCTGAGCTACCCTCACCTTCTAATGGTCAATGGGTTGAATTTCTGATGTGTGATGCCTTGGGAAACCCAAGCCAGTAAAGGCTTGGGTTCCTAACCTAAACTAACGGTTTTACTTGGTATGTGCAGGGTGTTCACTACAGTGCTGAAACCAATACGTGGATTGTAGACAGCGGAGCATCCAGGCACATGACAGGAAACATGGCTTTTTATCAAACGTAAAGCAAATAAAAGGAGGGCATGTTTCGTTTGCGGGAAACAAGGGAGGCTATATCACAGCTCAGGGAGAAGTTGGAAATCAGAAAGTTAAGTTTGATAGGGTGAACTACGTCCAGCAACTTCAAAACAACTTACTTTCTGTTTCCCAAATCTGTGATAAAGGTTTTAAAGTCATATTCGACAACAAGAAGTGTTACGTCCTAAAGAAAGATTACGTGATTCCGGAGGACCAAGTGCTGATGACAGCTTCAAGATATAAAGACCTTTATGTTTTGGATCTCTCAACAGCTTCTATAACGGATCATGAAGTTCAGTGCTTTCTATCAAAAGCCACTGAGAAGGATTCCATCTCCAGGCATAGGAGAATGGGTCACATCAATCAATGGAAGATGAATCACTTGATCCAGAAGGATCTGGTGAGAGGAGTTAATGTCAAGAATTTCCAACTTCCTGATTTTTGCGTAGCTTGCAAGAAAGGCAAATAGACGAAGAAGTCTCATAAGAAAAAGAAAGTTCATTCAATAGAACTTCCTCTTGACCTTCTTTACATGGATTTATT
This sequence comes from Flaveria trinervia, assembly GCA_025506515.1. Classification (NCBI taxonomy): domain Eukaryota; kingdom Viridiplantae; phylum Streptophyta; class Magnoliopsida; order Asterales; family Asteraceae; genus Flaveria; species Flaveria trinervia. Next base: position 85,716,244 of record CM046450.1, read on the forward strand.
TGGCCCAGTCAGTACAAAGAGCATTGCAGGCGACTTGTACTGTTTTGTGGTTACTGATGACTACTCAAGATTCTTTTGGATAATGTTTCTAAAGTCCAAATCAGAAACATTTGAGTCATTCAAGGAGTTAGTGACCACACTAGAATCTCTCTACAAGCTAAAGGTGAGACAAGTTCGCTCAGACAACAGAACAGAATTCAAGAATCAGTGGATGGAGGCTTACTACAAGGAAAAGGGAATTGTACATCAATTTACTTCTGCCTACACACCTTAGATGAATGGCGTTGCTGAGAGAAAGAACAGCAGCTTGATAGAGATTGCACGGACTATGCTGGCAGACTCGAAACTGCCTATCCAATTTGGAATGAGGCAGTTGCTAATGCATGTTATACACTGAATCGAGTTCTGATTGTCAAGCACCACAGAAAGACATGTCACGAGGTACTACAAAGACGCAAACCGAATTTGGAGTATCTCGAACCATTTGGCGCACCGTGCACACTTCTGAAGAAAACACAAGAAGGTAAATTCAGCGAGAAGGCGGATGAAGGAATCTTTCTAGGATACAACATACCGAACAAGAGGGTATACAACAACTCAATGGGTCTAGTAGAAGTGTGGTGTAATGTTGACGTTTAGAGATATACCACACCACCTACTGGCAAAGGACCCGCCTACTTTTTCGACTATGATGGAATCTTCAAGTCCTTCAACATCCCTCTCTCTCCCTCGGATGACGAGTTAGCTACACGGATGATTTATGATATCTTCAATGCACCAACATCTAGCTCACAGCGAGAATCATCTACTCAGTCAGGGGGAGTAGTCGACGACAGTGACTCCTCCTCTGAAGATGAAGCTGAAGAACATGACCAGAACCGTCAGGAGGAACAGGTTCCAGTTCCTGAAAGTCCACAAGCATCTACCAGTGATGCACCTTCGACTTCGGAGCCTCAAACTCCAACTACCTCAGATGTAGAACCAAATGTTCATAATCTTGGCTCTGAGGTAGCTGTTCCTACTACTCCAGGATCACGAGTAAACGTCTATCATCCCTTAGACAATGTCATTGGGGATGTCAGATCAGGTGTACAAACCCGAAATTAGCTATACTCAGCTGATTACGCCTCAGTTATGGAGAAGGGATATATTCATGATGGTGCTTATCGGTGTTTGTCTCAAAGTTTGAGCCAAAATACGTCAGTGATGCACTAAATGATGAGGCGTGGGTGAGTGCCATGCAAGAAGAACTTCTTCAGTTCAAGAAGTTAGGTGTCTGGACTCTGGTTGATAGACCTAAAGGTGCTAAGGTCATTGGCACCAAATGGGTCTTGAAATGCAAGAAGGATGACCAAGGGGTCATTATGAGGAACAAGGCTCGATTGGTGGTTCAAGGATTTCGCCAAGTCGAGGGGATTGACTACAATGAAGTGTTTGCACTAGTGGCAAGGATGGAAGCCATCCGTATCTTCCTTGCCTATGCATCATATATAAAGATTAAATTCTATCAATTAGATGTGAAGAGTGCATTTCTTCATGGGGAAATTCGAGAGACAGTGTATGTCAGTCAACCTGAGGGATTTGAAGATCCTTATCATCGAGACAGAGTTTACAAACTCGACAAGGCCTTATACGGACTTCATCAAGCTCCTAGGGCCTGGTATGAGAAACTCTTAACTCATCTTGTGAAACACGGCTTTCGCAGGGGAGTTATTGACTGCACACTGTTCATCAAAGAAAAAGATGGAGACCAACTGCTAGTACAAATCTATGTCGATGACATAATCTTTGGTTCAAAGAATGAAGAATTATGCAACGAGTTTGTAGCAGTTATGAAGAAAGAGTTTGAAATGAGTGCTATGGGGGAGATGAAATTCTTTCTCGGTTACAGGTGGATCAAACACCAAATGGGATCTTTCTACATCAGACCAAGTATGTGGGAGACATTCTCAGTCGGTTTGACATGGAGAATGCTTCTGCCGCTGGGACTCCACTTGCTATGAATCACGATATAGCACCTGATGAAAATGGAGATCTTGTAGATGCCACAATGTACCGAGGAATGATTGGATCCCTCATGTATCTCACTGCCTCAAGACCTGATATCATGTATGCTACATGTTTATGTTCTAGATATCAGGCTAAGCCTAAGGTCAACCATCTGATCAGGGTCAAGAGGATATTTCGTTATCTGAAGGGTACACCCACACTTGGGTTGTGGTATCCTCATGATGATGACTTTGAGCTCATGGCATATAGTGACTCGGATTACGGGGGCTGCAAGATGAATTACAAGTCTACATCAGCAGGGTGTCAATTCTTTGGGAGAAGATTAGTTACCTGGAAGTGTAAGAAGCAGAAATCGTTTGCATTGTCAACCTGTGAAGCCGAATACGTTGCTGCTGCAAGTTGCTGTTCACAAATCATCTGGATTCAACAGCAAATGCGGGATTACGGTTTAATGTTTTCTTCTACTCCTATTATTGTTGATAACTCTGCTGCAATTGCAGTAACTAAAAATCCAGTTCAACATCCAAAGACCAAACATATCGGTATTAAATACCACTTCATAAGAGACTGTCTTGAAAAGAACTTAATTGATGTGGTAAAAATTAATACTGATTTTCAACGCGCTGACCTCTATACTAAAGCCTTTGATAAACCACGTTTTCAATATTTGCTAGAGGTCAACGACGTTAAAAAGAAAAGTGATGTTATTCCTGATGATGATCATGTGTAGTCCGATGTAGTTTAGTTAATTTTTCTTTTTTATTTTATTTTATTGATTATTTTAGTCTGGTTAAATTAAACTCATGTTATTTTGTTGTTTATTAAAATCCTAAAATAACTAAACAAGTTTGATTTTAGTATTTTAGGGGGGGAATAAGTCAGCAAGTAATATAAAAAAAAACGAGGGAGAAGGAGTGGAAAGCTGATATAAGGTAGATCGTATCTGTGATACCGATTCAACCCTTTGGAATATGATAGTACACGGGAACAAATCAAGAGGGACTTTAAAAAATTAATTAGAAAAGATGCAAAATTCAAAGTATAAGCCTGTGTAGTCTAAGCAATATAAAAGGAAGATGATAGAAAAATTGGTAACTCCTAAGGTAACACAACGAGAGTAGACCTAGAGGTTGCTACACCACAAATGATATGTCGGTAGATTCAACACAATAGATTATTAGACCTGACTGGTGATCTCAAGATCAAACTAAGTTGTTCAACTGACTGTGGCTTCCACCTTATCACTGGTTAACACAATCAACAATATTCCAATAAGGGGTAATGAGCATGTAAACGCCACAAATGTGTGCGGATGACCATAAATAGAGCAAAGCCCAAAAAAATGAAAGACAAATGCTATCAAGCTAATGACATATGTTGTTGGTGCATTCTGTGCAAAAGAAAATTTAGCTGCTATAACAAGAAGATAGGTTGTGTGCCTCTCTACTGTGCGATTGCACTGACCTGAGGATAAGCATAACCTAGATATTCTAGAATTCATTGTTGTTTGCCGCCTCTCTGCTGTGCGATGGCACTGACCTGAGGATTGGCTTCTCTTTGAAAGCTCTAAGAATAGTCTCTTCTTGTAAAAATACCGTAGACTGCTCAAAAGCTCCTGAGGAATGTTGATTACCATATAAGTGTGGGATCCACAAATGTTAGTTGAAATAATTAAACCTAAATCTATCACCAGTCTGTGTCAAAAATCTTGTATGGATTTAAAAGGACAAACATATTAACAATCATTGTGGCTACAATTCTTGAAAGTTCAAATCAATGTGGTAATCTAATAGTTCTGGTATGATTTCCTAAAAGTTGCTAACGACTCTGGATGAAAACCAAGAATTGAGCATCATAAGGTTTTGATAACAAGTCCCAAATGATTTGACTTGCCTGTATGATTCCAAATTGAATTGGTCCAGGTGTGGTCAACTAAATTGAAGCTGCCTATTCTAGAACCAAATCTAGTAGAAGTCTATCTTAGGATTTATCTCTCACAAAAAGTCAAAAAACAAGTTTTATTTTTGTATTTAGTTTAAATTTCTAGTTAGTTAGCCATTTTAGTTTGTTTGTTCGTCGGACTATATCATGAAAATCGGTATGGGATTAACTCACCTAAAAGGGTCATGTCTGAGATGGCCACATGTGTTTTCAAAGTTTAAAAGGGTCACGTCTGAGGTGACTAAATTGTGTAAAAGGATCACGTCTGAGGTGATCAAAAGTTTTTCAAGTTAAAATGATCATGTCTGAAATGATCAAATGCTCATAATGTTAATTTCAACAGGTAAAAAGGGTTTAAGTGCTAAATGTTCATAAGTCTAACCCATTCGCACGACTTGATCATAAGTATGGACCAACCATGCGAATGGATCCCATTCGCACAACTGGACATGAGATTGAGACATTCACCCGAATGGCTTATCAGAATGATCCATTCGACCGAATGAAAGGGTGCGAATGAGTCAGTTGACCGACTGAGACTCAGTCGGTTAACTGAGGGTGCGAATGAAAGGGCACGAATGAGTCAGTGGACCGACTGAGACTCAGTCGGCCAACTGAATGCGACTGACTGGGCCAATCGCACGACTGAGCCTCAGTCGCTCGAATGAACTGAGCGAACGAGGCCAGTCGGCCGATTGAACTCAGCTTCAGTATTTAAAGGGCCATAGTCGATCGCATTCCACTCATCACCCTCAATCGCTCCTAAATCGCACCAAGTACCGTTACTCTGCCGAAATTCCTTTAGACCTTGTTTTTAAATCTTTATTGATCTTCTGACGGGGCTGTCGATTATACAGGTATATTGCAGTGAAATCTTACCGAAATCAGAAGACATTGAATCCAAATTTGTGATATTCGAGTGAAACAAGAACCGGACTGAAAAATGCCCTAATAACCAACATAAACTAAGAAAAATGTTAAAATTAAGTTTAATAGGTTATTAGTGACTAAATGGTGAGTCTATTGAATCGGTAACCCATGTTAAATCACTTGTTTTGGTCAAGATTCGAACAGTAGGCGACTGAACAGTGAGACAGGCGACTGGTTGTCCGGATGAACTCTAATCCGACGATTGAAACTTGCGATTGGATCAATCGGCCGAATGAACCATGCGAATGAGCTCAGTCGGCCGACTGAACCAATCTCAAACTCAATCAGTAGATTGAACTCAGTCGCATGTCTCATTTACCCAAACGAGCTCAGTCGCATGAAAGAAAAACCGACTGACTTCAGTTGTATGATTCATTCGCACGAATGAATCAGAATGAATTTAAAAATTACACTTAGTACTGAATTTTGATGTATTATGTACTAATGGTTCTATGTCTTGTGTTTCAGGAAAATGGCTGATAGATGGTCCATTAATCCAAAGCACAACATATGTGCTCACTTGGATCATACTACTCGGAACGGGGCCGATTTCACAGAGATTATAGCTTTCCTTAGACGTTCCCGGATACATAAGGCTAGATCTACACCTTGCACGCCCTACAGGTCATTACACCAGACATTCTGGGAGAATGCCTCAGTTGATCGCTCTCGTGAGCCGTACAGTATACGGAGCTCCATTCTGGGTCATGATATCGAGGTTACTGCTGCTGATATCCAGAGAGTTCTTGAGTTTGGGGACGCTACGAATCACCCCACCAGATTACATCCACTGACTGTGAGAGGCTGCTTCCTCAGGATCAAGTACGTTGGGGACATAAACTCGGGTGTGCTCAACAAGAGCAACCTGTGCCCCTAGTACAAGTACTTGGCGCATGTGATCCTAAAGTCCATTGCTTCGAGGAGGGGTGGGTTCGATGATCTATCAGACCAGATTCAGAATGCCTACGTGGCACTGGTGCTGAACCACCCTTTCAGCTTTTCGAGTATGATCTTCTCTTATTTGGTGGAGAACCTGGAGGCAAAGGGGAAGGAAGGATGTTGTATGTATCCCAGGTTTCTACAGCTGATCTTAACGAGAAGCTGCCACTTCTTCCCAAGGAGAGTCATGATGCAGTTGCTTTGGAGATTATGGATGACACGACCTTCGGATGGATGAGGGTGTATAGGGGCAAGCAAGTGAAGCCCCAGGTGAAGAGGTTGATTGGCCATTTGGCCAACGAGAGATATGTGGCGCCGGGGAGACGCAAATGGCGTCATGATGACAGTGATTCTGATGACGAGAGGCTACTGCTCCCAAAGCATGACTCTGATGATGACGACAGTGGGGACGCTGGGCATGATATGCCTACTCCACCGAGAGGCTCAGTTTTTGATGTTATACCTCTAGTGTCCGCCCCAGCTAGAGACATAGCCAAGTCTGCTGGTTTGTTAAGTGCTCTAAAAGATTAACATGTTGTCTTTATTTGTCTTTTGATATTTTGTAATAGTATAGGGACTATTTCTGTAATTTGTTAGTTCCTTTACTTTTGTTTTCAGTATAAATAGCTTAGATTTGAAGGTATGTAAAAAACGAATACACAAGTTATTCGAATCTGCTTTTCATACCTGTAATTGTCTTAGCTTGATATGAATGAAAACTGAATTTTATTGATATCTTGTTTTGATTTGATTACTTTGTGTGAAATTCATTGAATTGTGTTACAATTCATCACAGATTTATTCATTTGATCCTATCAAATGGTATCAGAGCTGTTGGTAAGCTGTTAGTGATTGATTTTCATTTTAAGTTCATCGAACTTGAAAACCTAAAAATCTCACTGAATCTGTGATTGAGATACAATTCAATTGAAAATTTGTGAATTTCAGTTGTGTTTCATCATCAAAAACATTGTTTTAATCACAATTAGTAGATCAATTCATCAAATTCAAGTAAACTGTTGAATTGTTGTTCGAAAATAGCTTGAAGTTTCGAACTGAAATTTCAAAAATTGATTGATTTGTTGTTGAAATTGAAGAAATTGATATTAAAAAGATATGTTTATCGGCATAAAACTCATCTAATGGAAAAGTTTCAATCGAATTCATCAACATTTGAAGAATTCAAAAGATTTGAGTTGTTACATTTATTTGAAGATGATGAATGTGTCGCATGAGCTGAGATTGACTGAATTTGTCTAAGTGTTAGACGCATTACACTGTGTAGACGTTTTTAGTCAGTCGTTTGAGTACTGTTGAAGAGAATCCCGGACGTATCACCTGTGTTAAGTTGATAACTATTCAGGTGTTTGAAAACTATTCAGGCGTTTGACAACTGTTTAGGCGTTTTTTACAACTGTTTAGGCGCTTGAAACCTTCCAGACGCATTAATACTGGACATTTTGAAAATTTTTCTAAGGCATTCCCTTAGACGTTTCTCAACTTAGACGCATCAATTGTTGAGACGTTTGAATACTGTTCAGACGTTTTAACCTTGATACTTAGATTTTAAAAAAAATATAAGAATGGTAAAATCAGAAGATTCTGAAAACAAGTTCCAAAGCTTAAAAATAGAGCTGATTTCAAAAATTGGTCTCTTAGACTAAAACAACATTTTAATTCTATTGACACTGATCTCTGGAAATCTATAGAAAAAGGACCATACATTCCTATAATAACTGATGGACCAGACAGAGGATTTGTGTATACTAAAGATTCTCCAGAACCTTATCCAGAAGATGATCTTCAAGGAGATGATCTGAAAAGAGTTAAGAATGATATTAAAGCCTATTCATTGATGTGTAAAGGACTACCTTTGGAAGTTCTTACAAGGCTAGATGCATATCAAGCTGGATATACACTATATAAAGCATTGAAGATCATTTGTGAAGGAGGTAAAGAGATTCAAAATTTAAAGAAACAAAAGCTGAAAAGACAATTAGAATTGTTTCAACATTTGTCTGGAGAGACAATAAATCAAATGATGAATAGATTTATTCAACTCATAACTGAGATGTCAACAGCTGGTATCAAACCTGATCTTGAAGACTTAAATCTCAGACTACTCAATGCTTTACCATCATCATGGAAACAAACTGTAACTTTACTAAAGCATACTGAGAAGTTTCCAATGGATCTAGATCTTCTTATTGTAAAAATAGAATTAGTGGAGATTGATGAAAGCTCAAGGAACAATGATAGAGCAGCATCAATGTCTCAATATCAGTTTGTTTCTTCTCCTGCAACAACCATAGAAAATGCATTCATGGCAAAGAGTGAGAAAAGTCCTGAAGAAGAAGGAGATCTGTTTGTAGGAGCAGGATTTTTCACTGACTCATGATTTACCAGTGCACCTGCATATACAACTCAATCTCATTCTCAATCTCCTCCTAAAACACAGTCACAATCATCAAATATTCAGACAGAGACTTCTTCATCATCTAACTCTGCTAAATATAGCAAAGTTAAAGATGTGATTAACATCCTATTAGAGGATGAAGAGTTCAAAACTGCATTTACTACTTTTATGGCTAGCTTTCAAGCATATCAATGTAGCCATTTAACTCAACTAGATTTTGTTTTACAGGATTTATTTGAGATGGATCCTGAAGATGTTGAAGAGATGGACCTGAACTGGTAGATGGTGATGATTGCCTACAGGACTCAAAAACATTCTTATGTCAACAAGAAATACAAGCCTAGTGCAAACAAGACTGTTGGATTTGACAATTCAAAATCCAGATGTTTCAACTGCAATAGTTATGGACACTTCTCAAGAGAATGTAAAGCTCCAAGGAATAATGGAGGAAGTGCTCATTCAAGCTCAAATAATCAAAGGTTTCAACAACCATAGAAGACTTTTCAAAAGCCATATCAAAGTCTTTCCATGCCAGAGCTTAAAGATAAAACCAAACCATCTGATGAAACAAAGAAAGCACTAGTAGTCAACATAAAAGATGGATATGATTGGAGTGCATATGCAGATCAATTTACAAATGAATTAACATCAACTTTATCTCTATTGCAGAAATTCAAGAGGAAGATTGGTTAGAAAACAATGACCCAAAAGGGGAAAGTGATGAAGAGGAAGATAACTATGATTAGAGTGACAAGTCTGATCCTAAAGAGGATACAGAGGAAGTAGCTCTAATGGTTCAGTCTGATCAACCAAAGGTTAAATCATCTACTTCATCATCTGAAACCACAGTTCCAAAATTTCCTGAAATACCATCAGAAGTAAGAGAAAAGCTTTGCACCAAATCATGTTTTGAACATGTTGAACACTACAAAAACTATTCATTCAAAATCTGTGAAATGCTAAAACAAGAGGAATCTATGCATAACCAACTTAAATCTGATCATAAAACTGCAGATCAAAAGATTATCTCTCTTCAAAATTCATGGAACAAAATAATCAAAGATTTAGAAATTATTACAAACAACTAGAAGAGATGACCAAGAATCTTGAACAAGAGAAAATAGCACATGCTGCTACTCAAGTTGATCTAGCAAAAGTTAAGAGTTCAAAAATGATAGTAGAAAAACTAATCAGTGAAAGGAAAGATAAACAAAAAGCAGGATTAGGTTTCACTCATGAACCTATGCCTGAATCTATCACAAACACACTACCAGAGAATTTCAATACTCATGATATTCACCAGAAAACAAAACAAAGCTTAAAGCCTTTCAGATCAAAACCAAGAATGCAGAAGAGGAAAAAGAAAATGTTCAAGTGTGTGTGAAAAAGATCAAGAAAAATTCAAAAATGGACATCCAATCAAGATAAAATCATATGAACCAAAAAACCAAAACAAAATATCTCTTCTGATCAAATTCACAATGTAATAGAAGAAGTCAGAGTTCAAAACAAGGATAAACAACAGATAGGAACATCAGAAGATTCAAACACCATCAATATGAAACAATTTCAATCAGAAAAAGAATTCTTCTGATGATGTTCAATCTGAAAATAAACCAAGCTCTTCTAAATCAAAGAATCAAGAAGAAGAAAGAAATCTGTAAAAGTAACATCTGAACAAAACAAAAGTTCAAAAAAACAAAAATTAAAACCAATTAAATTTGTGTCAGCAGGTATGTTAAATATGAATTCTCTTCCAAATAATAAAGCAAATATTATGAACAAATCAAACTCTGATCTGAAATCTAGTTCAGATTCAAGACTTCACTGTAACAAAAAGGTTTGTTTCTAATACATTCAAGAAGGAAGTTCATGTTAAACAAATGAACAATAATCTGACACAAAATCAAACTGTAAAAAATGAAAGACAACAGTTAACTATATGACACCAAAATCAAACATTATGTCATTGTCAAAAGTTAACAAAAGTTGTTTTTAACGCCACAAAAGTACTGTGAAATTTGTGATATGAAAAATCACAATACTGCTGAGTGCTACTTTAACAAGTACTGTCACATATGTGACATGAGAAATCATCAACAGCAGATTGCTATTATAACAAATATTGTACTTATTGTGAGGAAAAGACTCACAACACTGCAGATTGTTACTTTAGAAATAGATCTCTCACTAGAAACTTTGCAAAATCAAACATGAGCAAAGGATTTGCTAATCCACAGTATTTGAGAAATCAAACTAATGGATTTCAAAGAGACATTAATCAACCTAATGTAGGTTTGAGATCTTTTCCTAAGAACAATTACATGAGCTCAAAAACACAACATGCAAGAACACTTTATACAAGATCTGTAAGGATGACCAATAAAATGTTAGACATCAATACATTTCAAATGATGATAAATCAAATGGTATAAATGTTCACAAAAATAATCAAACATTTTCAGAATAAAATTGGAAAATTCATCAAAAATAAACTTGATTTGAATAATCTCCATTATAAACAATTTACAATTGTTGACAAATTGGAAAGCCCAAGACCATTTGGCTTGGTTAGATATTTCAACTTAACTTTCTTGTAGTGCAGGTACGCCCAAAAAGACCAATCAATACATGGTATGTGGATAGTTGGGTGTAGTCGGCACATGACAGGCAATACTGCCTTGTTACAAGATTTTAAGTCAAAAGATGGAACTCACGTCGCCTTTGGTGGTGATGCTGGAGGAAAAATAATGGAGAAGGAACAGTATCCAATGGGATAATAAGCTTTGATAAAGTCAAATTTTGTTCAGAGTTGAACTTAATCTTTTAAGCGTATCTCAAATTTGTGACAAATCTTATTTTGTTCTGTTTGATAATTCATTCTGTTATGTTTTGAAGCCAGGTTTCAAGATAAGTAAAGATTGGGTTGTGTTACAGCTAAGAGAGACAGAGATGTATACAAATTGGATATGTCTCAAGTTGATCTTTCAACTGAAAAACATGCCTAATTGCAAAGGCATCAAATGATGAAAGCCAGCTTTGGCATAGGCGTCTCGGTCATTCAAACTTCAAGAACATGAACAAGCTTGTAGCAGGAAATCATGTAATTGGACTTCCATCTAAGAAGTTTGCAACAAATGATCACTGCTCAGCATGTTTGAAAGGAAAACAACACAGAGCGTCTTATAAGTCCAAGCCAATAAACTCAACATCCAAACCTCTCCAGATGTTACATATGGACCTTTTTGGACCAACAAACGTTAAGAGTATTGGACGAAAATCATATGTTTAGTTATCATTGATGACTTCACAAGATTTTCATGGGTTTTCTTTCTTTATGCCAAATCTGAAAAGCTGAATTACTAAAAGAATTTATCATTAAAGTTGAAAATCAATTAGAAAACAAAGTGAAAATAATAAGAAGTGATAATGGAACGGAATTCAAAAATGCTAACATTGAAATGTTTTGTACACAGAAAGGGATAGCTCATTAGTTCAGTGCTCCCAGAACTCCTCAACAAAATGGAGTTGCTGAAAGGAAGAATAGAACACTGATTGAAGCTGCTCGTTCTATGTTAGCTGATTCAAAAATCCATATCACGTTTTGGGATGAAGCAATATCAACGGTGTGTTTGTTCAGAATCGAATCTTAATTGTAAAAGATAAACTGAAAACTTTATGAGTTAATGTTTGGCAGAAAACAAACATAAACTTTTTAAAATCATTTGGTTGTCGTGTTATGATTCTTAATTCAAGTGATCAATTAGGAAAATTTGATGCAAAATCTGATAATGGATTTTCCGTTGGATATTCATCAGTTTCAAAAGCCTATCGAGTCTACAACTCTAGGACAAATGTAATCATTGAAACATTCAACGTTAAATTTATGGAAAATTCTTTTCCATCAGTTTCAAATGGTCCTGCATGGTTATTTGATCTTGATTCATTATCAAAATCTTTTCAATCTAATTTGTTTGATCAACAAATTGTTTTAATTCTACAGATAAGAAGATCTCAATAGGAGATCTTGGATCTTTCAGTGAAGATTCAGACTCTGATGACCCAGATGATTCAAGCTCAGACTACCCTTTTATCATTTGTTAAGGATTCAACAATACAAAATGATGATAATACAGTTTCAGATCATTCCGAGTCAATTAATCAGGAAGAATCACAAATATTCCTAATGATGGTAATGAGTTTGTGATACCTGAGTCTGGAACATCATCCATTTAAGGTGATGTAGTTGATACAGGTAACTTTGATTACTTTGTCAACTCACCTACTAAGTTCCAAACTTCAATCCATATTCTTCGACGTTAATACATGAGTTGTCCAACTTGAATCAAACAAATTGGATGTTAATGTTCAATGTGATGAGATCACTACATTTCGTATTCATAAGAATCAACCAATTTCTCAGATTATTGGTTCATTGAATGAGAGAACAACAAGGAGTAAAGTAGAACAAGCAAACGTATGCTTATACTCTTGTTTTCTTTCTCAAATTGTTCCTAAAAATGTTACCGAAGCATTAAAGGACAATGGTTGGATAGAAGCCATGCAAGAAGAATTACTTCAATTCCGCAAACAAGAAGTGTGGAATTTGGTGGATCTACCTAAAGGAGAAAATGTAATTGGCACGAAATGGTATTTAGAAATAATAACTGATGATCGTGGTGTTGTAATAAGGAACAAAGCAAGACTTGTTGCACAAGGATACACACAGGAAGAAGGTATAGATTATGATGAAGTGTTTGCACCAGTTGCAAGACTTGAATATTCGAGTTTTTCTGGCTTATGCTTCATTCATGAAATTAAGGTGTATCAAATGGATGTAAAGGTGCATTTTTATATGGTGCAATTACTGATAATGTATTTGTGAAGCAACCTCCAGGCTTTGAGGATGCACAATTTCCACATCGAGTATATAAACTGAGTAAAGCTTTATATGGACTTCATCAACACCCTAGAATTTGGTATGAGACGTTATCACAACACTTAATCCAACATGGATACACAGGAGGGAAAATTGATCCTACTTTATTCATAAAGAAGGACAATAATGATCTTTTATGTGTACAAGTGTATGTTGATGATATCAATTTGGTTCTACATGTCCAAAATTGTGCAATGAATTTGAAGAAATATTGAAATCTCGATTTCAAATGAGTTCTAGGGAGAGATTAATTTCTTTCTTGGACTTCAAGTCAAGCAAACTGCAGATGGAATTTTCATCAATCAAGAAAAGTTTGTTGATAAGCTCTTAAAGAAATTTAAGTTGCAAGACTGTCAGTCCATACGAACTCCAACAGATGTTAACACCAAGATTGAACCTGATCCAAAAGGAAAATCTATTGACTAAATGTTATACAGTTCAATGATTGGTTCTTTGATGTATCTTACTGCATCTAGACCAGACATTATGTATGTTGTTTGTGTATGTGTCAGGTATCAATCAGACCCGAAAGAATCTCACTTAATTGCTGTCAAAAGAATATTCAGGTATCTCAAGGTAAACCAGCGTTCGGCCTTTGGTATTCTTACGAGGGTAACTTTGAACTATATGGATATACTGATAGTGATTATGGTGGATGTTGTCAAGACAGAAAATCTACTTCGGGTGGGTGTCAATTTCTTGGTCCCAGATTAGTCACATGGCAATGCAAGAAACAAACAAATGTCTTGTTTTACTGCAGAAGCTGAGTACATTGCTGCATCAGCACGATGTTCTCAAATTCTTTGGTTGCAAAATCAATTACTAGATTATGGATTCAACTTTCTTAAAACACCAATCTATATTGATAACACACTGCTATGTTCATAACAGCTAATCCTGTTCAACACTCAAAAACAAAACATATCGAAAATCGATATCATTTTCTTAGAGATAACTCTGAAAAAGGATTAATCATATTGATTCAAATTGCAACAGAAAAACAATTGGCAGATCTATTTACTAAAGCCTTCCTACCAGGATGGTTTGAGTACTTAGTAGAATCAACTGGTCTTATAAATCATATGTGATCTCCCTAAATCAAAAGCATAATAAGTGATACTCTATTGTGAATTGCATGTTATATTTTTGTGTGTGTGTGAGATTTTATGCTTTTCATAGAAAAAATAAATACAAAATATATATATCAGAAATACAAAAATACTTTTTTGGAAAGGATTATGTTTTGCAATATGTGAGAAATGATAGTACATTAGTGAGATCAGTTGCATACTTCACTCATTCATAAGTCTAGACATGATCAGATATGATGTGTAGCTAATATTGACTATTATGCTGAAAAGTAAATTCTTGTGATCAAACTAAACATACATGCTTGTGTGTATTCATCTGAGTACCTTTGAGTAGCTTTAGCTTATCAGAATGAATGTTTGTTTAGATACATCTCTCACACCTGTTGAAACTATGTGAAATCATGAGATCTGTTACAAAGCATCATTTCACTTCTCTGTTATGAGTCATCATAGACCTGAAGTACCGAGATATCCTCTGTTGTAAGTCATTACAGACCTGGATTCTCTTTTTATGCAAAAAGATGCCAATGTGCACAACCTATTCAAAAGAATAGTCAGAGTTGATCAAATGGTTATCCATGATCATCCTCTATAACTAAGTAACATGAACTCTGGTGATATCTATGTTTGAGGTAATAAGTTGAGCATGCGTTCTTTCTTACATTTCATGATGATAGTTGAATTCTCTTAGTCTCTGTATGCTTTACATCATGTCATATCTAAATCAACACTAATCAATCCAAGAATTGAAAAGTAAGTGAGTTGATAGTTGTGTCAAAAACACTCATTGTCTGTCCTTAGATCTTGTATCTCCATTGCTTGATATCACTAACCTGGAACATACTTGATCAGGATTTATTCATTGTCTATGACTCTTACATTTATTTTATTTTAATGTGCTAATTTTCATTAATATGATCTCTCTGCAGACATTTATTCTATGCTTAATATTAGATTTTGATTCTATTTTCATTTTTCTTTTATGCATGTCTTTGTGGTGAAGGAAATGTCTCAATGTGATGTGTGATCTTATTCTCTTTCATAAAAAAATTTATAAGTTTTTTCAAACTTAAAAGTTTAGGGGGAGTAATATCTGAAAGAGTTGTTCTCAGAAAATATCTAATAATCATAATCAAAATTGAAATGTTGAATTGAAAGGATGATGCTATATGTTCAAAGTATGTGTAATCTGAAAATAGAATGTGTTTGAAAATTACAATATGAATATACATAATCTTTCAAATAAATGATTTTAAGTTGAAAATCAGATGATATTTGATTTTATGTTGAGACTAAAATGAAAGGACAAAAGAAATTTAAGAAGAAATAAAATAAAAAATTTTATAAATTGAAAGTGCAAAATGCAAAAAGTTCAAAATTTGGGGATCTAAATGGTAAAAAATGTGAAAGTGAAGAAATTGGAAATCACAAGTGTTTGAAATACATCTCATGCACCTAAATAGTGCACATGCGTCTCAATAAGAGCATGATGAAATTTTCAGGATTATACAAGTGTTGGACGTTTTCCATGCGTCTAAATAGTTGTAATACATCTATGAAAATTACAAGTGTTGGACGTTTGATTCATTCCCATGCGTCTAAACAGTTGTAATACATCTGAAAATTTCAAGTATTGGGCGTTTGTGATAATCCCATGCGTCTAAATAGTGTTTCTGTGTTAGACGTTTGTCATGTCTCATACGTCTAAATAGTTTCAAAATTTCAAGTGTTAGACGTTTCACAAAGTCCATGCGATTGAACAGTGCAAAAGCGCCTAAACAGTGCTTATGCGTCTGAACAGTTCTCATGCGTCTGACTTAAAAGGCACAACAGTGCTCATGCGTCTAACAAAATAAGTGAATTCTAGGTTTTATACGCCAAAACAGGGACCATACGTCCAACAGGGCTCATACGCCTAAAATTTCACATATATATTGAACACTTATGCGTATTTCTCATTCACTTTTCAAAATTCTCAGAACCAAAACCCTTGAACTACGTCTGTCAAGCATAAACACAACCTTATTTCATCTGAAATCAATCAAATCCTTGAGTATACATTGCATTTGGATATATAAACGTAAGTTTGTGATTCAAGTACATAAATTTTGGATTAAATCAGTGATTTGTAAGAGATGGTTGAATGCTATTTGGGCGTTCGAACATATATAATCCTAGTTTAATCTGATAAAATGAGAATCATATCAAATATTGATAATGGATTACTGATAAGAACACATTTGCGAGTCTGTTGATGTATTGTTTTGATGTTAAAGTGAAATTTTTTTGATGAAGAAATCAGTTGACTTTGCATAGTCGAAGAAGAAGAAGATGAACAGACAATCAATTTTTGATCAAAAATAAATAAAAATTAAAATTAAATCAAAATTGAAATGTTAAAATTGAAATGTTAATTTTTGATGTATTGCAATGTTCTCATAATTCTTTTGTTGTGTTTTGCAGATGCCTGAATTAAAATTTGAACCAAAACACAATGTAGCTGCTTTTTTAGATGATGAAAACAGAGAAGCTAGGGGATATGAAGACATTATCAGATTTTTACTCAGAACAAAATATGTTTATGCCATATGTGCAAGGCCCATGATTAATGGAAGAATGATTAAAAAATTCTGGAGAACTGCAAAAGTTGAAAGAGATGATCAAGGAAACAAAGTTTTAAGAGCCTTCATTACTTCAGAAAGAATGATTGAAGTTTCTGAAGAAGCAATTAGACAAGCTCTAAGACTGGGAGATAATGATCCTGAAGATTTATCTAATATACATTTAATGAATGTAGAGAAGTTTTTCTACAGATGGGTCATCCAGATCATTTCCCGAAGAAACAGTTTTTCAGAGCTCGTGTATTTAAACATTGGAAGCTTTTATGCTACATATTTCAACATTGCATGTCAAAAAGAAGTGCGGGTTGGGATTCATTCCCTGTTGACATTGCATCTCCAATTGTAGCCTTATCCACAAACATAAGATTTAATATGGCTAAGTGGATAATGAATGGATTCATTTTTAATCTGGAAAGAGGAGTAAGGCATAGGTATATGATGTACCCAAGATTTCTTCAACTCCTCATTAATGATGAAAATCCAGATTTGTATGCTGCTGAAGTTATTGGTGATAGGATTCAGTTAGAGCACATGTTAGAGAGTGTGTACAAAAGACTGGCAATTATAACGGGTACTCAAAACATTCCAGTTTTTGATTATATCAGAAATGTATCTATGGATGAAGTTGATATTACTCAGCCACACTTTCATTTAACTGAAGAAGAGCCAATAGATCCAACTGTTTTGATTGAAGATGTAGAAGTTGATGAAGAAAGTGATGAGGATATGTCTAAAAGTTCATCAAGTGAAGAAAGTGATGATGATGATGATGAAAATGATAATATCACTGAGGTAATTCAACAAGGAAATGAAGAAGGGAATGTTAAAAATACTGAAAATGAGCCACCGGCTATAATTGAAGAAAATGTTGAGGAAGCTATAAGAGAAAGGAATTCTCAAAATCAAACATCTGATTCTGATTTTATCAATGATATTTCATTCAATCCAGTATTTGAAATTGATGAAAATGAAGGAGCAGAAGAAATTCCTGTTAGTATGTCACCAATGTGTCTATACAAACAGAGGAAATAGTTGAAGTTGATGTGATTGGAAAGTTGAAAGAAGAAAATGTAAACAAAGAAAAGGAGATTGAAAAGTTGAAAGTTGAAAATGAAAGAATGAAAGAGATAATCAATGCTTGTGAAAAAGAAATTCAAAAGCTCAAAGATGAAAATTTGAAGTTGTCTGAAGAAATTGTGTTAAAAGATGAAAAGATTGTTAGTTTTGCTCAAGATAAAGAAGATGTGATAAAGAACTTTGAAGTCATGATTAAAGATTATGATCGTCTTGAAGAGAAATTCAAGAAGCTATCTGAAGAAAATGAAAATCTTAAAGCTGAATTGATAAAGGAAAGAGAAGCTCAGAAAGCTATATCTCCAGTACATGTAATTAGTACTGAGGTGCAAATTGAAGAAAATCTTGAACAAAGGAAAGGCAAACAGAAAGTAAATGAATTAGAAGAAGTTGATCGGACTGAATCTTCTTCTAAAATTCAAAGAACTGAAGAATTGGTTGAAGAGCAAAATGTTCAAGAACAGATTGATGCTCTAGATGATATTGAAGAAGTATATAATGATGATTGGTATGATGAAGTTCTTGAGAATGAAGACATCGATGAAGCTGAATTTGTGTCACATTTCTCTTCACAAGAACATATACAAGATCAAGATGAAGTACCACAGGATTTTGAAGAAAAATATAACTACCTTGTGAACATGAAATACAATAGAGTGTATTTGGATGGACAGACTGTTTCTCAAATTAATGATGAATACGAGAAATGCATCTATGCAGAGTCAGTTGCTTCAATAGATCCAAATGAGATAGTGGTTGAGCATGGTGAATGGATAAGAACAAAGGAGGTTATAAATGTAGAAGAACTGTCTAGTTCTGAGCTGCACCATCCTGATCCTGATGATATGAGTATTCCTGCTCTTAGATCATGGTTGCAAGCTAGAAATTACCCGTGGAGGAAGCTGAAGAGATTACAATCTGTATCTCTGAGAAATCTTGTGAGAAGCTTTCAAGAAACTGAGAAACAAATAAAGAAGATGATAGTGCTGGATACAGATAACTCTCAGTATCTTGAGATAACAAAAACAACAAGAATGTTGAAGCCTCAGGAAATAAAACAAATGTCAAGACTTGATGATGCTCACACTCATAGAAAAGAATTGATGGAAATGTTTGCTGATCCTGAAAGACAAACCTATAAAGCGTCAACTGATCAAAGGAATATTCTCGATAGTTCAAGAACAACAGGAGATTTTGTAAGAAATATATTGCAAAAAGGACAATCAGTTGCTGAATTGTTGAATGCAATGATTGCTCCAGATTTTACAAACCAAGTAAGATTACTGCATGGAAGTATGACAAAGTGTTTGATGCCTTCTTGATAAAGAGAGTAAATGCTGTATGTGACGTTTATCATTTTTACTCTAGTATCATAAAACTTCCGGTGCAAGACTTAAAAAAGCTAAATAGACTACCTCTGATCAATCCTACTGATGCAAAATGTGGGAAGATGTTTGTAGAATTATTAAAACGTGGATTGGATAGATCAAGTAATTTCCTTAACACAAGATGCGATCAAGAAGACAAGGAGTATTTTGTTACTTTGAAGAAAAACAAGAAACTTAAGGGAGTTCAATCAGAAGAAGAACATTTGTTGATAGAATTTTGTGATAAATACTTTGAAAAAGTTACAACTCCAGGACTTAAAGTGATTGACGATAATCAAAACTCAAAGCCAATTCTCAGATGGTTTTACAACACTAAGACATTTGAGCTAAAGTTAGTCCGAAATATAGAAAGATGGGATGAGGACATGATTAATTTATTTGGAGTTTTTGAGCTAAAGTTATTACATTCAAGTTATATCTCATTTTTGTCAGTACAAAAATTTGAGAAGGTTTCTCATGAAGTGGCTGAGCAAGACAAGAAATATTTTATTTCTATTATCAATGTGATGAACGCTGCCATGGAAAGGATTTCTTTGAGAAAAGCACTTGCGTATGCCAACATTGTTAAGAAAGATATTAAAGATATTGAATTCATGAGAATATCAAGAAAATGGGTCTTAGAAGTGTACTCAAAGGACAGTAATAAACCTATTGAGTTATATGCAAACATTGATATTTCATGTCTTTCAAAAGATACATTGGAAAGAATGGACAAGATGGAGATTAAAACAAATGAAGCTAAACCAGAACAAGGCATTCTTGCAAGTAAATTCAAGTCGGCTATATCAAAAGCTTTGAAAGAGTTAGAAATGTACAAACAGAAGCCTATGTTCAAAGTCAAAGAAGAACGAGTAGATTTCTTTGAATGATTTATTGAAGGCTGAAGATAGAGTCAGCAGTCAAGCTTGAAGATTTTGAAGTCTAAAGACCATGTAAATCTTAGGGGGAGTATTGTTAAGTGCTCTAAAAGATTAACATGTTGTCTTTATTTGTCTTTTGATATTTTGTAATAGTATAGGGACTATTTCTGTAATTTGTTAGTTCCTTTACTTTTGTTTTTAGTATAAATAGCTTAGATTTGAAGGTATGTAAAAAACGAATACATAAGTTATTCGAATCTGCTTTTCATACCTGTAATTGTCTTAGCTTGATATGAATGAAAACTGAATTTTATTGATATCTTGTTTTGATTTGATTACTTTGTGTGAAATTCATTGAATTGTGTTACAAATCATCACAGATTTATTCATTTGATCCTATCATGATTTCCATTAGGATTTTGTTCCTGGTGAGGAGGAAGAGGAGTCAGAAGAGGAGCCCTTGACACGTACTGTGGGAAGCAAGGTTGTTCCCACAGAACATGGGCTAAGGGCGGTTGGTGAACGCCCAAAAGACTCAAGAGAGACAGCCACTGATCCGAGTTATGCACCGGAGTCAGCTAGCAGGGTTGTAGGGGGAGCATCCACCTCAACGGGAATGAGGAGGAAAAGGATGACTCAGCCCCATGGTCAGACGAAGAAGAAAAGACGACTCACTTTCGTTACCATCACAGCCACCACATCTGCCACCACCACTACCACTTCCACAGCCACACCATCCACCACCACAGCCACCACAGCTACTACTACCACCACCACACCTCCCATCACTGTACAGATTCTATCTACCACCATATCTTTCACTCCCACATCACCTCCACTATTTCACAGACCCATCTTCACTACAGCCACCACCACCACCACTACCCACCAAGCTAGATCTCAGCCCATCCATCTCATACTTATGGATCACCTCTACCTGCAATTGGGGTAGAGGAACAGCTGTCTGCGCTCAACAGGATGGTGATGCGCCTATTAGCTGCAGATGAGGAGAAGGCGGCTCAGATCCGCCAGCTTGCTGATCTTACTGCTGCTCAGTCTCACCAGATAGAAGAGCAGGCTCGAGTGATAGAGGAGCAGGCCCAACAGATGGCTGCTCAGAGCCATGAGATAGCCCAACTCCAAGCACATAGTGTCACATCAAACAAGAAGATAGAGGAGTTGGAGGAGGCGAAGAAGACGATCATGTTAAAGCTAAATGGATCTAAGGAGGAGCCCTTGAAGATCAAAGAGGGAGACGGAGATGATGAAGATGATGATAAGGATGATGAGGATGAGACAGAGGAGGATGAGGGGACAGAAGAAGAAAGGACAGAGGAGAAGGATGATGATGATGATATAGCAGGAGGAGATGCAGCTGCATCGGCCTCTGCTTCAGGTCAAGAGAGGATGTCCAAGAACAGACAAAACAAACCAACTTCTTCCTCTGATCCACCAAGTGACGAGACGATGATACAGGACAAAAGTAAAGATTAGATGTTTATGTATTTAATTACTTTTGTATTTGAATCATGTATTGAAACCTATGTATTCAATGTTTAAATTACGTTTAATGCATTTCTGTTTTGATTAATTACTAATGGTTGATATGTTGAATGTGTAAGTCAAACAGATCCAAATTACCAAAGGGATGAGTTTGATGTTGCTCCCTTTCAGCAAGTCAAGACTCAGCTAACAAATGATTCTTGATCTGCAAGGGATTGTAAGGTGGTCAGTGAGTTATACCCCTGAAGAAGGGGAAATAATTCACGACCTATCAAATGAGCAACTCGCAAAGATCTTCAAGCTCAATCCAGATGAGATAGTGAAGGATGCTCCGACATGCGACTCGACCAGTGACGAAGAGCTCAACGATGTTGATGAAATTGAGATTGAAGATGTCACTGCCGAGCACTACCCTTAGTACGCTGACAATGAGGGAAATGTGGTCCCCAATCTTGGTGAATCCCTCGTCAGCGATACTTTTGAGGTGTTAGACAAGATGGAGCAAGAGTTGGAGAAAATAGAGGAATCGGACCAAGCCTCAAATGATGATGTCGATATCCAAAAGGCTGAGTGGGCTGCGTGTTTTGAAGAAGTTAGAGCCCAATGCGCTGCGCCAAAACAGGATGCCTACACCAAACTCTACAGAGTCAAGAAACATCATAAGGTGACTGGAAGGATCATAGCATGGGCGTATTTTGAGGATCTTAATGTATATGCAGTTAAGAGGGAAAAGGGCATAGAGTACTTCAGATTCCCACATGATCTGAAGACTCTACCAGGTTTTGAGCTCAACCAGCTGGCCAAACTAAAGCTTTGGTATGCTGACCCGAGGAGATGTCAGGCTGGTTCGAGGCTGCCCTAAAGAAGGAGTACCACACCAGGTGGGTTAACTTCAGACCCCAACAGCCTACAAGGTATATCAGAAGGTCTGAGGTTGATGCCATTACTGGAAAGCCAAAGATAGTGTTGAAGTGGAGTCATGATATGAAATGTAATAAATCTTGTTTATCTGGTTCGGATGTAATTTGATATGATTAATGAAATGATATTGATTGTTTGTGATTTTTAATGTCTAATATTTCATTAATGAGTCGATATTAAATTGGTTAATTAGGTTAGTGATTGTTTGAATGGTTACACATAATGTTTATTAATTAATACATTCAAACTTAATATAATGACGTTCTCATGCGAATGGACCACACGCATGAATAAATTCATACGATTGACTCAGTCGCACGACTGAATCAGGAGACTGGATCAGTCGTATGATTGACACATAAGATTGGCTCAGTCGCACGACTGAACACTCAGTCGTGCGGATGAATCAACCGCATGGTTCAATCGCACGACTGAACCATACTTATGGTCCAGTCGCCCGAATGAACAATACTAACCTATAAATACAATCCAATTAGTGGAAAATGGGGAATTCATTCTATTACGACTCCAGACGTACCCTAGCCGTCCAGAAGCCTGCCAATTCATTCTCCAAGTTCATAGAACACATTAGATCGATTTCCAATCGATTTCTAACGTTAGTTTCAATTCTTATTGATTCTTCGTGTGTTCTCACTGATTGGATCGCCAATCAAATAGGATTCCACACTATTTGATCTGGTTTACACGCTAAATATTAGGTATTTCGTTCAAATACCTGGTCCTAACATCAACCATTTATTAGATTTTATTTCATGAATTTGTTCCACATTTTTAGTTTTCATCAGGCTCTGTTCTTATGATGAACACAACTATGAAGGTTTTTCATGATGAGTAGAATTCCTCTTAGTTTTCATGTTCATTGATGCCGAAAATGTATAACATTTCTTTGAATAAATCTGATTTTTGGTGTTCTTCATTAACCCTTGGTTCTTCGTTCAATTTTGGTTCAAAAGTCTGAATGTTAGGTCACGAAATATTTTGGAAATTCACCTTTCTTTCAATACTATTGTTGCTTAGAATCGAAGATAAGAACAGATTGAGGAGAAGACACTAAAATCTCTAGTTGTTGTTGATGATGATGATGAATGATGATGTACAGTGGTTTTTCTATGGAATCTCTCAAATTTGAAAAGTATTAAATGACCATTTGACTTTCCTTTAAATAGTCAATTAATGGCTTTTACAAGATTTTACAAGTTCCAGAGCAAATGTGGAAGTGGAAATTTGAAGTATTTAGGTTATCCGCATTTGTTTACTGTTGTAAATGTGGAAGTGAAAATTTAAACTACTTTTGCTATCCGCATTTGTTTACTATTGTAAATGTGGAAGAACAAAGTTCGTCAACATTGTGTACTGTAGCAATGCGGAGTAGAGATACTTAGGTTTTTTACATCCCACATTTCTTCACTGTAGTAAATGCTAATGAACAAAGTTTGTCAGCATTTTAAACACTTTTCATGTTTTGATTGAAATGCGGTAGAGTAAAAATTTATCCGCATTGGTTTATCTATGACATAAACAGTTACCCGCATTGGTTACCTACACCCGCATTTACCAATGCACTTACCCGCATTAAGTTTTAATTAATCAAAGCTTAATGTTTTCTACTTTTGAATTTTCTTGTTATGAAAGCCGTCTTTGATTGAATTTCTGTCCGATGAAGTTGTTGATTGCTATTGGAGTTGTCAATTCTTGCTTGGATTGACATGTATGTCAGAAGTGATATAAATTTCCCATTGTTTGACTGATCTTGGACTTTTCATGCTTCCAAGAATCTGCATAGGCTGAGATACTATGGTATAACTTCTGTATCAACACATGCATTTTCTTTTTCTTTTGTTTGTTTATGATAGTAAAAATCTATACAGATTTAATCAAAACTTTTACATTACTCCCCCTAAAGTTTATATCCACATCTGGATAGAAACTTTCAAGATTTAAAAACCTTTGAGTATAATTTTGATTATTAATAATGAGGAGAAGTATATTATTTGTTGGGATCATATCAATGTTACATTACACATGTGCATCCTTTATGATAATGTGGACATGTTTATGAACTTGATGATTGAAGGTATGTTTGTCCTCTTAAACTCATATCAGGTTGATATTTTGATGCAAATGATATTTATCATGTTTTTAGTTGATTTAATTATTCAATATGTTCCTCACACACACAAGCATGGAATGATCAACCATCCTTATACAATGCATGGTAGAACTTTTTCACAACTTTCTTTACAAGGTTACTTAAGTTATGAGTACTTATTTTCACTAATCCTCATTGGGATTCTTTTACTTTGATCCTTTTCATGATGATCCACATCGGGATTCTTTTCACTTCACTTTGGAAGGTGATCCATGATAGGATTCTTTTGTTCATTCACTTGGAATGTATTGCTTTTGTAGATTCATCCAATTTGGATGTGTTCCTTAGTAGGAATCTTTTGTATTAGTACATATGCCCTATGTGTTTCTTTCATAATGTCTTTGCTCAGCAAAACAAAGATGAAACTTGATGTAGTGAAGGAGATTCATAAACCATCATTACCTGGTGTGTTTAGGTTACTACACACATGCATTTAAATAAGCCAATACATACCTGTACTTTGAGATGAGCGTTTCACCATTGAATAAGATGTTAATTCATCATTGCATATATCTTCTCTTCTAGGTTGAGCCTACCAACATATCTGGCAAGTCATGATAGTCTTGCAATTTTTGAAATTGAGCACAGTGAATGATATAACGACTGTAATTATATCATATCCCTTCATTCTTTTCTTCCTCAAAATTAGATTATTCTTTTGACTTGTTTTTGATATTTTGATTGGTTTTACTCTAGATTAATCATACCAATTGATTGAACTGGAAATTCATACCTACTAGGTTCAAATGCCTTTGTGTATAAATCAGCCAATTGATTTTCAGTGGGTACTTGAATCAATTTGATTAGCCCCTTTTTAGCATAGTGTCACAAAAAGTGATATCTAATTTCAATGTGTTTTGTTTTAGAGTGTTGAACATGATTATTTGTAATAAAAACAGCTTCTATGTTGTCAATGTGAATTGATGTGTGCAAGAAGTTAAAACCATAATCAAGCATCTGGTTTTTGAATCCAGAGTACTAGAGAGCAAAGAGCTGATGCTGCAATATACTCAGCTTCTGCTGTTGATACAGATACATTTGTCTGCTTCTTGCATTTCCATGAGACCAGTCTGGGACCAAGAAATTGACAACCCCCAGAGGTGGACTTTCTGTTGAAGTTGCATCCTCCATAATCATTATTTGTGAAGGCATAGAGATTGAAATCTCCTTCCTTTTGATACCATAACCCAAGAGCTGGTTTGCCCTTCAGATATCTAGATATCCTCTTGACTGCATTCACATGTGATTCTTTTAGATCAGCTTGATACATGGCACACACACAAACTCCAAACATAATATCAGGCCTGCTAGAAGTTAGGTACATAAGTGAGCCTATCATGGATCGATGGTGAGCCTGATCAACAGATTTACCTTCTGGATCAAGGCCAATCTTCAGTTTGGTATCAACTGGTGTTCTAATAGACTAACAATCAGCCAATTGAAACTTCTTCAGCATTGTTTCCACATATTTGGATTGGTTGATGAAAATTCCATCTTCTGTCTCTTGGACTTGCACTCCTAAGAAGAAAATGAGTTATCCCATTGCACTCATTTGAAATATTGAATGCATTAGGTCTTCAAATATTTGTAGAGTTGCTTGTTTGTAGAGCCAAATATGATGCCATCTATATAAATCTGGACTAGCAGCATGTCTTTTCCTCTTCTCCTTCTGAAGAGAGTCTGATCAATCTTTCCTCTTTCGTATCCATGTTCAAAAAGAAAGGATGATAGAGTCTCATACCACTTTCTCGGGGCTTGATGAAGGCCATACAGGGCTTTGTCAAGCTTGTACACCCTGTGAGGGAAATCTGGATCTTCAAAGCCAGGTGGTTGACTCACATAGACCTCCTCTGCAATCTTTCCACACAAGAATACGCACTTCACATCCATTTGATAAACAACAAATTTCATGGTCGCAGAATATGTTAGAAAGATTCTGATTGCTTCTAATCTGGCAACAGGTGCAAACACTTCATCATAGTCAATTCCTTTTTCTTGAGTGTATCCCTGTGCCACTAATCTTGCTTTATTTCTAATGATGATCCCTCTATCATCAGCTTTATTTCTGTATAGCCATCTCGTGCCAGTGGGGTATTTTCCTTCAGGAAGGTCTACCAGTTGCCATACTTCTTGCTTCTTTAATTGTAGCAATTCTTCCTGCATTGCTTCAATCCAACTATTGTCTTGAAGAGCCTCTTTGATGTTCTTAGGTACTGTTTAACAAAGAAAGCACGCAAACAAATAGATATTTGCAATTCCAGACTTGCTTCTTGTCACCTGTTCATTAAGTTCACCAATAATGCTTTCCACTGGATGATTCTTGTGTATTCTGGTGGTAGGAATTGAGTTACCATCTATGGTTACATCAAGATTAGAGACATTCAGATCATTATGGTGCGAGGCACCTTCATCTTTTAACTGTTGGTGAGTTATGAAGATAATCTGATTGAGTTTCTGTGACTACTTCAGCATCTACAGTACATTAATCGCTTCCATAATTTGATGTTCATTCAGTTTCAAATGGAGGTGTAGCTTGATCTTGAGTTCTTCCTTCAGTTGATGGATCTTAAGATGGCGAAGGTATCAAGCTTGGACCAACGTTAGTTGATAAACTTTGATTTTGTGATGATTGCTTGATGGGATTAGCATGTAGTGGAACATCATCATTCAGACGTGGAGATATCATTGGAAAGTCATCAATTTGTTCTACTCCTGAATAAGGTTTAGCTGAATGTTTGTTTCCTGCATGAGACAAGTGAAATTGATCAAATGATTTTGTAAAAGAGTCAATACCAAACAACCAGTTGGGACCATTTGTAGATTTGTGAAAAGATTTTTCTTTGAATTGAACATTAGTTTATTCATCAATAATGTTTAATATAGGATTAAACACTCTGTAAGCCTTTGAAACTGAAGAATAACCTACGAAGAATCCTTTCTCAGACTTGGATGAAAATTTTCCCAAATAGTCTCAGGTGTTTAGTATTAAGACAGGACTACCAAATGACTTGAAAAATCCAATGAATGGTATTCTGTGAAACATCAGTTCATAAGGAGTCATGTGACTTTCTTTTACAATCAATGTTTGATTTTGCACAAAGCACGAAGTGTTAACTTCCTCTGCCCAGAAGGTAATAGGCAGTTTAGCATGGGCTAGCATTGTTCTTGCTGCTTCAATTAGTGTTCTATTTCTCATTTCAGCTACCCTATTTTGTTGAGGAGTTCTAGCTGCACTGAATGATGAGCAATGCCTTTGGTTGTACAGTATGAACTCATGTACTCATTTATAAATTCGGTACCATTATCACTTCTTATTGTTTTGACCTTATGATGAAGTTGGTTTTCAATCTTGTGATAAAGTTTTGAATTATTTAGGATGCCTCATTTTTATGAAGTAAGAAAAAGACCCATGTGAATCTTGAAAAATTATCAATGATTACAAAACAATACTGTTTCTTTCAAATACTCATGACATGACTTGGTCCAAACAGATCCATATGAAGTAACTTCAATAGAGTATTGTTTGTGTTCACCAGCTTGGATTTATTAGAATATTTGTGTTGTTTTCCTTTGAGGCATGCTGAACAGTGATCAACAAAATAAAATTCCTTTTGAGGAATACCAATGACATGGTTTCCTTTGACCAATCTGTTCATATTTTTAAAGTTTGTGCGCCCCAAACGTCTGTGCCAAAGCTGTGACTCATCAAATGATGCTTTTGACAAAAGACATGTTTCTTCTTTAGGTGATGCAAAACATAGGTTTAAAACATAAGTATTATTCTTCTTCGGGGTCTTTAGGACATCCCATTCTTTAGAGATCTGAAATCCAAGTTTCAGAATGTAGCAATGAGTGTTTGTATAGTGAGTTGAGTATTTCTTGGCATAGATCTGAGACACGCTTAGTAGATTAAGTTCAGCTGTTCATAGTAGTTCACTCTGTCAAAGCTCTGCATCCCATTTGTCACAGATCCTTCACTTGTAATTCTTCCACCCTGTGAGTCTCCTCCAAATGCTATAATAGTTCCTTGTATATGCTTGAAGTCATGACGGAGGGAACGATCTCCAGTCATGTGTCGGGAGCATCCACTGTCGACGTACCATAAGCTATTGGACCTGTGTGGATGAACCTACAAGCAAAAAGAACTAATTAGATTAAGGAACCCAAGCCATAATGTTCTTGGGTTCCCAATCCTATTCATGATAGTGACCTCTTGGTATTTCCCTCTAAATTGTGATTTAGATGGAGGTGTCCTGAAAGATTTTTGGTAGTAACTTGATTGAGTCATCTCATCAACATCTACTGAAGAGTCAGAGGAGTAATGAAACCTTTGGTCTCTATTTCTTTGTTGAAATTTAACCTGTTTTTCATTATCAAAATTACTTTTGGTTTGGGATGGTCAAGTTTGGGTTTCATTGTTTGGTGTTTTCTTTGACCCTTCCATAATTCCTTCAAGTTGCTCCTGTCATTTGTTGATCTAGTTATCCTAGATTGATTATTGTAAAAATGAGGTCTGACAGTGTATTTCAAAGCTGATGTTTTTGAGATGGGCTTGTTTTGGGGAATTCTAAATCGCTTCTGATTGAAGTAACAATCAGATGTATTGTGATTGTTTGCAACACAGACTGAACAATATTTGTTAAAGTAGTAGTTTTTGGTGGAATGATTGTTCTTGTCCCAGACAGAGCAGTACTGGTTGAAAAACACTCTTCTGTTTTGTGATTAAAAATGTTGCATATGTCATAGTACATTTTTTTGTTTTTTGGATCATATTTTTGTTCGGTGGGTTTAGGTGATTTGCCCACACTCAATGGTGTTGTAGTCTTATGCATAGGGAAGGAATCAGGATCAGACTTATTTGTAGTTTGCTTCACAACCCTACTGTTGTTAAGTGTTTTAGGCTGTTTTTGTTTCCTCACCCCTTTCTTTATCTCTTTCTCAAACTAATCAACATGTTCTTTGTTGCATATATCAAAACCTACTCCTTGTCTTGATTTTGAAGATGGTGGGTCAGACTGAATTTTAATTTATGAAATAGGTGAGCTATTATGTTTCTTTTGCAGTGAAACCTTTTCTAATTTGCTTGAATTATTTGGAGATTACCTCTCATTATCAGAACTGCTTTTAGCAGATGGTTTCACTGACTTCACAAACTTTTTCTTTCCTTTTGAAATGGTTGGTATGAACTTCACAAAAGGAACAATAGCCTTTATTGGACTGGTAGGTTGAATGACACTCACTGTCTTGTCAAAACACTCTTTAATCTTGATTGGGTGACCTAATCTGATTTTCTCCTCACTTGTTTCAATATAAACATCAGGTTTTTTTAAGGATTGGTTACTTGTTTTACGATAGATTTTGGTTCCATAGTTTTAGTTTCAATTGTCTCATTGAGTTTGACAGATTCAGGCATGACAATGTAGTTATCATGTTATGGTGGAGGACATGAATTATACCCAATCCCAGACATGTCCTTGGGATCCTTTTGAGAATCAAGCATCTCTTGCAGCTTGACTGAAGACAGTTGAAACTTTTCAAGTTTCACTTCAGTAGTGTATGTTCAGCTTTAGATTGAGCTAACTTTTAAGTCAGTTGCTCATTCTCAGCTGCAAGAGTGTACTTTTTACCATGCAGTTTTTCAATGTTAGAGATGATAGATTTTATTTTTATTTCAAAGCCTTTTCTTTATCTTTTCAGCATCTCTGACTTCACCTTTTCCTCTTTTATTTTATCTGCCAGTTTATGATTGTGTTCTCTATAACCTTGCAGTTCAGCAATGCATTTGTTAGTACACAGGTTAGATTTTACCTCAGATGGCATGGAAGATGGACCATCATTGATGTGAGTCATAAGTGCATGATTTTGAAATTGAGGCTTTACTACTCAACATACAGACTCCAGTAACATACTCCATCTTGTTTGATCACAAGAGCATTTGAAGATGACTGACTGCTTCCATGAGCTTGATTTGTCAGTTGAGGTTGAATCAGGTATGACTATTGTTGTTGAAGATAATACTGCTGTTGGTGATTGTTGGAATTATAGCTTGAATTTGGTTGTGAAGATGACTGGCTCTATGAATTCCTCTGGAGGTTGTTGTTTCTTTTGGGAACATTTCTTTGAATAAATCTGATTTTGGGTGTTCTTCATTAACCCTTGGTTCTTCATTCAATTTGGTTCAAAAGTCTGAATGTTAGGTCACGAAATATTTTGGAAATTTCACCTTTCTTTCAACACTACTATTGCTTAGAATCGAAGATAAGAACATAATGAGGAGAATACACTAAAATCTCTAGTTGTTGTTGATGATGATGATCAATGATGATGTACAGTGGTTTTTCTATGGAATCTCTCAAATTTGAAAAGTATTAAATGATCATTTGACTTTCCTTAAAATAGTCAATTAATGGCTTTTACAAGATTTTACAAGTTCCAGAGCAAATGTGGAAGTGGAAATTTTAAGTATTTAGGTTATCCGCATTTGTTTACTGTTGTAAATGTGGAAGTGAAAATTTAAACTACTTTTGCTACCGCATTTGTTTACTATTGTAAATGTGGAAGAACAAAGTTCGTCAACATTGTGTACTATAGCAAATGCGGAGTAGAGATACTTAGGTTTTTTACATCCCACATTTCTTCACTGTAGTAAATGCTAATGAACAAAGTTTGGTCAGCATTTTAAACAACCTTTCATGTTTTGATTCAAATGTGGTAGAGTAAAACTTTATCCGCATTGGTTTATCTATGACATAAATAGTTACCCGCATTGGTTACCTACACCCGTATTTATCAATGCACTTACCCGCATTAAGTTTGAAATTAATCAAAGCTTAATGTTTTCTGCTTTTGAATGTTCTTGTTATGAAAGCCGTCTTTGATTGAATTTCTGTCCGATGAAGTTGTTGATTGCTATTGGAGTTGTCAATTCATGCTTGGATTGACATGTATGTCAGAAGTGATACAAGTTTTCCATTGTTTGACTGATCTTGGGCTTTTCATGCTTTCAAGAATCTGCATAGGCTGAGATACTATGGTATAACTTATGCATCAACACATGCATTTTCTTTTCTTTTGTTTGTTTAAGATAGTAAAAATCTATATAGATTTAATCAAAACTTTTAAATTACTCCCCCTAAAGTTTATATCCACATCTGGATAGAAACTTTCAAGATTTAAAAACCTTTGAGTATAATTTTGATTATAATAATGTGAAGAAGTATCTTTTGTTGGGATCATATCAATGTTACATTACACATGTGCATCCTTTATGATAAAATGGACATGTTTATGAACTTGATGATTGAAGGTATGTTTGTCCTCTTAAACTCATACCAGGTTGATATTTTGATGCAAATGATATTTATCATGTTTTTGGTTGATTTAATTATTCAATATGTACCTCACACACACAAGCATGGAATGATCAACCATCCTTATACAATGCATGGTAGAACTTTTTCACAACTTTCCTTACAAGGTTACTTAAGTTATGAGAACTCATTTTCACTAATCCTCATTGGATTCTTTTACTTTGATCCTTTTCATGATGATCCACATCGGGATTCTTTTCACTTCACTTTGGAAGGTGATCCATGATAGGATTCTTTTGTTCATTCATTTGGAAGGTATTGCTTTTGTAGATTCATCCAAT
This sequence comes from Flaveria trinervia, assembly GCA_025506515.1. NCBI lineage: Eukaryota > Viridiplantae > Streptophyta > Magnoliopsida > Asterales > Asteraceae > Flaveria > Flaveria trinervia. The sequence continues at coordinate 85,748,698 of CM046450.1, forward strand.
TTGGATGTGTTCCTCAGTAGGAATCTTTTAGATTAGTACATATGCCCTATGTGTTTTTTTCATAAGGTCTTTGCTCAGCAAAACAAAGATGAAACTTGATGTAGGTGAAAGAGATTCATAAACCATCATTACCTGGTGTGTTTAGGTCACTAGACACATGCATTTAGATAAGCCAATACATACCTGTACTTTGAGATGAGCGTTTCACCATTGAATAAGATGTTAATTCATCATTGCATATATCTTCTCTTCTAGGTTGAGCCTACCAACATATCTGGCAAGTCATGACAGTCTTGCTATTTTTGAAATTGAGCACAGTGAATGATATAACGACTATAATTATATCATATCCCTTCATTATTTTCTTCCTCAAAATTAGATTATTCTTTTGACTTGTTTTTGATGTTTTGATTGGTTTTACTCTAGATTAATCAAATCAATTGATTGAACTAGAAATTCAAACCTACTAAGTTCAAATGCCTTTGTGAATAAATCAGCCAATTGATTTTCAGTGGGTACTTGAATCAATTTGATTAGCCCCTTTTTAGCATAGTCTCTCAAAAAGTGATATCTAATTTCATTGTGTTTTGTTTTAGAGTGCTGAACAGGATTATTTGTAATAAAAACAACTTCTATGTTGTCAATGTGAATTGATGTGTGCAAGAATTTAAAACCATAATCAAGCATCTGGTTTTTGAATCCAGAGTACTAGGGATCAAAGAGCTGATGCTGCAATATACACAGCTTCTGCTGTTGATACAGATACATTTGTCTGCTTCTTGCATTATAATGAGACCAGTCTAGGACCAAGAAATTGATAACCCCCAGAGGTGGACTTTCTATTGAAGTTGCATCCTCCATAATCACTATTTGTGAAGGCATAAAGATTGAAGTCTCTTTCCTTTTGATACCATAACCCAAGAGCTGGTTTGCCCTTCAGATATCTGAATATCCTTTTGACTGCATTCACATGTGATTCTTTTAGATCATCTTGATACCTGGCACACACACAAACTCCAAACATAATATCAGGCCTGCTAGCAGTTATATACATAAGTGAGCCTATCATGGATCGATGGTGAGCCTGATCAACAGATTTACCTTTTGGATCAAGCCCAATCTTCAGTTTGGTATCAACTGGTGTTCTAATAGACTGACAATCAGCAAAATGAAACTTCTTCTGCAATGTTTCCACATATTTGGATTGGTTGATGAAAATTCCATATGCCGTCTCTTGGACTTGCACTCCTAAGAAGAAAATGAGTTATCCCATTGCACTCATTTGAAATATTGAATGCATTAGGTCTTCAAAATCTTTGTAGAGTTGCTTGTTTGTAGAGCCAAATATGATGTCATCCATATCAATCTGGACTAGCAGCATGTCTCTCTCTTCTCCTTCTGAAGAGAGTCTGATCAATCTTTCCTCTTTCGTATCCATGTTCAAGAAGAAAGGATGATAGAGTCACATACCACTTTCTTGGGGCTTGATGTTTAACAAAGAAAGCACGAGAACAAATAGATGTTTGCAATTCCAGACTTGCTTCTTGTCACCTGTTTATTAAGTTCACCAATAATGCTTTCCACTGGATGATTCTTGTGTATTCTGGTGGTAGGAATTGAGTTACCAACTCTGGTTACATCAAGATTAGAGACATTCAGATCATTATGGTGTGAGGCACCTTCATGTTTTACTGTTGGTGAGTTATAAAGATAATCTGATTGAGTTTTTGTGACTACATCAGCATCTGCAGTACATTAATTGCTTCCATCATTTGACGTTCACTCAGTTTCAAATGGAGGTGTAGCATGATCTTGAGTTCTTCCTTCAGTTGATGGATCTTTAGATGGTGAAGGTATCAAGCTTGGACCAGCTTTAGTTGATAAACTTTGATTTTGTGATGATTGCCTGATGGGATTAGCATGTAGTGGAACATCTTCATTCAGACGTGGAGTGGATGATGGAGATATCATTAGAAAGTCATCATTTTGTTCTACTCCTGAATAAAGTTCAGCTGAATGTTTGTTTCCTGCATTAGACAAGTGAAATTGATCAAATGATTTTGTAAAAGAGTCAATATCAAACAACCAGTCGGGACCATTTGTAGATTTAAGAAAAGAATGTTCTTTGAACTTTATTCATCAATAATGTTTAATCTAGGATTAAACACTCTGTAAGCCTTTGAAACTGAAGAATAACTTACGAAGAATCCTTCCTCAGACTTGGATGAAAATTTTCCCAAATAGTCTCAGGTGTTTAATATTAAGACAGACTACCAAATGACTTGAAAAATCCAATGAATGATTTTCTGTGAAACATCAGTTCATAAGGAGTCGTGTGACTTTCTTTTACAATCAATTTTTGATTTTACACAAAGCACGAAGTGTTAACTTCCTCTGCCCAGAAGGTAATAGGAAGTTTAGCATCAGCTAGCATTGTTCTTGCTGCTTCAATTAGTGTTCTATTTCTCATTTCAGCTACCCTATTTTGTTGAGGAGTTCTAGCTGCACTGAATTGATGAGCAATGCCTTTGGTTGTACAGTATGAACTCATGTACTCATTTATAAATTCGGTACCATTATCATTTCTTGTTGTTTTGACCTTATGATCAAGTTGGTTTTCAATGTTGTGATAAAGTTTTGAATTATTTGGGATGCCTCATCTTTATGATGTAAGAAAAAAACCCATGTGAATCTTGAAAAATTATCAATGATTACAAAACAATACTGTTTCTTTCAAATACTCATGACATGAGTTGGTCCAAACAGATCCATATGAAGTAACTTCAATAGAGTATTGTTTGTGTTCACCAGCTTGGATTTATGAGAAGATTTGTGTTGTTTTCCTTTGAGGCATGCACAGTGATCAACAAAATAATTCCTTTTGAGGAATACCAATGACATGGTTTCCTTTGACCAATCTGTTCATATTTTTAAAGTTTGTGCCCCAAACGTCTATGCCAAAGCTGTGACTCATCAAATAATGCTTTTGACAAAAGACATGTTTCTTCTTTAGGTGATGCAAAACATAGGTTTAAAACATAAGTATTATTCTTCTTCGGGGTCTTTAGGACAACCCATTCTTTAGAGATCTGAAATCCAGGTTTTAGAATGTAGCAATGAGTGTTTGTATAGTGAGTTGAGTATTTCTTGGCATAGATCTAAGACACGCTTAGTAGATTGAAGTTCAACTGTTCACAGTAGTTCACTCTGTTAAAGCTCAGCATCCCATCTGTCACAGATCCGTCACTTGTAATTCTTCCACCCTGTGAATCTCCTCCAAATGCTATACTAGTTCCTTGTATATGCATGAAGTCATGACGGAGGGAACGATCTCCAGTCTTGTGTCGGGAGCATCCACTGTCGACGTACCATAAGCTATTGAACCTGTGTGGATGAACCTGCAAGCAAAAAGAACTAATTAGATTAAGGACCCAAGCCATAATGTTCTTGGGTTTCCCGATCCTATTCATGATAGTGACCTCTTGGTATTTCCCTCTAAATTGTGATTTAGATGGAGGTGTCCTGGAAGATTTTTGGTAGTAACTTGATTGAGTCATCTCATCAACATCTACTGAAGAGTCAGAGGAGTAACGAAACCTTTGGTGTCACACCCTCAAAATCCACTTGCGGAGTTTTACCGCGAGGCATGTGAACAAACCAGGATCACAGTCAACAGTTACTCACAACGACTCTATAGGCCATAATTTAAATAAAATCAACCAAAGTAAAAACTTTAAACTGTGCGGAAGCGTTTTGAAAACAACCCAAAGAAATAAAAGTATAACTATGGCAAAACACGTGCCAACCGAAAAGAGTAACAATAATCATTAAAATACTAAAAATGTCTTGAGAACCGAGTCTTAGAAAGCAAGTGAACCATGCAGTGCTCCTAAGGCAAGCAAGCTAATGACCTGAGAATAGCATACTAAAATGTTAACACATTGGTTAGTGAGTTCAAGAGATATTCAAACATAAACAGTTTAATAATAGAGATATAAAAGTAGTGCATTGTAACAGATAGCTAGTCCTTAACAATAAATATTATTTCATAGTGATTTCACAATTTAAGCTGACTGTGTTACGTTGTTGCCTCCTGTCACGACTTAAGGGTCGTGACAATGTTTATTAGGACAAATTGCACCCGGTTGACCCCGAGTAACACAGGTGGGGCTCGTTAGACCCGGTAGTACTACCCAAATTTCCCCGCTATTCAATATTAACAATCCGAAAGGGTGAGGACTTTTCCATGATATCAACACTATATAATATTATATATAACTTGAATATATAAGCGTTTGTGATTTACCAGTATGCTATCTCCCCCAAAAGAGATTAAATAAAGAGTGGGGCATGAACTCACCTGATATGCGTATAGATACTTAGGGTTTGACTTGTCAAACAAAATAGACAGACAACCTTCAGAGGTTACCTAGATCATGTAAGTACATGAGTACGTGTAATCAAAGTACATGTGAAATCCTAAGTACACTACAACCAAGGACTCAATATTTCAAACATAATAGACAGGTTTGACCTAGTTGACCCGTTTGACCCGTTGGTGACTTCATGTGTTGTAAAACCATTCCAGCAATTCAAACACATATATCATACATGGTTAACATTCAAATGGATCATATGTATGCTATACTATCCAGGTGTATCACTCAGATCATCATACAACCAAGTATCATACAAGTCATGCGAATCTAGAACATTAACATGTCTACTAATTATAACATAACTAACATGCCACACAAAGATCAAATCACGCACCACATGCCATGTGAAACCTCTCACGACTTCACATCCTAAACCCTGGCAATCCTACTAAGTAGGGGCCTCAGATTCGCACACGTGTATGATGATCACAATCATATTCATTACATCCAGCATACACCACAATAATCAATTTCCAATCCCAAACATGATGTCCTACTACTAATCAACATCCAAATCATACATGATCATAAATGTCCAAATATCATTCATGATTACCCCAGCATCACATACAACCAAATTACCATGTTCTACAACATTAGAATTCATCCATGATCATACTAACATGCTCCTAACATCCCAAACATGTTCAACCTATCATTTTTCAGACTTTATGCAATTAAAGTTTCCTTTTTTGGAAACTACATCCCAACATCTATCAACCATCCAATGTGTTCATGAGTTCATCATAATTATACCATCCCAAGCTCATAACAATATCTAGACATGATCAACAATACCTAATCACCATAATCTAACAATCTTCATGAACAAAAGCTTCTACTTTTGGCAAGCTATGAACAACAACATCCATTCAAAGATTTCTAGCATTCATAACAACAATCTAGCATCTAATCATCATCATGAACACACCAATAACATCAATCCATCACTAGATCATCATGTCATGAAAATAAAGTTACTATTATTAGTAACCTATGAACATCACCTTCAATTCATCAATTTCTTGCAAAATCAATGTAACCTAGCATTCATACAACCTATTAATCATCAAACATTCATCAAACAATCAGCATTCATCCATAATCCTACCAGTTTTCGAATTAGGGTTTGCCTATAGCCAAAGTTCATGATCAATCCACTAAAAACACACAATTCATACATAATCGACGTTAAACAACATGTATTCAATCCAACTAACATACTAACACCAAAAACTAACATAAATTTCAACTCCATGAAGACCCAAAGTCGCATTAGGGTTCGGCCCTCAACAAAAACCCACAAAACATGAAAAATCTAACCTTTAAACGTGTTATAGCTTGTAATTGATGATTGCAACAAGGTGTATGCCTTGTAATCGATCCAATTTCGAGTTCCCTTGTTTGTTCTTGGCTGATTTCGTAAAGGAGAGGGGTTTGTGTGGGTGTTTGCCGCTGATGGGGGGGTGGGGATTAGGGTTAGTGTGTTTTGTTTAATTTTAATTTACATATTTACCCTTTTAACCCTTGTAATTTGTATTTTATAAAAACTAGGCTTTAAACTCTTTGAAAGTGTTTTTAACTTAATAAAATAAAAATATAAACTAATAAAAATCATTATATATCTTATCTTTATAAAAACACAAGACATACGAATAAATATGCACGTTTCCGCGTTACGCGATTAATTTTCTAATTAGCATTTTAAAAACATGTAAACACATAAACATAACACAATAATCACATAAACAATTAGATTCTCGTTAATTTATCATTATTCATTATTATTAGGTCACCAGCATTAAACGACAACTAGTATGTGTTTACGACACGTGTATGCAGGACTTAACAGAACTAACGGAGTTTGGTAACGGAAATTTACCAGATGTCACATTATCCCCATGTTGAAAGAATTTTCGTCCTGAAAACTGCGTTACATGGTGAGAGTGTTCCATCACTAGTCCACTGCATTGACACACAGAAATTGAAATCGAGTGAGTTTTGGATGAGTTGTCACATCATCCCCATGTTGAAAGAAATTTCGTCCCGAAATTTAAATCAATACCTTCTTCTGCTAGCATCGTCCTTTCGAATAGTTGAGGGTACTTAAGCTTCATTTGATCTTCTCGTTCCCATGTGAATTCTGGTCCACGTCGCGAATTCCAATGGATTTTAACAATAGGTATCTTGCTTTGCTTAAGTGTTTTCACCTCACGGTCCATCACCTCAACTGGTTCTTCAATAAAACACAATTGTTCATCCACTTGAATTTCTTCTAGTGGTACGACCATTGTTTCATCAGTTATGCACTTCTTCAGGTTTGACACGTGAAACACATCATGGATTCCACTTAGCGAATCAGGTAAGGCTAGTCGATGGGCTACTGGACCTATTCTTTCCACTATTTCAGATGGTCCAACATACCTCGGATTTAGTTTCCCTCATTTGCCAAACCAAACTATGCCTTTCCATGGTGAGACTTTCAACAAAACCTTGTTATCAACCTGAAACTCTAAAGGTTTCCGTCTCTTGTCAGCATAACTCTTTTGTCTGTCTCGCGCTGCAGCCATACGGTTCCGTATCTGTACAATCTTCTCAGTTTTCTCATGAATTAACTCGGGACTTGTTAGCTGACTATCACCAATTTCTGCCTAGAAAACTGGTGATCGACATTTTCTCCCATACAGCGCCTCGAAAGGTGCTGCATGTATACTAGTATGATAACTGTTGTTATAAGAAAACTCCACCAATGGCAGGTGAATTTCCCAGTTATTCCCGAAGTCACTCAATCAAGCACGTAGCATATCCTCCAACGTCTGTATGGTAAGCTCACTCTGGCCATCCGTCTGTAGCATACTAGTATGATACCAATCTGTCACACCCTCAAAATCCACTTGCGCAGTTTTACCGCGAGGCGTGTGAACAAATCAGGATCACAGTCAACAGTTACTTAGAACGACTCTATATGCCATAATTTATATAAAATCAACCAAAGTACAAACTTTAAACTATGCGGAAGCGTTATGAAAACAACCCAAAGAAATAAAAGTATAACTATGGCAAAACATGTGCCAACCCAAAAGAGTAACAATAATCATTAAAATACTAAAAATGTCCTGGGAACCGAGTCTTAGAATGCAAGTGAACCATGCAGTGCTCCTATGGCAGGCAAGCTAATGACCTGAGAATAGCATACTAAAATGTCAACACATTGGTTGGTGAGTTCAAGAGATATTCAAACATAAATAGTTTAATTATAGAGATATAAAAGTAGTGCATTGTAACAGATAGCTAGTCCATTAACAATAAATATTATTTCATAGTGACTTCGCAATTGAAGCTGACTGTGTTACGTTGTTGCCTCCTGTCACGACTTAACAGGTCGTGACAATGTTTATTAGAACAAATTGCACCCAGTTGATCTCGAGTCACACAGGTGGGGCTCGTTAGACCCAGTAGTACTACCCAAATTTCCCCGCTATTAAATATTAACAATTCGAAAGGGTGAGGACTTTTCCATGATATCAACACTATATAATATTATATACAACTTGAATATATAAAACATTTGTGATTTACCAGTATGCTATCTCCCCCAAAAGAGATTAAATAAAGAGGGGGGCATGAACTCACCTGATATGCGTATAGATACTTAGGGTTTGACTTGTCAAACAGAATAGACAGACAACCTTCAGAGGTTACCTAGATCATGTAAGTACATGAGTATGTGTAATCAAAGAACATGTGGAATGCTAAGTACACTACAACCAAGGACTCAATATTTCAAACAAAACAGACAGGTTTGACCTAGTTGACCCGTTTGACCTATTGGTGACTTCATGTGTTGCAAAACCATTCCAGCAATTCAAACACATATATCATACATGGTTAACATTCAAATGGATCATATGTATTCTATACTATCTAGGTGTATCACTCAGATCATCATACAACCAAGTATCATACAAGTCAGGCGAATCTAGAACATTAACATGTCTACTAGTTATAACATAACTAACATGCCACACAAAGATCAAATCACGCACCACATGTCATGTGAAACCACTCACGAATTCACATCCTAAACCCTGCCAATCCTACTAAGTAGGGGCCTCAGATTCGCACGCGTGTATTATGATCACAATCATATTCATTACATCCAGCATACACCACAATAATCAATTTCCAGTCCCAAACATGATGCCCTACTACTAATCAACATCCAAATCATACATGATCATAAATGTCCAAATATCATTCATGATTACCCCAGCATCACATACAACCAAATTACCATGTTCTACCATATTAGAATTCATCCATGATCATACTAACATGCTCCTAACATCCTAAACATGTTCAAACTATCATTTTTCAGACTTTATGCAATTAAAGTTTCCTTTTTGGAAACTACATCCCAACATCTATCAACCACCCAATGTGTTCATGAGTTCATCATAATTATACCATCTCAAGCTCATAACAATATCTAGATATGATCAACAATACCTAATCACCATAATCTAACAATCTTCATGAACAAAAGCTTCTACTTTTGGCAAGCTATGAACAACAACATCCATTCAAAGATTTCTAGCATTCATAACAACAATCTAGCATCTAATCATCATCATGAACACACCAATAACATCAATCCATCACTAGATCATCATGTCATGAAAATAAAGTTACTATTATTAGTAACCTATGAACACCAACTTCAATTCATCAATTTCTTGCAAAATCAATGTAACCTAGCATTCATACAACCTATTATCATCAAACATTCATCAAACAATCACCATTCATCCATAATCCTACCAATTTTCGAATTAGGGTTTGCCTATAACCAAAGTTCATGATCAATCCACTAAAAACATACAATTCATACATAATCAACGTTAAACAACATGTAATCAATCCAACTAACTACTAACAACAACAACTAACATAAATTTCGACTCCATGAAGACCCAAAGTCGCATTAGGGTTCGGCCCTCAACAAAAACCCACAAAAACATGAAAAATCTAACCTTTAAACGTGTTATAGCTTGTAATTGATGATTCCAAGAAGTTGTATGCCTTGAAATCGATCCAATTTCAATTTCCCTTGCTTGTTCTTGGTTGATTTCGCAAAGGAGAGGGGTGTGTGTGGGTGTTTAGGGCCGATGGGGGTGGGGTGGGGATTAGGGTTAGTGTGTTTTGTTTAATTTTAATTTACATATTTACCCTTTTAACCCCTGTAATTTGTATTTTATAAAAACTAGGCTTTAAACTCTTTGTAAAGTGTTTTTAACTTAATAATATAAAGATATAAACTAATGAATATCATTATATATCTTATCCTTATAAAAACACAAGACACACGAATAAATAGGCACGTTTCCGCGTTACACGATTAATTTTCTAATTAGCATTTTAAAACATGTAAACACATAAACATAACACAATAATCACATAAACAATTAGATTCTCATTAATTTAACATTATTCATTATTATTAGGTCACCAACGTTAAACGACAACTAGTGTGTCTTTACGACACGTGTATGCAGGACTTAACGGAACTAACGGAGTTTGGTAACGGAAATTCACCGGATGTCACATTTGGTCTTGTTTCTTTGTAGAAATTTAACCCGTTTTTCATTATCAAAAATTACATTTGGTTTAGGAAGGTCAAGTTTGGGTTTCATTGTTCGGTGTTTTCTTTGACCCTTTCATAATTCCTTCAAGTTACTCCTATCATTTGTTGATCTAGTTATCCTAGATTGATTATTGTAAAAATAAGGTCAGATAGTGTGTTTCAAAGGTGATGTTTTTGAGATGGGCTTGTTTTGGGGAATTCTAAATCCATTCTGATTGAAGTAACAATCAGATGTATTGTGATTGTTTGCAACACAGACTGAACAATATTTATTAAAGTAGTAGTTTTTGGTGGAATGATTGTTCTTGTCCTAGATAGAGCAGTACTGGTTGAAAAAGCACTCTTCTGTTTTGTGATTAAACATGTTGCATATGTCATAGTACATTTTTTTGTTTTTTGGAGCATATTTTAGTTCGGTGGGTTTAGGTGATTTGCCCACATTCAATTGTGTTGTAGTCTTTTGCTTAGGGAAGGAATCAAGATCAGACTCATTTGTAGTTTGCTTCACAACCCTACTGTTGTTAAATGTTTTAGGCTATTTTTGTTTCTTCACCCCTTTCTCTATCTCTTTCTCAAACTAATCAACATGTTCTTCGTTGCATATATCAAACCCTACTCCTTGTCTTGATTTTGAAGATTGTGGGTCAGACTGAATTTAATTTATGAAATAGGTGAGCTATTATGTTTCTTTTGCAGTGAAACCTTTTCTAATTTGCTTGAATTATTAGGAGATTTGCTCTCATTATCAGAAGTGCTTTCAGCACATGGTTTCACTGACTTCACAAACTTTTTCTTTCCTTTTGAAATGGTTGGTATGAACTTCACAAAAGGAACAATAACTTTTATGGGATTGGTAGGTTGAATGACACTCACTGTCTTGTCTAAACACTCTTTAATCTTGATTGGGTGACCTAATCTGATTTTCTCTTCATTTGTTTCAATATAAACATCAGGTCTTTTTAAGGATTGGTTACTTGTTTTACTATAGATTTTGGTTCCATAGTTTTAGTTTCAATTGTCTCATTGATTTTGACAGATTGAGGCATGACAGTGTAGTTGTCATGTTATGGTGAAGGACATGAATTATACCCAATCCGAGACATGTCCTTGGGATCCTTTTGAGAATCAAGCATCTCTTGCAGCTTGACTGAAGACAGTTGAAACTTTTCAAGTTTCACTTTAGTAGTGTATGTTGAGCTTTAGATTGAGCTAACTTTTCAGTCAGTTACTCATTCTCAGCTGGAAGAGTGTACTTTTCATCATGTAGTTTTTCAATGTTAGAGATGAGAGATTTTAATTTTATTTCAAAGCCTTTTATTTATCTTTTCAGCATCTCTGACTTCATATTTTCCTCTTTTATTTTATCTGCCAGTTTATGATTGTGTTCTCTATAACCTTGCAGTTAAGTAATGCATTTATCAGTACACATGTTAGATTTTACCTCAGATGGCATGGAAGATGGACCATCATTGATGTGAGCCATAAGTGCATGATTTTGAAATTGAGGCTTTACTTCTCAGCATACAGGCTCCAGTAACATACTCCATCTTGTTTGATCACAAGAGCATTTGAAGATGACTGACTGCTTCCATGAGCTTGATTTATCAGTTGATGTTGAGTCTGGTATGACTGTTATTGTTGAAGATAATACTGCTGTTGGTGATTGTTGGAATTATAGCTTGAATTTGGTTGTGAAGATGACTGGCTCTATGAATTCCTCTGGAGGTTGTTGTTTCTTTTGGGAGCATTTCTTTGAAAAAATCTGATTTTGGAATTATAGTTTGTGTTTTCATTAAGGCTTAGCTTTCTACCTTTTCTGAAAAACTTCTTTGCTCTCATAGCAATCATGGCCATTTGCCATTGTAAATCCATTTCTTCTACATCATCTGGATCACATTTCCTCTAAGTCTTCTTGTTAGGATCAGTGATCTACGTTTGATTGATTTGATGAGTATAGCAGCGGAATTCTAACAATGAATTAGCCAATCTCACAAGAACTCAAATGATATTCAATGATAAAAGCAAACGATTATAGAAGAAATTCTGCGAATCAAATATTTCATTCAGAACGCGCTTTCGTGGTGGCAAAATGTCACACCTTACAATCAGGTGAGTCATCCCCTACATAAGAATGTCGTGGTGAAACATTCCTAATACAGGAGATGTGACGTCTGCTGATGTCACTTGATAGTGACATCTAACAGAATTATTCCAACTGAAACACAACTACTGAAGATGTTAAAATAGTTGACATCTTCTTACAAAAATACTAAGTGTTATCAGTTACTACAACTACTGAAAAACATAAAACTACTGACGAGCACAACAACTAACGAAGTATTCTTCAGCTGTTTTGTCAAACTACTGAACAGATAACACATAAAACTACTGAAAGGTAACCGTCACAACTACTGAAGAAGACCTATTCAGCTGTTGTGACAACGTCTGATACTTTGGTCTTCAGCACTTGTGTCTTCAGACTTTGTCTTCAGCACTTGTCTTCAGACTTTGTCTTCAGCACTTGTCTTCAGACTTTGTCTTCAGCACTTTCTTCAAACTTGTCTTCAGCACTTTCTTCAAACTTTGTCTTCAGCACTTGTCTTCAACTTTGTCTTCAGCACTTGTCTTCTGACTTTGTCTTCAGCAATTGTCTTCAACTTTGTCTTCAGCACTTGTCTTCAGACTTTGTCTTCAGCACTTGTCTTCAGACTTTTTCTTCAGCACTTGTCTTCAGACTTTGTAATCAGCTGTTGTCTTCAGCTGTTGTGGTCTTCAGTAGTTGTCGTGACGTCTGTGGGACTTAAGGTTTTTCTGATCCGGCTCATTGGTTCTTTTGGTCCAACAACTCCCCCTGAACCAATGCAGCCAAAACCTTTAACTTTATTGAGGTCCCACTTATTGTTGGCAGAATGGTTGGTCTTTTTTTCCTTCTTGATCAGTTGAGAAGGTGACCCTATAAGCACTGGCCTGGGAATGAGTCTCTGATGATTTGGTTGGCAATGTATGGATGGGAGCTCTATATTGGGAATTGGACACTGAGCTGTTCCCCCATCCATGAGACTCACTTCCCATGTATAAGCCTGTAGGATTCTCTGGTGTATGCTCTGAGAAACATAATTTGTTCTTCCAAGGTCAGGTTCTTAGCTTCACCATCAAACAGTCCTTCACGCCCATACAGCTCTGAGATGTACTTGGTCTATTTGCCATTTTTGAGCTCAACTGTTGTAATCTGTCTGTATGCAAACTCATCAGGATGAGTCCCTTCAAGTAACAGATTGAGCTCATTTTGTTTGAAGTTCTCAAGCCACTTGTAGACTAACCCCTTTTTAATAACTCTGTTCTCTAACATCTTTTGGGGTGGCTGTTTAGTCTCATAGGCCTTCTTGAAATCTTCTACAATCTCCTAGGGTGATACTACAAGGACCACTGTGATCTCTTCATCTACGATCCTTTTTACTTGGCCCCTGTATCTCGAAGGAATGTCTTTCTTTACAATCCTGTGAACCACCCTAGGATCAGGCCATACTCTCACCTTTTCCTTCTGATATTGAAATGTGTTAGCAAGGGTGTACAACCTCAGAGCTTCTTTCTTCATATTAATTATTGATGAAGAAGCAGCATAAGTTTTGTCTATGCTTTTCAACATCTCATCATCATGAAGCCTATGCTCCTGCTCTTCTTCAATCTTTGCTCTCACAGTTTCCATCTGTGAGATGGGAGTGATGGGCATGGGTTTGGCCTTAGGCAATGTTAGGACTGCAGACAGAGGTAGCCTATCTTCTTCCACATCATCCTCTTCTTCTTCTTCTTCTAGCCTCAACACCCTTCTCTTCTTCTTCTTGGGTGCATCATCGGTTGTTGTTTAGAGGGTAAGGGAGTTGGTTTTGTGGGTTGTGGTTGTGGTTGTTTTGGAGAGGGAATGCTGACAGGCTGAGTTAGCATTTTGGAGGTGAGTGTGGCTTTTGAGTGTTTGGCTAGCTCAGTCCTGCTCCCTGCTCCTGCTTCATTCAAAGCTTCGACTACTAAACCCTTAGTGTATGCTTCAAACGAACAGATCTTGGAGGTTATGGCCAAGATGCTGTCCCTTGTCCATGATTTTTCTTCGATCAATGATCTCCCAAGGTATTTGCTGATAAATCTGATCATGATCTCAAGTCTCTCTCTATCCATAGTGCTGTAGCTAGCCCATCTTTGTTGGATCTCTTCGATCTCTAATCTTCTTATTTGAATCCAGCTTTTCAATGTCGAAACCTTGCCTAAACAGCTGATCAATGATATTGTCCATTGATCTGCTGTGTTCAACATCAGCCTCTTTAACCATTTCATTCAAGTTTTCTCTTTTTTAGCACTTTTCTTTTTCTTATATGTGACATGAAATTCCTTTTGACTTTCATGTACTTTCTCCTTTTCAGCTCCCTTCTCATTCTCATTTTCCTTCTCTTTCTCGGTCTCATACACACAATCCTTCTCTATTTCCACTTCTTTGTCCTTCTCTCTCTCTTTCTCCTTCTCCATCCTCTTTCTTTTAGCTTTCACTGCTGAACTCTCCCCCTTTTTGGGTGCATTGGTTGCAAGGGATTGAGTAGCAGAAAGTTGTTTACGCAGTACATCCTCCACCAGGGGTTGTAAGACAGAAGAAAGTCTGTCATCAACAGTTTTAATAACCAATTCGGTTAACTGTGGTGTGATGAGAGATAGGGGATTTTGAGGGATAGCATCCATTTGCTCAGGGGGGTTTTGGTCTTGAGAAATGGTGCCAGAAATAGAGGCAGGTGGCTGAGAATTTTGTAGTGGTTGTGTGTTTAAGGGACCTTCAGAGGAAGGTGCCATCTGTTGGGTTGATTTGGTGGCAGATGGTCTTTCTCCCTAAGAGAGTTCGTCAAGTAGTTTTGCAGCTTACTGACTTCTTCCTCAAAAACTGTGTTCTGGGCCAGAACATCATAAGAAAACCCAGATCATCATCAGCAGATGCTGAATCACCTAACCTCCTACGTGTAGTAGGATGTACATGTACTGGGTGTAGACCAGTTTTAGCATGTGCCCCTTTTTCTTGGAAGTGGGGACTTCCAGCCTCAGGACTATGTCTCAGCTGTTGCCTCTAGTGAGGTCTTAGCTATGTTACCAGCCTCATTCTAATCATGTGCTGATTCAGAAGAGGTGGCAGCCTCACTAGATGTTCTAATCTCCATATCCACACCAGGAGATCGAACGTGTAAACCTTGGTGCTGTGGGTTGTCAGAAGCATGGTGATCCTCGTCCTTAATAGCTGTGGTTCTCCCCTTTGTTGGTGGTTGTTGGGGAGGAGGAGAGGCATGCAGTTGAGTCAGCACGTCTGCAATGATAATGGTTGGACTTTGGGGGGCGGTTGCATGGGGAGATGGGGTATAAGCAGTGTGCACCTGGGGAGAATGGTGCTCTTCAATGGCAATCTCCTCAAATGAGGAAGATCCCAGATTTGTGGGTACCCCTCTGTGGTTGCTGCAGGCTCCTTTTGAGAGGAATCCTGAACGGCTGTGGCTGGGAGAGTCTCTGATACTGCTGGGGGGTTAAGCCAGCAAGTATATCCTGCCTTGGTGGTACAGGAGCATCTTCAGGGGACTCATTTTCCTGAATAGCTTGTTTGGGTTTGGATTTTGGCTTGGTGGGGACTCTGGATTTTGAGGTGGTGGCTGTGGGTTCCAGCTACGTGGGTTTTCACAGCTTGGCAGCCATTTTCAGTGATTGGTCAGAGTTGTGCCGGAGTATACTTCCGGCAGTACAGCCATAGCAGGGACTCCCAGGACAACAAGTCCCTCAGCTTGAAGCTGGTTTTCAATTATGGTCATTATGAGCCGAGGATATAATATCCAACGGTTAGCAGTTTGTTTTTGGGCCATATCCTTGAGCTCTAAAAATAGTATTTGAGAAAAATTTAAAGGTTGTTGCTCAAGGATTGAGTACATTACCTGTTGCCACCTTGTGGACATTTGATCCCATGATGAAGTCTTGGAGGCAAGGCATACATTTACCATATGAAAATGAGACGTTCGGCATCCGGAAATGTTTCTTCAGTATGGTAGATGCACTCAGGTTACCCTGGTATCCATGGTGGGCAAATGATTGATCTGTTGTGCCCTTTGGATAACCAGTTGGGAAAGTGGCATCATCCAGATTAAGGGTTTGGCAAAGAGTGTCTGGAGTAATGACCACTTTTTGGCCATGGACAAACGATTGAAGAGACTCTGTGTCATTCTCCTCAGAGACCAGAGTGACGTTTGTCCAGAATTGGTTAAGGGATTCGGCATATATGGTGGGATTTACCAGAAAAGCCGTTTTGTAGGGTGACTGAACCATTAAATCAATGGCGTTGTGAAACTTGGTCCAGTATGGTGATTTGGTGAGATGTGCGACACAGTTGTGTCCTGGTTTTAGTTGCATGGTCGCCATTGATGAAGAGAGGGTAGAGAGTTTTTGAACGTTAGGTTTGAGAAGAGAAGATAAAAACTCTGGGGATAAGTATTTAAAAGGTCAGCTTAGAAAACGACTGAAGGTTTTGGTGTGAGTCATCAGTTATTGAAACTACTGATGACGTGGTATTAACCTTCAGAGGTTTAAAACGACTGACAGTGGTGGTGTTGTCATCAAGTGTTATAAAACAACTGAAGACTTGGTTTTGACCATCAGACGTTGAAACAGCTGAAGTCTTGGTGTTAACCATCAGTATTTATGAAACTACTTAAGGTCGTGGTTTTGACTTCAGATGTTTGAAAACAACTGAAAACTTGGTTTTAGTCATCAGTAGTTGTGAAACTACTGAAAACCTTGGTTTTGTCTTCAGATGTAAACAACTGGTAAATTGGTGTTAGTCATCAGTAGTTGTGAAACTACTAAAGATATGGTTTTGTTGTCAGTTGTTGTAAACAACTGATGACTCGGTGTTAGTCATCAGTAGTTGTGAAACTACTGAAGACATGTTTTTGTCATCAGTTATTTGTAAACAGCTGATGACTTGGTTTTAGTCATCAGTAGTTGTGAAACTACTGAAGACGTGGTTTTGTCATCAGTTGTTTTAGAAACAGCAGTTGTAGAAACAACTGAAGAGAAATTACTCATCAGCTGTTTTTGTCAATTCTTAGCTTTTCAGCTGTTTCATACTGTCCTCAACACTTACTCTTCAGCCTTTTTGGCTGTTTTCAGTTGTTTTATTGGACATCAGTACTTATCTGTTACTGATATCAGTAGTTATAACTACATCAGTAGTTGTAACTTGATCAGTTGTTTAAACAGAATCAGTACTATCTGTGATATGGTTACTAATGATCATCAGTATTTATTTACTGAGATCATCAGTAATTATCACTTATTCTAGCTGCAGCATACCAAGCCTTAACACTAGGTTTTTGGAAAGTTGAACTATCCAAGGCTTAGTAAAAATGTCTGCAAGCTCATCAGCACTAGGCACAAACTTAGGATCAATCAGACCTTTTTCAAAATCTGATCGCTATATTTTTTGGTCCTAGAGTGCTGGACAGGATTCTTGATAAAGCACAGAACTGAAGCACTATCCATTAATAATGGAGTCTTAGTCTCATGCAGAAGAACCCTGATTTATCATAAGGAACTAGTTAGGTTTTGAAGCCCAAACTTTTTCGGTTTTGGGTCTGTTTTTATCAACAGATTTAACCATAACTTGTTTCTCATGATTAACAGCTGAAGAAGAAGATGGTGCTGAGATGGATTCCTTGGATTTGGACTTGGAATGCCTTCTCATGGTTTGATCACATTTGCATCTAGTTGGTTAATTCTCCCCAACAAATGCTGAACCATCATAACAAGTTGTGTCTGATTTGTTGCCAAAGCTTTCAGCTCTTGTGACATATCAGTACTTGTGTTTGATGAGTTCCTGTGACCACCATTCCTTTTGAGCAACCTCAGCTGTTGCTGTTTAACCCCTTCCTTTTTGGATTTTGGGGTCACAGGTTTTGATGTTGCTGGTACAAATTTGGTTTCAAACTCAGTTTTCATTTTATCCATTTTCTTTTTAATCTTTTCATTATGTTTGAGTTTTGAGCCCTTTTTATACCAGCAATCTTCAGTAAGATGATTGAATAAACCACATATTTCACATGGTTTCTTCTTCATCTTAAGTTGATCATTTGCTGAAGAAGATAAAACTACTGAAGACTTGTTCTTCAGCAGTTTGCTATCAGTACTAGCAGTTTTCTTCCTTTTAGTACCTGCTTTCCTGATATCTTTTTCAGTAGTATTCCCACCCTTTCTACTTGCAGTTTTCTTCCCTTTAGTACCTGCAGTAGATTGGGTTTGTCCACCAGGTGTGATAACATTCACTTTAGTACTTTCAGTACTTTCTGAAATACCACCTGGGGTGATCAACTTTTTGATCATGTGAGTGTCAGCGTTTGAACCATTAACATTAACTGATAGGTTCTGAGAGGACTTAATGCTGACTTCAACCTCTGATGGTGCTGTATCAAATAGTTGATCACATGATGAAAAGGATTGGTTATTGCTTTCTCCATCAGATTCTACTTCTGCTCTGGGAGTAAATTCTATACGAGGAGCAGTGTGATTATAAGCAATTCCAAACTTCACATTGGAATCTGATTGCTTACTAAGAAGCATTTCAAAACCTTTGCATGATTGTACCCATCGATCACACTCTACTTGGGTGACTGCAAGGGTTTCTTTGAGATCTTTGTACTTCTCTAGAAGTACCTCTTCCGTAGCCTTATAATCTGTGATTTGGCATTTAAGTTTGTAAATCTCATCATTCTTATCATTAAGCACAGACTCAAATTCAGCTTTGCTTTTGGAAATTGTTTGTTCTAGCTCAATGTTCTTGTTATTAAAGCTATATTTGCTTCTCTAATAGATGCAAATGCTGCTATGCATGTTTCAGAACATAATTTGGCTTTTGCCTCAGAGGATACCTATGATACCTGAGGTGTAGAGGCATTAGAGGATGAAGTATCAGCAGACTCCAAAGCCATAAGAGCTAGATTTCCAAAAGGACTTTCACCACCATGTTGACCATCACCTGAGAACAGTTGTTCATGACCAGACAAGTCATCTGGCAAACTGCTCTAGTCAACAACTCCTGGGGTAAAGAAGCTGTATTGTTGAGGTTGAGTTTGTGATGAGATTGGGAAGGTTGTGGTTCAGGCAATGCTTGTGGTTGTTGTGCAACTGGAGCTTGAACAGGATTTGGTTGAGGCATATAATAGCAGGGATAAGGATATGACATTGGACCCTGGGGAACAAAATATGCAGGAGATACAGGGTGTGAATGATGACCAGAACCAGCAGATGTTGCCCTCTGTTTTGTTGACTATTTCTTGGAAAAGTCACAAAGGGTGCAGAGGAGTTAGATCCAGTTGATCTACACTCTCTTGCAAAGTGTCCAAGCCTTTGGCATTTGTGACACCTCAACTTACTCTTGTCAAAACCAACTTTGGTTTTGCCAGAGAGTCCTGGAAATTTCCTGCCAGTTCTCTTGTAGAACTTACTGAGATCTGATATTAATCAATGCCATTTGGCTCAGAATATCCATCTCTTCTAGATCATCATCAGCTATTCCTTTCAATCATCCATGATGAAGCATATATTGTCACTATTACTGCCAGAATGACTATCAATACCAACAAATCATGATCAGAACTATTTGAAGAGAAATCAATATGCTCATCATAATGCTTTAAGATGCAGCATATTCTGACTCATGACCAACCAAGGCAGTATTCCCTGGTACAAAGTCATCAGTGAGCTTTCCTGATGAGACAGTTTCCTTTTCTGCTCTATCTCTCTTTCGAATGTAAGCAGTTTCCCATGAAGTTGGGTGAGAGATAGGCTATTCAGATTTGCACTGGAGCATAGGACAATGGTGTATGTGTCCCATCTCTCGGGTAGTGATCTGAGGAATCTGTTATTCATCTGGCTATTGGTGTATTCTTGTTTCACCATTTTCAGCTCAGAGATCAAGCAGGAGAAACGCTCAAACTGTTGAGTCAGTGTCTCACCCTTCCTATGAGAGAATGTCTCATATTGTTGGGCGAGGATTTCTCTGTTGTTTGCTAAGACCTCATCTGTGCCCGAATTGTTCCTTCAGTGCATTCCAGAGGTCATGAGCAGTTTCATGATGCATAAGCCCTAAATAGATTTCATTAGGCAGTGCCATGGCTAGAATTCCATGGGCTTTTGCATCAATCTTAAACAGTTTCTGATCTTCATCTGAGTATTGCTCCTTCTTCTTCGGAACAATTTGATTGGTTTCGAGATTGTTCACCATAGGCTTATGTGGTCCATGTACCACAGATGTCCAACAACCTGAACTGTTAACAGACAGGTGATGAAGCATCCTTCGTTGCCATATGTTATACTCAGTCCTAACCAGCATCGGGGCTTGGTTGAGGAACCGGTATTGTGAGGATCATTAGAAGGAGTAGTCATCTCAGATTCAATCAAATTCATTAAGCTATAACAGATTTAGAACCAAAACACAACAACCATTGAACCAAGATAGATCTCAAAATAAATGAACGAAAGCGTCAGAAATTCAATAATCTATAACCAGTTCTTGCAAATATGCTAATTCAATCAAACATAGATATCAATTAGCAGTTTCAATGATCATGTTGTTAGATCGATAAATGATTAACCAGCTCTGATACCACTTGTTAGGATCAGCGATCTACGTTTGATTGATTTGATGAGTATAGCAGCGGAATTCTAACAATGAATTAGCCAATCTCACAAGAACTCCAATGATATTCAATGATAAAAGCAAACGATTATAGAAGAAATTATGCGAATCAAATATTTCATTCAGAACGCGCTTTCGTGGTGGCAAAATGTCACACCTTACAATCAGGTCAGTCATCCCTTATATAAGAATGTCGTGGTGGAACATTCCTAATATAGGAGATGTGACGTCTGCTGATGTCACTTGATAGTGACATCTAACAGAATTATTCCAACTGAAACACAACTACTGAAGATGTGAAAACAGCTGACATCTTCTTATAAAAATACTAAGTGTTATCAGTTACTACAACTACTGAAAAACATAAAACTACTGACGAGCACAACAACTGAAGAAGTTTTCTTCTGCTGTTGTGTCAAACTACTGAACAGATAAAACATAAAACTACTGAAAGGTAAACCGTCACAACCACTGAAGAAGACCTCTTCAGCTGTTGTGACAACGTCTGATACTTTGGTCTTCAGCACTTGTGTCTTCAGACTTTGTCTTCAGCACTTGTCTTCAGACTTTGTCTTCAGCACTTGTCTTCAGACTTTGTCTTCAGCACTTGTCTTCGGACTTTGTCTTCAGCACTTCTCTTCAGACTTTGTCTTCAGCACTTGTCTTTAGCACTTGTCTTCAGACTTTGTCTTCGCACTTGTCTTCAGACTTTGTCTTCAGCACTGTCTTCAGACTTTGTCTTCAGCACTTGTCTTTAGACTTTGTCTTCAGCACTTGTCTTCAGACATTGTAATCAGCTGTTGTCTTCAGTAGTTGTCGTGACATCTGTGGGACATAAAGGTTTTTCTGATCTGGCTCATTGGTTCTTTTGGTCCAACACTTCTTGTATCAGATGTGGAGATGTGAGTCTTCCTCCCAAATAAGCTTCAAAGCTTGCAACAAAGGCATTGTAAGTAGCCTTTTGTTCTTCAGATCTTGTATCATCAGGGGTGTTTGGAAGAGTTGCTGAGAATCCTGCTGATTGGGATGATGTTGATGGCCTATTGGTAGATGGAGCTACAATGAATCCGATGGTCTTGACTTGATCCCTTGAGGAAAGAAAATCATCTTCTTGAGTAATGAAGGCATTTTTTGCTTCTTTTATCAAGCTCCAATGCTTCTATCTTGGCTATCATGATATCTAAAGTAGTACTCTCAAGATCAAGAGTATTTTTAGCATGGTCACATTTTGTTTCCAGCTTTCAGGAAGACTGTGTAGCATTTTCTTGTTCAACTCCTTGACTTTGTTGGTGATTCCTATTATCTCTATGTCGTTCACCAATAGTATAAATCTATGGAGCTATTTAGAGATGGACTCCCCTTTGGAGTGATGAAATGTTTCATATTGATGAACAAGTTTATCCTTGTTAATTTCAACAACTTCACTGCTTCCCTCACACATGATCAGCAGTGCATCCCATACTGCTTTGACAGTTCCATACTTTTATAGTCTTTTTAGCACATCCATCTTGAGTGCTTGAGTAAGAATTGAGTAAGCTTTGAGATCAATCTTGATTTTCTTATAGTCATCATCATTAAGATTCAAGTCTTCAATTGAGATTCTTGATGTTTTGTAGATGGCAGCTTGCTCTACGGACAGAGTAACCAGAATATGTGGTCCCTTGCAAATTGAAATCCAATAATCTGGATCTACACCTGTAGTAGTTCATGAATTAGATTTTCCATTGTTTAAATTCAGATTTATGTTTAAGCATTGGTGGTTTTAGAGTATGACCAAGTACTGAAAAACTATGTGAATCCATTTTAACAAGTTTTTGTGAAGTCGGTTTTTCGCCGGATCGATAAACATCCGAGCATGTTCTTGACGGAAGGATAAACAACAGCACAAACCAAAAGTCAACAATAACACGAACTATAATTGAATGGTTTCATTGATAAAACCTAACGATTACAAGTTTGTTACAACATAAGAATCAAGACTCTTGGCAAGGGGAAGATCGAGCATGATCTCCCCTCTCATCCGGCAGCCCTAGCTCCGGGCAGACTCCTATCTCAACCCATAACCTTCTACACATTAAAACTGGTATATATAGGCCTCGGCCCATATTAGATGCGACTGGGCCCATTCGTGCGATTGGACCATGCGTATGGTCCAATCGTACGACTGGACCATGCGTATGGTTCAATCGTACGACGGGACCATGCGTATGGTTCAATTATACGACTGGACCATTCTTACGGTTCAGTCTTATGAATGTCCCAATCGCATCTCTCAGTCGCACGGCTGGTCCATTAGCATGGCTCAGTCGTACGACTGAGTCTCATTCGCATATGCTCATGCGAATGACCCAGTTTCATGTGTTTACAACATATCAGGTGTATAACATTAAGCCTAGACTATTCGACAAGCGACGGACACACTATATCTGACTATATATGCTCCAACAGTTTTTAAGATTAATTAGTCCAAATAGTAAAAATCATTCAACAAATGCTTAGTAAATCAGATCTGTTAATGTTTCTTGGTTTATGTCGCAACTTTTGTTATATTTCGGTTCTTCGTATGAATCTGTAGGTTTTGTGTATAGTTCTTGAAGGAGAGAACGTGTTGACAAAAGGTTGTTTAAAGAGTATTTTCTACTTTTTACTAAGTAGAGATAATAGAATATTCTATTAGCAACTTAATGACCAGATCAATCTAGTTCTATTCAGGTCTTGGGTAGATTTCAAAAAGAACTGAGAGCCAAAGCTCTAATACCAATTGACTAGGCAGTGAGATTGAGATTCCCACTTAGGATTAAATATGATGATTGAGTTAGTGATTGAAAGGCGGAAACAAACAATCAATAAACATTCAATGCAGAAGAAATACTCATAAATGCTTGTTTGTATTGAAAGAGATGATGATTACAGTAAATGCTAGGGTTTGAGCATAAAACAATAATGATACACTGGGAGAATAAAAGACAAAATATGTTCTAATTGTCTATAAACCGTCACCTCATGTACGAGGTTTTCTATTCTATTTATAGGCAGACAAGATGCCTTTTACAAAATGACTAAACTACCATTGACCTATACATAAGAACTAGTCTAAGTCTTGATCCACATTTCTTCTTGTTCATCCGCATTGGCAAATGCGGTTGAGATGAATTTGATCAGCATTTCTTCACTTGATCATCCGCATTAGTATGTTGGTCATCCGCATTGGGTAATGCGGATGAACAAATACTTGTGTGCATTCTTGTCCGGTCATCCGCATTGGCAAATGCGGATGAACAGAATCTTGTTAGTATTACTTCTGGTCTTCCACATTTGTTAATGCGGAAGAACAAACACTTGTCAGCATTTGTTCTTTGCCTTCGGCATTAACAAATGCTGAAATCCCATACTTAATCTTCTACTGCAGAATATTCATCCGCATTAATACTTGGACTTGTGGGAATCCAGCAAAACAACCATCAACTCACCAATTAAATTGGCATGTATGATCCTTTCAGGGTGCAACATATTATTCATAGTTGTGATGTTTTCTGCATCTTTTATAACAAACATCAAACTTCTTTAAACTTTTTCTTCTTTGTTGGATCCTTTGATACGCTTCTCATATAATTTTAATTTTCCAACTTCTAGCATAAGGCATTGCATCCAAATAGAAACATTGTTCTATTGAAGTCATGATTTGATAAAAAGACTTGGACATTGAATCTGATATCCCTCTCACCAAATCCTTTTATTCAATCTCATGTCCAAGACTCCTAGCATTTAAAGCTAATCCGGTCAATGTAGTTGCAAAGTCATCAACTAAATCACCCCCATTCACATGCAAGCCTTTTGAGTTCTCTCCTCATTGTTGCATGCCTAATCGTTCTCACCCGATCTACTCCTAGAACCTGATTTTCAATCCATTTATAGTTGTTTTGCATCGGTTTAACTGGCCACTTATAACACTTTGTCTTCAAGTGTGGCTTGAAACAAGAATGTAAGGGCATGCTTTGATTTTTCTTGGATCTACCATAAACCTAACCACTTAGTTCGACTTCTTCAAATATGATATGCATCCATAGTCAACTTAACTTTGACAATCCAGATGGGATAATTCATTATGGCCAAAACTGGACATTGATTATTGATAGGTCATCATTCCTCCTATTGTTGGTACGAGTGACATTCTTTCTTGTTTCGACAACCCTAATCCCTTTTAAGCAAACTTGTTCTGGGAGACTAGCTGATAGGTTCAAATGGATCGATCTATGATTGATATTAAGAAATTAACAATAATATGAACAATGTAATCAAACAAAAAGAAATCAGAAAAATTCATAGAGTTTTCATTAATATTAGCTGGATTACAAAGTGCAAATTGAGAGAAATATCCAAAAGTTCGTTACCTGCACATACATAGCAATCCTATTTATACTAATAATCAAGAAAGCGAAAAGGAACATATATTACAAAATAAGTCCCTAGTCTATTACAAAACTTATCTAAAGACTAAAATGCTAATCTTTCTAGGTTTCTAACAATACTCCTCCTAAGATTTGCATTTGTCTTCAGCCAAAATAGTCTTCAGGTTCTTCTTTAATCTTGAACATTGGTTTCTCTTTGTACATCTCTAATTCATTAAGAGCTTTCTTTATTGAAGACTTGAACTTTCCAGCTAGAATTCCTTGCTCTGGATTCGTCTTAATCTCCATAGCTTCCATCACCAACAGTGTTTCTTTTGATAATCCTGCAATATCAACATTAGTGTACATCTCTATGGTTTTGGATTCTCTTTTGTGTAGATCTCCAACACTCCTTTGCGAGATATTCTCATGAATTCAATGTCTTTTATGTCTTTCTTTACAATGTTTGCATAAGCCATTGCTTTCATCAAAGAGATTCTCTCCATTGCAGCATTCATTACTTTTATAATTGTCAAAAAATATTTTGTCATTTTCTGCTTCTATTGATGATACTTCTTCAAAAGATTGATTGGACAAGAATGAGATATGTCACACCCCGACCGACGGCGGAATCATCGGGGCTGACGAATGTGAAACGATTGTTCATAGCACATGGAACTAATAAGTTGTAATAATATTAAAAGTCATTTTTATTGAACATTATAAGATAATTAAATAAATACAACACAAACAAG
Source organism: Flaveria trinervia (assembly GCA_025506515.1). Taxonomy (NCBI): domain Eukaryota; kingdom Viridiplantae; phylum Streptophyta; class Magnoliopsida; order Asterales; family Asteraceae; genus Flaveria; species Flaveria trinervia. Next base: position 85,774,623 of record CM046450.1, read on the forward strand.
ATATACGCAACAACATAAGACTTTCAATTAACTAAGTCCAAATCCTATATGAGCATGAAGAGATCTTCAAGTAGTAAACCTGAAACATGTTAAAAATAAAGGGTCAACTTTACGAGTTGGTGAGTTCCCATGGGTTAAACACACGCGTATATATATAAAAAGAGTTTACAAGTAGCAATTCATGTCAATGGTAATGAGCTAGCAAGTTTATAGAACACATACAGTTTCAACCAAACCTCGACTTGATTACAAGTTTATAAGATTGGCTAAGTGTACTTGGTTCCTATGATGAACAAGCATACGTCATCCGGAGCCAGCAATACATCGGCTTTAGCACCAAATAGACTTGTCAGACATAAAGATCTATGATGTCGCCAGACTAGCAATAGTTAATGCTTTTCAACGTACAATGTATCTCATATAACACTCACAATAATACCAATAACCATGACAAAAAGGTAAAGATGAATTACATGTGCATTTACAAGTATCAAGATGTTTACAACTGTAAGTTTATAAGGTTAACATGTTGTAAGGCCCCATTCCCGAGACTTAACAGCTGGTCAATGATTGCACATAAACATATATTTACATTTGACATAATTAAACACTGCAGCGGAAACATTCAAAAATGACATTTCATTTCATTATAAAGGCATTTGCAAAATAATACATCGTTAACACATTACAAAATACTTGTTCCATTACATTACAAAAGCATTATAAAAATAGATGCCATCCAAAAGAGCCAAGTAGCCGCCCCGTGCCATCCTTAACAACCTTTACCTGCCAACTAGAAACACATAAAAGTCAGCATTGCTGAGTGAGTTCTAGTTTTAAACTAAAACATACTTTATCTTTCATTAAAAACCATTCTTTACTTTTGCATGTGATCACACATCATACGTACACATAAGTAATATCATTATTATCTTCATCATTCGTTCGTTCATTCGTACATTCGTAACTAAATCTTTACTTTCATTCAGACCAATGCCATGTGCTTCACCCCCCGTATGCATAAAGCCGGTATTGGGCCTGAGGTCTTTCATAGACCCCGAACATTATGCACGAAGCTGACTCCACTACCTACGGTAAGCAGGAAGTCCCATACATATGGTCCACCACAAGGATTGGACCCCAGTGTGCATCCTTTTGGGGTAATTAACCCGCACATAGTTGAGCTAACACCCTTTATTGGGTGTGAACCTCCATACATATGCTTAATCGCACGGATCAAGCCCCAGTGTGCATCCTTCTGGGGTAGCTAACCCAAACACGGTAGAGCTAACACCCTTCACTGGGTGTGAACCTCCTAACGTTTGGTTGCAAGCCTTTCTTACTTTCATTCGTTCATTAATGCATGCATTCTTTCAATATGTTCGTCTTTTCATTATCTTCCACTTTACGTTACATAATACTTTTCATTTCATTCATTAATCATTCAACATAAAGCCACAGAAAAATATCATACATAACAGGAACATAAACATAAACATACAACAACACCTTACAAGGCACATCATACATACATCATCATCATAACATTCATGGCCAACACATCATCTTTGACTTCAAAATGTCAACTTACATAGCCCCCAGGAACATCCCAAGTCAAAGCCTACTTTTACATTTTTCCCCAAAATTTAGAAAATATTCTAAGTCTTTAGGCGCATGAGCACTATGCAGGCGCATGAGCACTATATAGGCGCATGACCTTTCAGGCACATGAGGAACACTTAGGCGCGTGAGCCAATTTCAGGTGCATCAGCACTATTGGGGCGCATGAGCAACACTTAGTCTTATTTTGGGAAATTCTAGCCGCATGACCACTATATGGGCGCATGAGGCTTCGGGCGCATGGGAACACTTAGGTAGTTTTACATATTAGGCGCATGAACCCTATTTGGGCGCATGAACCCTATTTGGGCGCATGAACCCTATTTGGATGCATGAGCATCCTATTACACACTTAAACATCATAGTTCAATCCCCAATCATTCTCAAACTTATTCTAAGCTTAAATCATGCATTCTAAGCTGTAGAAACATACACATAACATCATCAAACATAAACATAACCCAAAATCAATCCCCACCCGCATCATACACGCAACATACACACAGGTATAAACCCAACTTTTATAAAAAGGTCATACATGCATTTCCAGCCCCAAAGCAGTTTAAAACAAGTAAAAAGAGGGTTCTAAAACTCACCTTAGCAGACTTTGGTTATGACTTCTTCACAACCTGTTTGCAAGTTGAGTTCAACCGCCTAGAAACCCACCAAAAACATACTCACACATATACAAACATACATAAGCACAGACCTAAGGATAAAACCGGTTAAGAACACTAAAAAACCATGAATTCTTACGTTGAATTCGGCTTTTGCACTTCTTCTTCTTTGAAAACCTGAAAGCTTTCTCTCTGCTCTTTCTCTCTGCTCTTTCTCTCTCTAGAATCCGGTCTCAAAAGGTGAAAAGTAGCATGGCATGGGCGGCCATGCTACTTTTGTACAAAAATAAATAAATTTTGTATCTTTTTACACTTTAGTCCCTCTATTTGGGCTTTATATCTTTTCTTTCTTTTTCTTCTTTCTTTGGTTGAAATAATCAGATGTTACAAGTCCACTCCCCTTATATAGGTTTCATCCTTGAAACCTGTTATTCCTCAAACAATCATGGGTAATGCTATCTCATCTCTTCTTCAGTCTTCCACGTAGACTCTGATCCCTTTCTGTGCTTCCACTATACATGCACAAGAGGAACCACTTTATTCCTTAACATCTTCTCTTTACGATCAATGATCGCCACTAGTTGCTCCACATAATTGAGTTGTTCATCTACCTTGATATCCTTCAGCGGTACAATCATATCCTTGTTTGCTAAGCACTTTCTCAGATGAGATACATGGAATGTCAGGTGAATTCCACTTAACTCATCTAGTAACTCCAATCTATAGGCTACCTCTCCTACTCTAGCAATGATTCGGGAAGACCCTATGTATCTTGGGCTCAACATGCCCCACTTTCTGAACCCAATGATACCTTTCCAAGGTTAGACTTTCAACATAACTCTATCACCCACCTAGAACTCAATCTGTCTGCATCGTTTATCAACATACGACTTTTGCCTATCTCTAGATGCCTTCATAAAGGCCGTGATCCTTTCCAGCTTCTCAGTCATAGCCTCGACCACCTCGATGCTTCCTAACTCTTTCTGATCAATATCACCCCAACACACGGGTGTTCGACGTCTCCTACCATATAACATCTCATAAGGGGGCATACCAATGTTGGCATGATAACTGTTGTTATATGAGAACTCCGCTAACGGTAAGTGCTCATCCTAACTTCCTTTGAAATCAATGACGCATGCTCGAAGCATATCCTCTAGTGTCTGAATAGTCCTTTACGATTGAACATCCGTCTGAGGATGATAAGCCGTGCTAATATGCAACCTCGTCCCCATCGCATCGTGGAATTTCTACCAAAATTTTGATTCAAACTGGGTGTCACGATTAGACACAATAGACACCGGCACACCGTGATGAGTTACAATCTCTTTAATGAAAAGATCCGCCAACCTCTCGGATGAACATGTCTCACGGATCGGTAGGAAGTGAGCACTCTTCATCAAACGGTTAGTTATCACCCAGAGGGCATCATACCCTCGCGCGGTACTCGCGGGCTTTGTAATAAAGTCCATGGTGTTATGTTCCCACTTCCACTCCGGTATGTCCAAAGGTCGGATCTTCCCATACGCTTTTGGTGCTTGGCTTTCACTTGTAAACAAGTAAGGCACTTACTCACATACTCCACTACGTCATGCTTCACAACCGGCCACCAATAATCTTTCTTCATATCTTGGTACATCTTTGTAGCACCGGGATGAATAGAGTACCGAGTCTTGTGAGCTTCGTCCATAATCTTCATACCTAGATCCCCATAACAAGGAATCCACATCCACCTGAATCGGATCTTAACACCAAGTGTGTTTTCACCCAATTTCGCGACCAGACCTCTCATTCTTTTAGAGTTAAGATGATCTTCTTTGAATGCTTCATCTTGAAACTCTTTGACTTGCTTCATCATATCAGAGGTCATGATCACTGGTAAGCTTTCACCTGAATCGGCTCGGGTCTCACTTTCTGGCTAAGGGCATCCGCTACCACGTTGGCTTTGCCCGAATGGTAATGGATCTCGGAATCGTAGTCTTTATAAGCTCCGACCATCTCCTTTGCCTCATGTTCAGGACCTTTTGCTCGAAGAAGTACTTCAAGCCCTTGTGGTCTGTGAATACGGTGCACTTTGTACCGTATAGGTAGTGCCTCCATATCTTTAACGTGAAGACTACAATTGCTAGCTCCAAATCATGAGTAGGGTAATTCACCTCATGAACCTTTAACTGTCGGGATGCATAGGCTATAACGTTTCCTCTCTTCATTAACACACACCCTAACCCCGGGTAGGAAGCATCAGAATAAACCACCAGATCTTCAGTTCCATCGGGTAATGACAAAACAGGAGCTTGAGTCAACCTCGCCTTTAACTCCTCGAACACCTTCTCTTGAGCTTGACCCCATACAAACTTTACATCTCTCTGGGTCAACTTTGTTAGTGGAGAAGCAATCTTAGAGAAGTCCAGAATGAATCTCCTATAATAGCCCGCCAAACCCAAGTAGCTATGAATCTCGAATGGCATCTTTAGAAACTTCCATTGCATCACCGCGTCCACCTCTGCCAGGTCCACCATAATCCCCTCAAGATTTACCACGTGACCCAAGAATTGAACCTCGCGCAATCATCACGCGCACATGGATAATTTAGCATACAACTTCTCTCTTCTCAACGTCTCCGAGACCTCTCGAATGTGACTAGCATGTTCATTCTCGCTCTTTGAATAGATTAGGATATCATCGATAAACACAATCATTGATTGTCCAACATCGGCCAACACACTCTATTCATCAAGTCCATAAAAGCAGCTGGCACGTTGGTCAAGCCAAATGACATAACGAGAAACTTGTAGTGACTATAACGCATGTGAAATCTGTTTTAGGAATGTCTTGCTCTTTCACCTTTAACTAATGGTAGCTCGATGAAGATCTATCCTTGAGAACCAATTGGCACCTTGGAGTTGATCAAAAAGATCATCAATTCTCGGTAATGGGTACCGATTCTTTACTGTCAACTTTTTCAGCTCATGGTAGTCTATACACATCCTCATGCTATCGTCCTTCTTCATCACGAATAAGACCAGAGCACCACAAGGAAAGATACTCGGTCTAATAAAACCCTTATCGAGTAGCTCTTGTAGGTGCTCCATCAACTCCTTCATCTCAGTCGGAGCCAACCGGTATCAAGTCAATCTGGAACTCGATCTCGCGGTCAGGTGGCACTCCTGGTAAGTCTTCGGGAAACACGTCTAGAAAGTCACACACCACCGGTATGTTGGTTAGTTGTGGTGTTGGCGTATCCACATCCTTTACGTAGGCCAAGTGGACACTACATCCACGCCTCATGCACTTTCCCGCCACCGCCATCGAAATCACTTTCAGGATCGTAGTGACTCGATCACCATAAACCGTCACCAAACTCCCATCATGCGTTGTCAATCGGATCATCTTCTTTCGACAACCAATCCATTCCTAGGACTACGTCAATCCTGCCTAAGGTCATCACAAACGGTCTAACGGGAAACTTGTGACCTTCTAGTTATATGCCACATCCTTCTATCGTCTCAGAAATCCTGGTAGACTTACCTATGGCAGTTTCTACATCGAAGGGCATATCTATATTCTTACTACTAACAAGCAATTTAGCACAGAAAGCAGCAGAAATAAAACTTTTACTAGCACCAGAATCAAATAACACAGAGGCTAAAGTTTTATTTACTAGAAACGTACATGACACAACATCGGGGTTTGTCCTAGCATCCTCCTGCGTCATTGTGAACACTCTGGCACTCGCCTTCTGCCCTTCCCCTCCAGCCATCTTTGCTCCCGATCCTTCCACCCTTGGCCTCTTGTAGTCTGTACTCATGTGGCCCTCTCTGCCACAATTAAAACACTCCCTTGCCATATGGCCTGCCTTCCCACATTTGAAGCACACGTTCAATCCCAATCTACATTCACCGGGGTGCTCCTTCCCACACTTGCCACACCTCCTTGACCCTGCACCCGATATGACCACACGTCGGTCATCCACCTGGGCACCTTTGTTGCTTGTAGTGGCCCCGTCACGTCCAATCCACTTCTCATTCCAGTTGCGGTCACCACCACCCTTCTTGCTCACCTCAGCCACCACCACCTCTCTCTCGTCGTACAACCTTCCAGCTAAATCCACCGCCGACCTAAACATGTTGGGTGGGGCGGCGATCATGTGCCTATGGATATCCATCGGCAAGCCCTGAATGTACCTCTTGATCTTTCGTGCGGAGGTGTCACCTGATCTGGCACCATCCGTGCCATCTCATTGAACTTGGTGGTGTACTGCTGGTGTGTCATTATTCCTGCCTCCAGTTGTAGGAATTCCCTCTCAACCTTATCTATCTTACCTATGAGGACAGAATTCCTCAATCACCAACTTCTTTAACTCTGCTCACTTCATCCTCCCGATAGCCTTGCTACCCTCAGCTTAGACAATATTGTCCCACCAGCACAAAGCTAATTCCACGAATGAATGAGCAACAAACTTCATCTTTTGGTCTTCCCAGCACTCGATGATATTTAGAACAACTTCCATCTCTCTCACCCACCAGTGAGCAGTAGCAGTAGTGCCATTACCATCGAAGGTTGGGGCCTTGCATCTTCGAAATGCCCTATAGTTGCAGCCTTGTGCCGCTTCCTGCACAGGCTCTTCTTCCTCCTGTTCTTCCTCATATTCCGAGAAAACCGTCTCAGCTTCGGGTCATCTCCCTTTGCTCGTAGGCCTACTCCTTTCTTTCCTCTCCTCCTCCCGTACAACGTTTATTACTTTAGTCATCACAGACGGTAGAATCGTCTGCATGACCTGATGCACTTCCTCAACTACAACCTCCTTCACCGAGGCTCTCAGGTTAGCACTCTCATCTCCGCTCTCCGGATGAGGGGTCTCGTGTTCCTTGTGAACCACCATCTTGGCCCTAGGCCTTCCTTTTGTAGCCCATGGTTCAACACCACATCCACCACGACCTTCACCACGTGAAGCCTTCGATGATCTACCAACGACCATTCTCTAACGCACACTATAAGATTCAAAAACCAACACGGTAATTCAAGGGAACAACTTAGTTTATGTCAAGTATCGTAAGTCCCTAATTACAGTGGCCAGTTGTGATTAGCCACTTACTTTACTTTTCATACCCCAAGCATTACCTATGCTGACTACATCAGTATCTAAGTCTACAAACAACACATAAACCGTAGAACATGTACACATAATGTCAGTTAACATTAAGAAAAATACTTGATGGCACGCAGCTACTCGGACCGGTATCCCTTCACTTTCCATCCCATTTTCAATTTAAGTTTAGGTTTATTTTGAAAATTTACCTATTTCACTTAAACTTTGGCTCTGATACCAAGTTGTAAGGCCCCGTTTCCGGATGCTCACAGCTGGTCAATCATTGCACATAAAACATATATTTACATTTAACTTAATTAAACACTACAGCGGAAACATTCAAAAATGACATTTCATTTCATTATAACGGCTTTTTTCCAAAATAATACATTGTTAAAACATTACAAAATACTTGTTGCATTACATCACAAAAGCATTATAAAAATGGATGCCATCCAAAAGAGCCAAGTAGCCTCCCCGTGCCATCCTCAACAACCTTTACTTGCCAAGTAGAAACATATAAAAGTCAGTGTTGTTGAGTGAGTTCTAGTTTTAAAATAAAACATACTTTATCTTTCGTTAAAAACAGTTCTTTACTTTTGCATGTGATCACACATCATACGTACACATAGGTAATATCATTATTATCTTCATCATTCGTTCATTCCTTCCATACATTCGTCATTAAATCTTTACTATCATTCAGACCAATGGCATGTGCTTCACCCCACCATATGCATAAAGCCAGTACTAGGCCTGAGGTATTTCATAGACCCCAAACATTGTGCACGAAGTTGACTCCAGTACCTAGGGTAAGTGGCAAGAATCCTATACATATGGTCAATCATAAGGATTGGACCCAGTGTGCATCGTTCTGGGGTAATTAACCTGCACACAGTTGAGCTAACACCCTTCATTGGGTGTGTGTCACACCCCCCTAGGAGCGGAAACACGAGGATGTAACGAGACGGGATCGTCATAAGACATGGTAATGATAGAGATGCAATATAATAAATGTTGACAAGCATGTCATGACGACACCCGACAACAAGGGGACTTGTGTCGTGTTTAATCAATATTCACGACAACATAGCCATAAGCATAAACATGATAAATGATTGACATAACAAGATGATAACATTGTATGCGATTCCCACAACCTGGGAACAAGTTACAAATGTATAATGTTGTTTAAAGCAAACTAACAATGTTTTCAAAATGTATGTTTAGTCCTAAAATGCATCCTAGGGTCTCCACTAAGGCAGCACACCTAGATCTTCAATTAGCATGATCACCTGAAAAGATATGCTCAAAATGGTCAACAACATTGTTGGTGAACTCGCAGGTTTAAAGTAAATGAGTAATTGATGTTGTATAATAGTTTGTTGCGGAATACCGTGCACACAGTTATAAGTAAGCAAAATCAAATGACCTGAGCTTTACAACCAAACCTAACGACGTACACAAAGAATCTTGTCGATATATATTCACCCAAGGCCTTCTCCTAGCGACTGTTGGTACTAACTAGCATACCAACAACGAGGGTGGGGGTGTCAACCTATGTAGTACTACCAATACCTATCTGTCGGTTCCACACTGGAATTAAATGGTTGTAAGAAAGAACCACATAGCAGACTCAAGCATGTATCAGATAAGTACTCACAAAACAGTAGCACGTTGATTCCAAGTATGTAAATAGTATGCATGCTGTACAGCATAGAAAAAGGGTGAGCATACTTTTCCCCCATGTTCGTAAATGATTGAAAAGTTGTATAAGCATAAAAAGGGGCCACGAAACTCACTTGTTAAGTGGTAAGTATGGATGATTAAAACTCCCGATAGGTATGCAAAGAACGGTCAAACACCTATTAACAGTTATTGTAAGCATTAATGATATGTATAAAGCATATAGTAATGTTCAGTCGGTTCGGGTTGTATCGGTTCTGTCAAGGGTAACACACACAAGCGGACACACGTATTAGATCTTATGTAGATCCAAGTACCGGAAGGAGTCGTCATTGCTAATGACATTCTTGTAAAGATCCCATTGTTATAAGAGAAAGTACTTGTTAAATATTTGTAGTCCCAAATGGTTTGTTGATAATTTGTAAAATGTTAGGTTGATTTAAATTGGAATAGTATGTGCATGTTGATAGCATTGACTTTAATCTTTGTTGTCAAGCAATGACACTTTTATAGATGTTACCTTATCATCACATGACATTCAAGAAGGGAATTCACACACAAAGCATCATCAATCACACAACAAGAATAGACGCTCGATTCAACACTCCATTCGTACGAATCAACCTTCAATCGTACGAATCAGCTTCATTCACACGATTGAACCTTCATTCGCACGACTGGCATTCAGTCGTACCACACAACACCCAATCGCACGACTTAACCTCCATACGCACGAATCAACCTTCATTCGTACGAATCAACTTGATTTGTACAATTAAACCTTCATTCATACGATTGGTCTTCAGTCGTGCGACGCACGCACAATCGCATACATCCATTCGGTCGTATGACTCAATCGCACACAACATTCATCCGCATTGACTTAATCGCATGCATCACTCATCTGTATTGACTCAATCGCACACATTCATTCGATCGCACGTCTTAGTCGCATGAAATCCCCAGTCGCACGACTCAGTCGCCTGAATGACTCAGTCGCACGACTCACCCAGTCGCACGGCTCAGTCGCATGACAGACCCAGTTGTCTGAACTGCAGGTTCGCGACTGCTGAAGTGTAGAGCAGCCTTCGGCTGCCCCGAGCATGAGTTTTACACAACAAAGACTTCCATAAACACACTACAAACACACACAAACAAGAAGCACACGCAGAAAGATATCACACGTACCCGCACGACCTTGTGTTCGGGTTGACCCAAACACCCGAAATCCTAGAAATGGACAACAGTAAAACGAGAAAGAAAGGGACAACCAAGTTCGTCTACCTGGAAGGATGGAGCAGACGAGGTTGTAGATGAAGTCTAGATGACGAAAACGAGACGAAACAGTGCGGTTTTGGTGCAAAGATGAAGAAGATGTGAAGTGAGAAGGATGAAGAAGAAGATGGAATGAGGAATAATGGCTGGGAATGGGGTTTGTATACCCATCCCCAGTTTGCAAAATATCAATTTTAGTCCCTGCACTTAGCCCCGAGTTCCCAAAGTTTGTTTCGGTTGAAAAGACTTTAAAGGTGTTTGTTATATTAATGTTAAAAATGTATTCATGATAATTGGCACTAAAAATGGTTTTATTAATGACAATGATTTTATATAAAAATGATATATTTTTAGTAATAACGATGATGGAAGTTTGTAAAAGTTTTAAGTATAGCACACGTTAATGATAAGAACACAAGCACAAAGGAACAAAGCAAGTATGATATCCACACAAGAAGTTACATAAGATGAGGAATGAACGATCAACGAAAAGTTAACGGATAATCACGTTAATTGACGGACCTTGTGGTGAAAAATGTCACAGTATGCCCCAGTTGAGAGAACTTCGTTCCGAAATTCAGCTGGAGTTAAGTCCAATAGTGTCATCCTCGAATAGATGTGGATATTTGAGTTTCATCTGATTTCCCCGTTCCCATGTAAACTCTCGCCCTCGTTTTGAATCCCATCTCACGCGGACAATGGTATTCTACTACACTTCAACTGTTTGACCTTTCGATCCATGATCTCAATGGATTCCTCAACAAAATTAAGCTTTTCATTAATCTTGAAGTCCTCAATTGGTACGTGAAGTGACTCATGAGCCAAACATCTTGAGATTCAACACATGGAAGGTATCATACACACCGCTGGGTTCTTGTGGCACCTTAATCTGTAAGCCACTGGACCAATTCTTTCTGTAATCTCGAATGGTCCAACATATCTTGGGGCTAACTTCCCTTTCTTTCCAAACCAAACAATTCCTTTCCAAGGAGAGGGTTTGAGTAAAACTTGATCTCCAACATTGAATTCTAGAGGCTTCCGACGGTTGTCGACATAGCTCTTTTGGCGATCCCTAGCAGCTTTTAGTCTGTCTTTGATTTGGAAAATCTTGTCGGTTGTTTCTTGAATGATCTCTGGGCCTGTTAGCTGACTTTCACCAATCTTGGCCCAACAATGGGAGATCTGCATTTTCTTCCGTACAACACTTCGAATGGAGCACATCCAATGCTCGTATGGTAGTTGTTGTTGTAAGAGAACTCAATCAACAGTAAATGAGTATCCCAACTGCCACCAAAGTCGATTACACACGCCCTCAGCATGTTTTCCAACGTTTTTATAGTTCGTTCACTTTGGCCATCTGTCTGAGGGTGATAGGCTGTGCTCATATCTAATTGAGTGCCCATCACTTTCTACAGTGTCTGCCAAAATCGTGAAGTAATCGGCTATCACGGTCGGATATGATCGACACCGGTACTCCGTGTCTTGTCATGACATCTTTTGTGTAGAATCTCGCCAATTTATCCTTTTTGTAGTCTTCTCGGATCGGCAAGAAATGAGCTGACTTCGTCATTCGATCCACTATGACCCATATCGAATCATGCCCGTTGCTCGTTCTAGGGAGTTTGGTAATAAAATCCATAGCTATGTTCTCCCATTTCCACTCGGGAATTTCAGGTTGCTGCAATAATCCCGATGGTTTCTGATATTCAGCTTTAACTTTCGAGCATGTCAAGCATCAGCCTACATACATGGCAATGTCTTTCTTCATGCCTGGCCACCGGTACAGATCCTTAAGATCGTGGTACATCTTGTCTGCACTAGGGTGAATAAAATTTCGCGTCTTGTGTGCTTCATCCATGACAAAGGTACGTACACCTCCCCATCTGGGTACCCATATACGATCTATGAAGTACTGTACACCATCATCCTTGCAAATCATTTGTTTATCCAACCCTCGAAATTCTTCTCCCGCAAGGTTTTCTTCTTTCAACGCCTCACTCTGTGTAATTTGGATCTGAGCTTCTAAATTCATTTGGATAGTCAATCCCAATGCTCGAGCACGTAATGGTTTCCTGCGTTCTTTGCGGCTGAAAGCATCAGCCACTACGTTGGCTTTCCCCGGATGATACCGGATTTCACAATCGTAGTCACTAAGAAGCTCCACCCAACGTCGTTGACGCATATTAAGCTCCTTTTGATCCAGGATATGTTGCAGGCTCTTATGATCAGTGTAGATGATGTATTTGGTTCCATACAGGTAATGCCTCCAAATCTTGAGTGTGAATACTACAGCGCCCAACTCAAGATCATGAGTTGTGTAGTTCTTTTCGTGCACCTTAAGTTGTCGCGAAGCATAGGCAATCACCTTATCCTTCTACATTAGCACACATCCCAACCCTTGATGTGAAGCATCACAGTATACCACAAAATCATCAATTCCGTCTGGGAGGGACAATATTGGTGCATTGCACAACTTCTCTTTCAACGTTTGGAACGCTTGTTCTTGTACATGTCCCCAATCAAACTTCTTGTCTTTCTGAGTCAGCAGTGTTAATGGTTGAGCGATCTTTGAAAAGTTCATAATGAAACGTCGAAGTGTCCGGCCAATCCTAAGAATTGTCGTATCTCTGAAGGTGTCTGGGGTGTATCCCATTTCTTCACCGCTTCGATCTTGCCAGGATCTACATGAATCCCATCCTTGTTAACCACATGACCCAAAAACTTCACTTCTCGCAACCAGAATTCACACTTCGAGAACTTGGCGAAAAGTTTCTCTTCCCGTAACAATTCCAGTATTGCCCGAAGGTGTTCTTCATGATCCTCTTTTGACCAGGAGTAGATAAGTATATCGTCTATGAACACGATCACGAATTTATCCTAGTAAGGTTTACACACCAGGTTTATTAGGTCCATAAACACGGCTGGTGCGTTAGTCAACCCAAATGGCATGACCAAGAACTCATAGTGCCCATAACGAGTTCTAAACGCTGTTGTCGGTATGTCCTCCTCGAAAACCCGTAGTTGATGATATCTAGAACGAAGGTCGATCTTGGAGAAATACGAAGCTCCTTGCAGCTGATCAAACAGATCATCTATTCTGGGGAGAGGATAGCAATTCTTCACAGTTAACTTGTTCAACTCACGGTAATCGATACACATTTGGAACAACCCATCTTTCTTTTTGAAAAATAATACCGGTGCTCCCCATGTGAGTGACTTGGACGGATAAAACCCTTCTCCAGTAGCTCCTGTAACTGACTAGATAATTCCTGCATTTCAGACGGTGCTAACCGGTATGGTGTCTTTGCCACCGGTGTAGCTCCAGAAACAACCCTATACGAACTCCACCTGTCATGGATGAGGCAAACCAGGCAAGTCATCAGGAAATACATCTGGGTAGTCCCGTACCACTGGAATATCTACCAATTTCTGCACTTCTTCTTTCTTTTCTACCACATGAGCCAGAAAAGCGTAGCACTGTTTTCGTAAACTTCGGCGTGCTTTCATGTAGGAGATAAGCTTTAAGTTTCTTCCCGGTCATTCTCCTTGAATTCTGAGTATCTCCCCCTCTGGCATGGGGATTCGTACTACTTTGTCCCAACAGACAATCTCAGCTCCGTGTTTCGACTACCAATCCATTCCCACAATCACGTCGAAACTTCCTAACTCAAAGGGTATCAAGTGTATATTGAAGGCATGGTCCTCCAATATCAATAAGCACTTTCTAATAATTTCATCAGTCTAAACAACCCTACCGTTGGCCATTTCTACGGAGTAGGTAGTTTCTAGCCTACTAGGACTCAAATCAAGCAATTGCACAAACTTAGAAGATATAAAACTATTGTCCGCTCCAGTATCAAACAATATAGATGCAAAGTGATTATTGAGTAAGTGCGTACCCGTGACAACGTTCGGGTCCTGAAGGGCATCGTTGGCTCCAATGACGAATACACGTCCCCGAGCTGTATTCCCTTGATTTTCCGGGCCTTAATTTCCAGCTATGGCCATCATAGGTTGCTGGTTGTTCCCTTGTTGACCCGGCGCCCAATTCAGTCTGGGGCATATGTTCCTGTAGTGATTAGGGCTTCTACACTCATAACAGCCCCTGGCATTCCTGGCTGGGTTAACCGCGTTGACCGGTGCCACCAAGTTCAGCGCTGTTCTACAGTCTTTTGCTCCAGTATCAAACAATATAAATGCGAAGTGATTATTGAGTAAGTGCGTACCCGTGACAACGTTCGGGTCCTGACATGCATCGTTGGCTCCAATGACGAATCCACATCCCCGAGCTGTATTCCCTTGATTTCTTGGGCCTTGATTTCCAGCTATGGCCATCACCGGTTGCTGGTTGTTCCCTTGTTGACCCGGCGCCCGATTCAGTCTGGGGCACATGTTCCTATAGTGATCAGGACTCCCACACTCATAACAGCCCCTGGAATTCCTGGCGGGGTTAACCACGTTGACCGGTGCCACCAAGTTCGGCGCTGTTCTGCAGTCTTTTGCTAGATGCCCCGGGCGTCTACAGTTCGCACATACCCGCACAACATTGCTGGGGATGATGGAAATTGCACCTATCACATTTGGGGTGCGACCCAACATATTCTCTCCTGCCCTGCGTTACGACCACAAAGTTTCTGGTGGTCTTGGCCCTTTTGTCGAACTTCCCGACACTCGATCGGCTCGTTTCCCCAACATCCTTTCTCTTCTCTGCTCCCCTTCCCAATACCCATGTTCTCACCATCTCATCAGTTAGAGCACCAGCCTTCAGAATTGCTCTCTGAATCATAGGGGGAACAACTGCTGTTACCATTGCCAGGATTTGAGGTGCAAGTCCCCAAATATACCTACCAATCCTCTTTAATTTAGGAGTGACCAGATGTGGAACCAATCTTGCCAACTCATGAAAAGGATCAGTGTAAGCGGCGTGCCCAGCCCCCACCATAGCATGATTCCAGAATTCATGCTCCAGTTTCTGCATCTCATTGAGGGGGCAGTATTCCTCAATGATCAAGGCTTTAAACTCGTCCCATGACATCTGCATCACTGATTCTCTTCCCCTAGCCTGTATCTGAGTGTTCCACTAGGTTAGTGCCTTGCCCTGCAGTGAGCACGTGGCATACTTGATCTTCTGGCTGTCGAGGCACTCACTGATGTCAATCACTGCCTCCATCTTTTCAAGCCATCTAGTCAGGGCTATGGCTCCACCTTTGCCATCAAAATCTTTAGGTTTGTAGGCTACAAAATCTTTGTATGAACACCCCCTTCTAGCATTAACAACCCCAGTCTCATTACCGGCTGTACCACCATTCCCGGTCTCCTGATTGCTTTCATTCCCAGTCGGGATCAGTGCGGCCAGCTGTTAAGCAATCAGAGCTGCCACATCAGCGTTTCCTGTTCCCTGATTGTTGCTGGCAGGGCATCATTTGTTCTTGGTGCTCTACCTCTGCCTCTGCCTCTGCCCCTGCCCCTTGGGGCTTCACTTCCGCCACTGTTGCTGCGGGTAACTCCTCGAGGCGGTATTTTCTAATCATAGAAGTAGTAAACACATAAGTCTTAACCATTTCAAAGCATATAATCCATACCACTCATAAAAATTTAGCATTCCAGGTTGATATCACACTTGTGGTTACCACACTTCACATACAAGTCATGTAACTCATGAATATAATCACGTTAGTCATTCATGAATAGGTAATATTCCAACAATAGTCCATCATAATAATTGCAACCCATGCATATAATCACGTTAGTCTAGCGAAGGTTGTCCATTTCCTCCTCTTTCGAGGTTTCAGACATAACCTCCTCAGGGTAAATCTCAGTGTCCAAGGTCAAGCGCATTAGCACGATCTGTGGAGATCTCTTCAGGTTTGATACCCGGGTTCGATAAACCAACTCGGTGCACAGAGGGAACGGAAGATCCGATAGAAGCATCCATAAAGAGTGAGAAAAAGGGCTCTCTCATAGGGTGAAAAGATCACAAAACAAATACATAAACGAATCAAGCAAAGAGGAACACATACAAGAGATATAAAATGCACACAAAGCATGCAAATCTATATGAAGGTTCCTAGGTTATAGTCTAGGTCAAGTGTATTTCCTAATTCTCCGTAACCAATGGCTCTGATACCAGTCCGTCACACCCCCGCTAAGAGCGGAAACACAGGGATGTAACGAGACGGGATCGTCATAACACATGGTAAGCGATAGAGATGAAATATAATAAATGATGACAAGCGTGTCATGACGACACCCGACAACAAGGGTACTTGTGTCGTGTTTAGTCAACATTCACGACAACATAGCTATAAGCATAAACATGATAAATGATTCACATAACAAAGATGATAACATTGTATGCCATTCCCACAACCTGGGAACAAGTTACAAATGTATAATGTTGTTTAAAGCAAACTACAACAATGTTTTCAAAATGTATGTTTAGTCCTAAAATGCATCCTAGGGTCTCCACTAAAGCAGCACACCTAGATCTTCAATTAGCATGATCACCTGAAAAGATATGCTCAAAATGGTCAACAACATTGTTGGTGAGCTTGCACGTTTAAAGTAAATGAGTAATTGATGTTGTATAATAGTTGTTGCGGAATACCATGCACACAGTTATAAGTAAGCAAAATCACATCACCTGAGCTTTATAACCAAACCTAACGACGTACACAAAGAATCTTGTCGGAATATATTCACCCAAGGCCCGTTCCTGGCGACTGTTGGTACTAACTAGTATACCATCAACGAGGGTGGGGGTGTAAACCCAAGTAATACTACCAATACCTATCCGTCGGTTCCTGTTGGACCAAAAGAACCAATGAGCCTGATCAGAGAAACCTCTAAGTCCCACACGACATCACAATAGCTGAAGAAGACCTGATCAGATGTTCTACAAAGTCTGAAGAATACAACTGCTGAAGTATTTCTGAAGTACTGAAGACAAAGACTGAGACAACAGCTGAAGATCTAAAGTCTGAAGACTTCAACAAGTACTGAAGACAAAGACTGAAGATCAACAGCTGAAAGACAAAGTCTGATGTTCAAGTACTGAAGACATCAGCTGATGCTAACAGCTGATGACAACAGCTGAAGAGGGCTTCTTTAGTTGTTGTGATGGTTTTTCTTCATCAGTAGTTTTCTTTTCCTTTCAGTAGTTTGTTTACTTTTCAGTAGTTTTGTTTCCTTTTCAGTACTTGTAAACAACTGAAGAGGTTGTTCTTCAGTTGTTGTAGTATCAGTAGTTTTATGTTTTTCAGTAGTTGTAAATAAGATGTTTAACAGTTAGGAACATTTGTAAGAAGATGTCAGTTGTTGACATCTTCAGTAGTTGTTAAACATCAGTAGTTATAAAACGGTTACATGTCACTTTCAAGTGACATCAGCCTACGTCATTTTTTCCTTTATAAGGAAGGATGACTCACCTGTAATCGTGCCTTTGAGGCCGACAATCTTAATGCAATATTCCTTTTGTCGGATATTTCTCTCTCTATAACAAAATTCTTTTATCTCTTTATATCGAATGTTCTTGCTTGAATTTGTCTAATTCTGAGCTATTCCGCTGCTATATTTGTTCAATCAATTAAACCAAGGGCTGAGATCCTAACAAATGGTATCAGAGCAGGTAATCATTGATCGATCTAACAATTGATCATTGAAACTGTTCAATCGCTCTAAGTTTGATCGAATTAGCAAATTCGCAAGGATCCGTTATAGAGATTGAGAGTGTATCGCTTCTGGCCGTTTTATTTGAGGTTCTGTGTGGTTCTGAGCTAAATTTATTGTGATTTTACTTGAATCTGTCTGAATTTCCACAATGACTACTTCTTCGAATGATCCTTTCAATACTGGATCCTCTACCAAGCCTCCGATCTTGGTGAGGAATGAGTATAACATTTGGCAGAGAAGATTGCTCCATCACCTGTCTGTCAATAGCTCAGGTTGTTGGACATCTGTGGTACATGGACCACATAAGCCAATGGTGAATGATCCGGACACAAACCAGTTGGTTCCAAAGAAGAAGGAGCAATACTCCGATGAGGACAAGAAGTTGTTTGAAATCGATGCAAAAGCCCATGGAATTTTGGCTATGGCTATTCCTAATGAGATTTACTCTGGGCTTCTGCATTGTGAGTCTGCTCATGACCTCTGGAAAGCCATCAAAGAACAATTTGGTGGTACTGATGAGGTTTTAGCAAACAACAGGGAAATCCTCGCCCAACAATATGAGACTTTCTCTCATAGAAAGGGTGAGACTCTGACTCAACAATTTGAGCGGTTTTCATGTTTAATCTCTGAATTGAAAATGGTTAAACATGAATATACCAGGAGTCAGATGAACCATAGATTCCTAAGATCATTGCCTGAGAGATGGAACACATATACCATTGTTCTACGCTCAAATGCTGACGTTGATCGCCTATCTCTCACCCAACTTCATGGGAAACTGCTTACATTCGAGAGAGAGATAGAGCAGAAAAGGAAATTGACTTCATCTGGCAAGCTTACTGAGGATTTTGTCCAAGGGAACACTGCCCTGATTGGACACCAAGAGTCAGAATATGCGTCATCTGAAAGCCAGTATGATGAGCATATTGATTTCTCTACAAACACTTCTGAGCCTGCCTTTGTGAGTGTTGATAGTTATTCTGCTGGTAGTAATAGTGACAATCTATGTTTCATCATGGATGATCTCAAGGGGATTGCTGATGATGACTTAGAAGAGATGGATATTTTGAGCCAAATGGCCTTGATAAATATCATATCTCAGAAGTTCTACAAAAGAACTGGAAGGAAATTCCCAGGACTCTCTGGCAAAACCAAAGTTGGTTTTGACAAGAGTACCTCACTAAATCGCCCTTCTGGACCAAATTCGATAACGCTGTAGATCTTATGGTCCAATCACCACTGAAAACGACCTTCCTCCTAAATCCAATCATTTATGCCGATTCGCTACATCAGTTTTGGACGAATGCAACTGTTAATGGAGAATCTATCCATTCGTCCATCAACTCTCATAAGGTGGTCATCTCTACTGCTACCATCCGCCAGATATTACTATTAGATGATGCTGCCTACCCTGTTGGATATCCTAAGCGCCAAATTGATCTTTCATTTGGACAACATGGATATCAAGGCGATCTTAGTGCTTCGACCATCATGAAGAAACATTTTCCAGATGCTGAACGATTGATCTTTCATATGGTAAATGTTTGCCTGGCCTCGAAGACTTCTTCTTGGGATCAACTGTCTTCCAGATGGCAACAGGTACTGTTCTCTATCCTTGAACAAGAACCACTAAACTTTTCTGAAATAATTTTTCTTGAAATCAAGGATATGGCCACAAAACCACTTTCTAACCGTTGGATACTATATCCTCGGTTTATAATGGCCATAATAGAGAATCAGCTTCATGCTGAGGGACTAGTTGGTCTGGGAGTCCCTGCTTTGGCTGTATTGCCGGAGGTATACTCCCGACACAACACTGACCAAACTCTTAAACAGGCTGCCAGGCTGCGCAAACCCACGCAGCTGGAACCCACAGCCTCCACTTCCACATCCAAAGTCCCCTCCAAACCCACAAAGAAGAAGCCTAAGAAGGCTACTCAGGGAGTTGAGTCCCCTGAGGATGCTCCTGCTGCACCAAAGCAGGTTATCTCTACTGGAAATAACCCCCCAGTAGAGACTATGACTCCACCAACCGAAACCGCTCAGGTTTCCTCTCAAAAGGAACCTGATGCAACCACTCAAAGGGAAGCCACACTGCTGGGATCCTCCTCACTTGAGGGGATTACCATTGAAGAGCACCACTCGCCCCGGGTGCACACTGCTTCCACACCCTCTCCTGATGCAACCGCCCCTCAAAGCCCTACAATAATTGTTGCAAAAGTGCTGACGCAGTTGCATTCCTCACCCCCCACCCAGACACCAATCACTACTGGGATAACCTCAACACCTGAGGGGGAGGATCACAATGCTTCTGTCAACCCACAGCATAGGGGTTATCATGTTCCATCTCCTGGTGTAGACAAGGAGGTGCGACCTTCTGGTGAGGCTGCCACTGCCCCTGACTCAGCAAATGACCAGGATGCAGTTGGTAACGTCTCTAAGACCTCACCAGCGGCAACAGCTGATGAAGGACATAGTCCGGAGGCTGGAAGTCCCTAGAACCAAGAACAAGGGGCACATGCTATAATTGATCTACACTCAAGGCATGTTAATCCTGACTCTGTCAGGAGGTCAGATGATTCAGTATCAACTGATGATGACCTGAGCTTCTTCTATGATGTAGTTGCTCAAAACACCATCCTAGAGGATGAGGTTAGCAGACTCAAAGAGCTGCTGGCCAAGATGTCTCAGGATGAAAGTCCATCTGCCACCACAATACACCCACAGATGGCACCTTCTTCTGAAGGTCCCCTAAACACTGAGCCAATACATACTTCTAAGCCACCAGCCTCTGCTTTTGGCAATGATTCTCAGGAACAGAACCATCCTGATCAATCAGTTGCTAACCTTCAAAAATCCCTACCTCTCATCACTCCCATGATCACAGATATAGTGATCAAAGTCATTGATGAGAGGCTTCCTACATAATACAACCCCTGGTGGAGGAGTTGGTGACCAAATCACTTTCTACTGCTCAAACCCTTGCACCCAATGCAACCAAAAAGGGGGAGAGTCAGTCAGTTAAAGGAAAAAGGAAGAGGACAGATGGGGAGAAGGAGAAAGAATCAGAGAAGGTGAATGAGAAGGAGTTGGCTGTTATAAGTGTGGAGGAGACTGAGTTTGATCATGAGAAGGAGAAGGAGAGTGAGAAGAGAGCTGAAGTGAATGAAAGTCAAAAAGACTTTCATGTCACATATCAAAAGAGGAAAGAAAGAGAGTCTGAGAAGGAGAAGGAGCTGAAAGATATGGTGAAAGAAGCTGATGCCAACCATAACCGTTCAATGGATAAAATCATTGATCAGTTATATAGGCAGGGTTTTGACATCCAACAACTAGACTCCGAGATCAGAAGGTTGGAGACAGAGGAGATCAACTCAAGATGGCTAGTTATGATGCCTTAGAAAGAGAAAGGCTGGAGATAATGATTAGATTGTAGCCAAATACTTGGGAAGATCTCTGATAGAAATAAGGGCCTAGACCAGGGACAACATCTTGGCAATGACCACCAAGATTTGTTCGTCTGAAGCATACTCCAAGGGTTTAGTGATTGAGGCATTAAATGAAGCTGGGGTTGGGAACCGAAAAGAACTGACAAAATTTACTAAAGCCTCCCTTACAGCCAAAATGCTAAAACAGTCTGAAAAGCCTCTATCCTCAAAATCACTACCTCCACAACCCACTAAAACAACCCCTTTACCCTCTAAACCAACCATCCAACCCACAAAACCAAATCCTTTACCCCCAAAACCCACTGCCAGTGATGTACCTAGACAAAAGAAAAGAAAGGTACTGAGGGCTGATGAAGAAGAAGAGGAGGATGAAGACAGACTGCCACTCTCTGCAGTTATCACTTTGCCTAAGGCTAATCCAATGTCCATCACTCCTGCTTCTCAAATGCATGCTGTGATGATAAAGATTGAATAGGAACAGATGCAAAGACATGATGAGGAAATGCTGAAAAACATTGACAAAGCATATGCCACATCCTCTTCAATGATTAGCATGAAGAAAGAAGTCTTAAGATTGTACACCCTTGCTAATACCTTTCAATACCAAAGGGAAAAAGTAAGGATATGGCCTGATCCTAGGGTGGCACACAGGATTGTCAAGAAAGAAATTCCTTCAAAATACAAGGGCCGAGTGAAGAGGGTTGTCGACGAAGACATCACTGTGGTTCTTGTAGTGTCCCGCTGGGAAATTGTAGAAGAGTTCAAGAAAGCTTATGAAGCCAAACAACCACCCCAAAAGATGTTAGAGAATAAAATCATAAAGAAGGGATTGGTTTACAAAAGACTTGAAAACTTCAAACAAGATGAGCTCAACCTGCTCTTAGAAGGGACTCATCCAGATGAGTTTGCTTACAGACAAATAACCACGGTTGAGCTCAAGAATGGAAAACAGGCCAAGTACATCTCTGAAGTGTATGGCCGAGAAGAATTGTTTGATGGTGTGCCCGAGGTGCTGACAATGGATGAGCAGATCATGTTTCTAAGGGCTTACACCAGGGAATCCTATAGGCTGATACACGGGAAGTAGATCTCATGGTTGGGCTAACAGCTCAGTGTCCAAGTCCCCAATACAGAGCTCCCAACCATATCATGCAAAACAGATCATCAGAGACTTCTTCCCAGGCCGGTGCTGAAAAAGGGTCACTTCTCATCTGATCAAGAGGATAAAAAGACCAATCTATCTGCCAAAATAAGTGGGACTCGTCAATAACTTAGAGTTTTGGCTGCATTGGTTCAGGGGGAGTTTGTTGGACCAAAAGAACCAATGAGCCTGATCAGAGAAACCTCTAAGTCCCACAGGACATCACAACAGTTGAAGAAGACCTGATCAGCTGTTCTACAAAGTCTGAAGAATACAACTGCTGAAGTATTTCTGAAGTACTGAAGACAAAGACTGAGACAACAGCTGAAAATCTAAAGTCTGAAGACTTTAACAAGTACTGAAGACAAAGACTGAAGATCAACAGCTGAAAGACAAAGTCTGATGTTCAAGTACTGAAGACATCAGCTGATGCTAACAGCTGATGACAACATCTGAAGAGGGCTTCTTCAGTTGTTGTGATGGTTTTTCTTCATCAGTAGTTTTCTTTTCCTTTCAGTAGTTTGTTTACTTTTCAGTAGTTTTGTTTCCTTTTCAGTACTTGTAAACAACTGAAGAGGTTGTTCTTCAGTTGTTGTAGTATCAGTAGTTTTATGTTTTTCAGTAGTTGTAAATAAGATGTTTAACACTTAGGAACATTTGTAAGAAGATGTCAGTTGTTGACATCTTCAGTAGTTGTTAAACATCAGTAGTTATAAAACGGTTACATGTAACTTTCAAGTGACATCAGCCTACGTCATTTTTTCCTTTATAAGGAAGGATGACTCACCTGTAATCGTGCCTTTGAGGCCGTCAATCTTAATGCAATATTCCTTTTGTCGGATATTTCTCTCTCTATAACAAAATTCTTTTATTGCTTTATATCGAATGTTCTTGCTTGAATTTGTCTAATTCTGAGCTATTCCGCTGCTATATTTGTTCAATCAATTAAACCAAGGGCTGAGATCCTAACAGTTCCAGACTAGAATTAAATGGTTGTAAGAAAGAACCACACAGCAGACTCAAGCATGTATCAGATAAGTACTCACAAAACAGTAGCATGTTGATTCCAAGTATGTAAATAGTATGTATGTTGTACAACATAGAAAAAGGGTGAGCATACTTTTCCCCCATGTTTGTGAATGATTGAAAATTTGTATAACCATAAAAGGGGCCATGAAACTCACTTGTTAAGTGGTAAGTATGAATGATCAAAGTTCCCAACAGTTGTATGCAAAGAATGGTCAAACACCTATTGACAGTTATTGTAAGCATTAATGATATGTATAAAGCATATAGTAATGTTCGGTTGGTTCGGGTTGTATCAGTTCGGTCGTGGGTAACACACACAAGCGGACACACATATCAGATCTTATGTAGATCCAAGTACCGGAAGGAGTCATCATTGCTAATGACATTCGTGTAAAGATCCCATTGTTATAAGAGAAAGTACTTGTAAAATATTTGTAGTCCTAAATGGGTTGTTGCTAATATGTAAAATGTAAGGTTGATTTAAATTGGAATAGTATGTGCATGTTGATAGCATTGACTTTAATCTTTATGGTCAAGCAATGACACTTTTATTGATGTTACCGTATCATCACATGACATTCAAGAAGGGAATTCACACACACAACATCATCAGTCACACAACAGGACCAGACGCTCGATTCAACACTCCATTCGTACAAATCAACCTTTAGTCGTACGCATCAGCTTCATTCGCACGATTGAACCTTCATTTCCACGACTGGCATTCAGTCGTACCACACAACACCCAATCGTACGACTTAACCTCCATACGCACGAATCAACCTTCATTCGTATGAATCAACTTTATTCGTACACCTGAACCTTCATTCGTATGATTGACCTTCAGTCGTGTGACGCACGCACAATCACATACATCCATTCGGTCGCATGACTCAATCGCACACAACATTCATTCGCCTTGACTCAATCGCATGCATCACTCATCCGCATTGACTCAATCGCACACATTCATTCGATCGCACGACTCAATTGCTTGACATCCCGAGTTGCATGACTCAGTCGCGTGAATGACTCAGTCGCATGACTTAGTCACACGACTCACCCAGTCGCACGGCTCAGTCGCATGACAGACCTAGTCGCCTGAACTGTAGGTTCGCGACTGCTGAAGTGCAGAGCAGCCTTCGGCTGGCCCGAGCACGAGTGTTACGCAACAAGAACTTCCAGAAACACACTACAAACACACATAAATAAGAAGCACGCGCAAAAAGATATCACACGTACCCACACGACCTCTTGTGTTCGGGTTGACCCGAACACCCGAAACCCTAGAAATGGACATGAGTAAATCGAGCAAGAAAGGGACAACCAAGGTCATCTACTTACAAGGATGGAGTAGACAAGGTTGTAGATGAAGTCTAGACGTCAAAAACGAGATGAAACGGGGTGGTTTTGGTGCAAAGATGAAGAAGATGTGAAGTGAAGAAGGATGAAGAAGAAGAAGAAGATGGAATGAGGAAGAATGGCTGGGAGTGCGGTTTTTATACCTATCCCCAGTTTGCAAAATGTCAATTTTAGTCCCTGCACTTAGCCCCGAGTTCCCAAAGTTTGTTTCGGTTGAAAACGACTTTAAAGGTGTTTGTTATATTAATGTTAAAAACGTATTTAATGATAATTGGCACTTAAAAATGGTTTTATTAATGATAATAGTTTTATATAAAAATGATATATTTTTAGTAATAACGATGATGGAAGTTTGTAAAAGTTTTAAGTATAGCACACGTTAATGATAAGAACACAAGCACAAAGGTAACAAAGCAAGTATGATATCCACACAAGAAGTTACATAAGATGAGGAATGAATGATCAAGGAAAAGTTAACGGATAATCACGTTAATTGATGGACCTTGTGGTGACGGATGTCATAGTGTGCACCTCCATACGCATGCTTAATCACACGGATCAAGCCCTAGTGTGCATCCTTCTAGGGTAGCTAACCCGTACACGGTTGAGCTAACACCCTTCATTGGGTGTGAACCTCCATACGTTTTCTTGCAAGCCTTTCTTACTTTCATTTGTTATAATGCATGCATTCTTTCATTACGTTCCTTTTTTCATTATCTTCCACTTTATGTTACATAATACTTTTCATTTCATTCATTAATCATTTAACATAAAGCCACGGGAAAAATAATCATACATAACAGGAACATAAACATAAACATACAACCACACCATACAAGGCATGCCCAACACATCATCTTTGATTTCAAAAGGTCAACTTACATAGCCCCCGAGAACATCCCAAGTCAATGCCTACTTTTACATTTTTCCCCAAAATTCAGAAAATATTCTATGTCTTTAGGCGCATGAGCACTATACAGGCGCATGACCTTTCAGGCGTATGAGTAACACTTAGGCGCATGAGTAACACTTAGGCGCGTGAGCCAATTTCAGGCGCATCAGCACTGCTGGGGCGCATGAGCAACACTTAGTCTTATTCTGGGCAATTCTAGGCGCATGACCACTATATGGGCGCAGGAGGTTTCGGGCGCATGGGAACACTTAGGCAGTTTTACATACTAGGCGCATGAACCCTGTTTGGGCGCATGAGTAGCCTATTACACACTTAAACATCATAATTTAGTCCCCAATCATTCTGAAACTTATTCTAAGCTTAAATCATGCATTCTAAGCCATAGAAACACACACATAACATTATCAAACATAAACATAGCCCAAAAGCAATACCCACCCGTATCATACACACATACATACATATGAGTATAAACCCAACTTTTATAAAAAGGTGATACATGCATTTCCAGCCTCAAGCAGTTTAAAACAAGTAAAAAAGGGGTCCTAGAACTCATCTTAGCAGCCTTTGGTTATGACTTCTTCACAACCTGTTTGCAAGTTGA
This sequence comes from Flaveria trinervia, assembly GCA_025506515.1. Taxonomy (NCBI): domain Eukaryota; kingdom Viridiplantae; phylum Streptophyta; class Magnoliopsida; order Asterales; family Asteraceae; genus Flaveria; species Flaveria trinervia. The sequence continues at coordinate 85,801,079 of CM046450.1, forward strand.
GTTCAACCGCCGAGAAACCCACCAAAAACATACCCGAACACATACAAACATACATAAGCACACACCCGAGGATAAAAATAAACCTGGCATGGGCGGCCAAGCTACTTTTGTACAAAAATAAATAATTTTGTACCTTTTTACACTTTTAGTCCCTCTATTTGGCATTATATCTTTTCTTTGTTTTTCTTCTTTGTTTGGTTGAAATAATCAGATGTTACAAGTCCACTCCCCTTATATAGGTTTCGTCCCTGAAACCTGTTATTCCTCAAACAATCGTGGGTAATGCTATCTCATCTCTTCTTCAGTCTCCCACGTAGACTCTGATCCCTTTTTGTGCTTCCATTGTACACGCATAAGAGGAACCACTTTATTCCTTAACATCTTCTCTTTACGATCAATGATCGCCACTAGTTGCTCCACATAATTGAGTTGTTCATCTACCTTGATATCCTCCAGCGGTACAATCATATCCTCATTTTCTAAGCACTTTCTCAGATGAGATACATGGAATGTCAGGTGAATTCCACTTAACTCATCTAGTAACTCCAATCTATAGGCTACCTCTCCTACTCTAGCAATGATTCGGGAAGACCCTATGTATCTTGGGCTCAACATGCCCCACTTTCTGAACCGAATGATACCTTTCCAAGGTTAGACTTTCAACATAACTCTATCACCCACCTGGAACTCAATCGGTCTGCATTGTTTATTAGCATACGCCTTTTGCCCATCTTTAGCTGCCTTCATAAAGGCCTTGATCCTTTCCAGCTTCTCAGTCGTAGCCTCGACACTTTCTAACTCTATCTAACCAAGATCACCCTAACACACGGGGGTTCGGCATCTCCTACCGTATAGCATTTCATAACGGGGCATACCAATGATGGCATGATAACTGTAGTTATATGAGAACTCAGCTAAGTGTAAGTGGTCATCCCAACTTCCTCCGAAATCAGTGAGGTATGCTCGAAGCATATCCTCCAGCGTCTGAATAGTCCTTTCCGACTGACTATCCGTTTGAGGATGATAAGCCGTGCTAATATGCAACCTCGTCCCTATCGCATCGTGGAATTTCTTCAAAAATTTTGATGTAAACCGGGTGTCACGATCAAACACAATAGATACTGGCACACCATGACGAGTTACAATATCTTTATTGAAAAGATCTGCCAACCTCTCGGATGAATATGTCTCGAGGATCGGTAGGAAGTGAGCACTCTTCGTCAAATGGTCAACTATCACCCATATGGCATCATACCCTCACAAGGTACCTAAATATATAGATATTACAAGTTTATGTTTTTAATAACAAGATTTAGCGTTTAAACATGATCTAGGGTTTCAAGAGAGAATTTGGGGTTGTGATAAATAAAAGTTACTAATAAGAACACCTTCATTTTAATTTAAGGATAATTATACCAATTAAGTAGTTTACCATAATGAACTTTAAATAATTTATAATAATTTACATAACTTAAATATAAAGTGTAAATACATGTTTATATTTATTTGTAACAATTATGATTTTAAACAATAATTAAAGGTAACATTTGAACCAATAATAATTTTAGTGATTTAAATTATTACTTAAAGTCTACTTTTATAAAAATAAACTAAATACAATCTTCGTTTTATAAAAAAATATTAAAATATTTAAAGAAATAAATTTACAAGAATAGATAAGGTGACTTTAATAAATAATAAAGTTTACAAAGTTAATTTTAATAAATTTTCAGAAATTATTTATATTTTTAAAAGGCATAAAAAGCCAAAAAAAATAGTTTGAGGGTGCCCGGGTTCGAACCCAGGACCTCAATTTTGAATTGAAGCGTGTAACCAGTGACCCAGGGCCGCGACCGTGCTAACTTCCGGCCCTTAATTCATTAAACCTTTTAATTTCGAATTGCCACAATTTCCTTAAGAACCCTAGATTCGATTGGGCTCAAATTGAAGCACCAATTGATTCTGTAAATGATGCTAACCATGGGGCTTTTGTTCCGCATGGAAAATCAATTGATTCTATTTGTGTAATTACCCGGTTTGAAGTTTTAACAAATGAAGAACAAACGATGAACAGTCACGGCTATGTCGCGACTAGGTCTCATTGCAATTGGTAATAATAACTCAATTAATTGCACAGGGAGCTTCCATGAGAGACGGTGATTAAAAGCCCTCAATCAACTGTGGTTCCAAGTGTGTAGAAGGTGGGGTTCCACTCGGTTGCAGGTCGTGGGTTCAGAGAGAATTGGGTATGGGATTTGTGTGGGTTTTAGGTGGAATTTGGATTGTAGATAGATTGAGGATAGTTAAACGATTGTCCATGCTTGATTAATTGAATTCTTATTGTGTCTTCAATGTTGAACGGCTCAATCGATTTGTGGCTTTGGTTACACGATGATTCGAGTAGTAACCGGTGTTTTAAATGCAATAAAATCATGCATTCACGTTCGAAACATACATACAAAAGAGTTTGGAACGGTTTGAGATCGTTTTCGAAAGGTTTTGATGGGTTTGGACCCGCCGGAGCTTGGCTGGAGTTTGGCCGGGGAAGAGAAATGCGACAGGGGGGGGGTCGACGGTGGTTTGGATTGTTTAAACCAATTTACACATTTGATCCCTCCATTTTTTAATAGTTATTATTTTATAAAACAACTTTAAAACAAAATTTTATAATTTATAAAATTGACCCCAAACTTAGTATCACTCTCATTTTTTATTTTAAAAGAATTGTTTTACATTAATTAATAAAATCTTTATAACTATATAAGTTTGTTTAACTTTGAAATTTAATTCTTTATTTTAATTTAGTAGTTAGAACTCGTAAATGACAATTTAAACTTCTTACATTTATAACACTTTATTTTTATAACTTATAAAATTAATATACTTTGTTTAAATGATTTGGATAAATGGAAATTAAATAAAACGATTATCAACATTGGTTAAGTTGTACATTTGATGCATTTGATCCATTAGAATTATTAAAATAATTTTAATAACGGAAGTTCAAAATGGATTTGGGTTTAGGTTTAAGTATTGAAAATGGGCGGATGTTACAGTCTCCCATACTTTAAAAATTCCGTCCCGAAATTTAATCACGAGGGGACTAATTTCAAGGATATGAGAAAACTTGGATTTCATTTCGCGTTCGCAAGTGAACTCTTGGAGGCGATTAAGTTCAACAAGTTTAATTGTAATCTTTATGCTTAAGTTCATTTAATTTCATGATTCATGATTTTATGTGTTTCTTGGTAAAGGGTACAAGTTCATTAGTTTAAAATTTTAATTGATAAACTTTTATATTTGTTAGGATCAGTGATCTATGTTTGATTGATTAGAGAGTATAGCAGCGGAAATCGAGCAATGAATTAGTCAATTCACAAAACAAAACGATATTCAATGAAGAACAAAGACGGTTATAGAGAGAGAATTTCTGCAAATATATTTCATTTAATATTCGCTTTCGTGGTAACAGAATGTCACACTTACAATTAGGTCGACACCTCTTATATAAGAGATGTGACGTCTGCTGATGTCACTTGATAGTGACATCTAACAGATTTATTACAACTAAAACACAACTACTGAAGATGTCAAAACAGCTGACATCTCCTTACAAAATGCTAAGTGTTATCAGTTGTTATAACTACTGAAAAACATAAAACTACTGAAACTACAACGACTGAAGAACAAGCTCTTCAGTCGTTTTACAAAACTACTGAAAGTAAAAATATAAAACTACTGATATCACAACTACTGAAGAAGTACTCTTCAGCAGTTGTGACAAACTACAGAAACTTCAGTACTTGATCTTCAGACTTGAACTTCAGACGTTTCATTAGCTGATGACTTCAATAGATATCATCAGCTGATGTCTTCCGCCTTTGTCTTCAGACTTTGTACATCAGTTGTTGATCTTCAGCACTTGTAAACTCTTCAGCTGTTGAACTTCAGTACTTTGGTCTTCAGCTTCAGCACTTGTGTTCTTTAGCTGTTCAGCTTCAGTACTTGTGTTCTTCAGCTGTTTAGCTTCAGTACTTGTGTTCTTCAGCTGTTGTACTTCAGCACTTTAGTTCTTCAGCTGTTGAAGTCTTCAGCACTTGATCTTCAGCTGTTGAAGTCTTCAGCACTTGTCAAACTGCTGATGAAGCTTTCAGCAGTTGTTGTGATACCATGTGAGACTTAGAGGTTTTCTGATCTTGGCTCATTGGTTCTTTTGGTCCAACAATATTCGAGATGGTTTAAGACGATTAGGAAGGTTTTGTCACGAATACACTATCAAGTTATAGATCGATACAAAACCCGACTTATCGAACATGAGAAATAAGTTTTATAAAAAAAATATTAAAATATTTAAAGAAATAAATTTACAGAAATGAATACCATGACTTTAAAAATAAATAAAGTTTACAAAGTTAATTTTAATAATTTTTCACAAATTATTTATATTTTAAAAGGCTAAAAAGCCAAAAAAATAGTTTAAGGGTGTCCGAGTTCGAACCCGGGACCTCAATGTTCGAATGGAAGCGTGTAACCAGTGAACTAGGGCCGCGGCCGTGCTAACTTCCGGCCCTCAATTCTGAAAACCTTTTAATTCCGAATTTCCCTAATTTCCTTAGGAACCCTAGATTCAATTGGGCTCAAATTGAAGCACCAATCGATTCTGTAAATGATGCTAACCATGGGGCTTTTGTTCTCCATGGAAAATGGATTGATTATGTTCGTGTAATTACCCGGCTTGACGTTTTAACAAACGAAGAACAGCTGCGGGTATGTCGCGACTAGGTCCGATGGCAATTGGTGATAATAACTCAATTAATTGCATAGGGAGCTTCCAAGAGAGACGGTGATTGAAATCCCTCAATCAACTACGGTTCCAAGTGTGTAGAAGGTGGGATTTGTGTGGATTTCAGGTGGAATTGGGATTGTAGATAGATTAAGGATAGTTAAATGATTGTCCATGCTTGATTAATTGAGTTATTATTGCATCTTTAATGTTGAACGGCTCAATTGATTTGTGGCTTCTGTTAAACGATGATTCGAGTAGTAACTGGTGTTTTAAATGAAATAAAATCATGCATTCACATTTGAAACATACATACGAAAGAGTTTGGAATGGTTTGCGATTGATTTCGAGAGGTTTTGATGGGTTTTGGACACGCCGGAGATTGGCTGGAGTTTGGCCGGAGAAGAGAAAGGCGATGGGGGGGGGGTCGACGGTGGTTTGGATTGTTTTTACCAATTTACACATTTGGTCCCTCCATTTTTTAATAGTTATTATTTTATGAAACAACTTTAAAACAAAGTCTTATAATTTACAAATTTGACCTCAAACTTATTATCACTCTCATTTTTTTATTTTAAATGAATGGTTTTACTTTAATTTATACAATCTTTATAACTTTATAAGCTTGTTTAACTTTGAAAATTAATTCTTTATTTTAATGTAGTGGTTAGAACTGATAAATGACAACTGAAACTTCATACATTTATAAAACTTTATTTTTATAACTTATCAAATTAATATACTTTGTTTAAATAATTTTGATAAATGGAAATTAAATAAAACGATTATCAACATTGGTTAAGTTGTACATTTGATGCATTTGATCCATTAGAATAATTAAAATAATTTTAATAAGGGAAGTTCAAAATGGATCGGGTTTAGATTTAAGTCTTGAAAATGGGTGGATGTTACAAGATATAACTCGGATGTAGAAGTTTGAGTTCAAACACAACATACAGACTAATCATGTCGTTATCCCAATCATCCAAGTTTCTCACTAGCTTCAAATGAAAAGTAGATAAATCATAAAACCATCTCAAAATTAGTTTTGAAGATTGTGTACCATCTATAACTTTTAGTCCAGGATTTTTTACTTTTTCAAAATACTTATCACTAAACGTCTCTAACTAACATTCTTCCATTTCCTTGCTTGTCTCACCTTTCTTTGACTTCTTCATTTTTGCAAAATAACTTTTGTCTTCTTGATCACATCATGTTTTAAGAAATGCTGGCATCCTGGATATACCTCGATCAGGTAACTTCATAAACACTTCTCATCTTTCCGCCTTTGAAATATTGATCAATGGTAGTTTATGCAATTCTTTCAAGTCTTGAACAGGTAAAGCAATGATGCTTGAGTAGAAATGATCTACATGATAAATAGCATTAACTCTCTTAATAAGAAAAGCATAAAAAATCTCGTCATATTTCCAAGCAATTATTTTCACCTCTTTAGATTTATCAGGCACAATCATTGCATTCAACAATTCAGAGATTGATTGTCCTGTTTGAAGCACATTTCTCACAAGATCTCCAACTGATCTTGCTTTATTCAATAGTTGTTATTGATCTATAGAGACTTTGTAACCTTGCTTTTCAATATTTGGAAACAAACCCATAAGTTATTTTCTATGTTTATGAGTTTTTCTCACCAACTCCATTGACTTGATTCTTGAGGCTTTAGCATTTTCATTCTTTTGGTGATTTCGATATACTGAGGGTTATCCACATCGATAATGATCATCTTGTTGTACATCTTCTTAGTTTCTTGAAAGCTTCTCACCAACATTCTTAATGATTCTCCTTGAAGCTTATTTAGTCTTTCTTTTGGATAATTCCTTGACTGCAACCACATTCTTAGAGCATGTATGCTCATATCTTTAGGGTTTGGGTGGTGCAATTCTATCACAGGAATATCATCAATGTTGATGCTTTCATTCATTTGTGCCCACTCACCATGTTCTAGACTTATCTCATTCGGATCTGCTGGCGTTGAAGACTTTTCTATCACACACTTTTCATATTCTTCATTTATTTGAGTGGCTATCAACCCATCTAGAAACACTCTATTATACTTTTTCCTGACCAGATAATTGTATCTATCTTCAAAATCTATAGGAATATCATCTTGGACATTCTCAACCGGTGAGTCAACTAAATCACGCACATCTTCATCCTCAAGAACTTCATCATACCATTCATCAGGTAGATCTTTATCTATACCATCAAGAGCTTCTATTATCATTTGTACTTCTTCTTCCTCTTCATCGACATCTACATCAACTGTCTTCTAAACTTTTGCTAGAACAGTGGATGTTTCATCTTCATTCATCTTTCATTTACCTTTCTTAGCTTCGGAATACTTTACATTTGTTGTTTCTTTAGGTTCTTGAGCAGGTTCTTTCTCAACAGAAATCACTTCACTTTCTTTTGAAGGTTCTTGTAAACTAACTTTCAGCTTTTCAATTTCTTTAAACATAATCTATACTTTTTGTTTAAGATTAGTCATCATAACATTCTTCATTTCATCATTTGCTTTTAGCATTTCATTTTTCTTCTTCAATCTTTCAATTTCTTCATTTTGAGATACAATCTTTAACTTTAACTCTTCAATTTCATCAACATCATTCAGATCAGTTTTGTAAGCCCCCGTACCCGAGCACCTCATAGTTGGTCATTCATTGCACATAAAAACATTATAAAACGTATGTTTATTTTGCAGTGGAATTTAAATCTTTCATTAATAACTAAAACATGTCATTTACAACATTTGTTTTCGTCTTAAATTACAAGACATGTCAAAATACGGATGTCAGCCTCAAAATGCTCCTAGTAGCTTATGCATCCATGCCTGCAACTCCTCAGCATCAACATATACCTGCCAACTATCATGCATACAAAAGTCAGCGACGCTGAGTGAGTTCTAGTTTTATAATAAAACATACTTTTCTGTCTTAAAACCGTTCTTTACTTTATTTCAAAACATACTATACTTTACATCGTTCGCGATCATGCATCATACGTACATACAGATAATATCATTATTATCTTCGTCATTACGTTCATTAACTTTGTTCATTCAACGTATTAAATTATCGTTCACTTCTCTTTCTACATCCGGTCAGACTTTACCCTCTTCGTGGCACTCAGCCACAATTACTAAGGTCGAATGACAAGGATCCTGTTTAGTACTTTATTACGACAATTCATTTACATTCAATTCATACTTCGTTCTTTCATACATGATCTTTCGTTCATTACTCATTATTACTCGAATCTTGTCTCTTGCAATATCTCCGACTAATGCTCGAAAGCTGGTGCTGTGTCGGGGCCTGCTCACAAACCCCCGACTCATGTCCGAAGACTGACACAGCACTGGGATACGCGACAAAGATCCCATATTAGTCAATCACAGGGATTGAACTCTATCTGAGTCTGTTGCAACACAAAGTCGCTCACCTCATTATCTCGTCTCATGCAATATCCCCGACTCATGTCCGATGACTAATACTGTCCCGGGGCCTGATAAACAAACCCCCAACTCATGTCCGGAGACTAACATAGTACCGGGATACGCGACACGAATCTCATCATCCGTCACTTTCTTCATATGCAACACTCCCGACTCATGTCTAAAGACTGATATTGTGTCGGGGCCTGCTCATAAACCCCTGACTCATGCCCGAAGACTGACACAGTACCGGAGTACGCAACCTATATCCTGTCTCATGCAATACCCCCGACTCATGTCCGAAGACTGATATTGTGCCGGGGCCTTCTCACAAACCCCCGACTCATGTCCGAAGGCTGACACAGTACCGGGATACACCACAAGGACCTCTTTCAAGTCTGTTGTGACACAGAGTGGCTCACCTCATACCTATGCTTGGCCTTATGCCACACCCCTGAAATTATTTGAAACTCAGGTAAACATCATATGTTTCACCCCTAACATTATGGGTAACAACACCCCCATCAAAATGGGTAGCACTCCCACCGAAATAGGTAACACCCCCACCAAAATGGGTAACACCCCCACCGAAATGGGTAACACCCCCACCGAAATGGGTAACACCCCAACGAAATGGGTAACACCCCCACTGAAATGGGTAACAGTCCCACCGAAATGGGTAACAACACCACCATCAAAATGGGTAACACCACTGTAGGTCAGTCATAAAGACTAGAACCCTTGCGCGCACACTTTAGGATTAGCTGAACCTCTCGCGGTAGAGCTTAAGACATTTAGAGCCATGCACCTCTATACATATTGCTTATTCACTTACTCAAGCATGCATTCATTCATTATGTTCCTCTTTTCATTATCTTCCACTTTACATTACATAATACTTTCATTACATTTGTTAACGTTCAACGCAAAGCCAAGGGAAGACATACATAATAAGGAACATATACATAATCATAAACGTATACCATCACCATAAAGGCAACATCATACATGCATAACGCACATCAAACATAAGCCATCACATCATAACCAGGCCTATCTCCCCATTTTACCCCTTAAAAACCACTTAGAAACCTTAAGTCAAAATTAGGCGCATGGGACCTTCGAGGCGCATAGGTATAAAAATCCTAGGTGTAAAACAGTCTGGGCACATGGGCACTATTTGGGGGCTTCTACCCTGTTCAGGCGCATTGCCACTATGCAGGCGCATCTGATAGGAACATCAGAAGATTCAAACACCATCAATATGAAACAATTACAATCAAAAAAGGAATCTTCTTCTGATGATGTTCAATCTAAAAATAAACCAAGTTCTTCTAAATCAAAGAATCAACGAAGAAGAAAGAAATCTGCAAAAGCAACATCTGAACAAAACAAAAGTTTAGAAAATTTGATTAGAGCAACAAATAAAGCATCTAAACTAAAACCAATTAAATTTGTGTCAGCAGGTATGTTAAATATGAATTCTCTTTCAAATAATAAAGCAAATATTATGAACAAATCAAACTCTAATCTGAAATCTAGTTCAGATTCAAAGACTTCCGCTGTAGCAAAAAGATTTGTTTCTAATACATTCAAGAAGGAAGTTCATGTTAAACAAATGAACAATAATCTGACACAAAATCAAACTGTGAAAAATGAAAGACAACAATTTAACTATATGACACCAAAATCAACATTATGTCAGTGTCTAAAGTTAACAAAAAGTTGTTTTTAACTACACAAAAGTACTGTGAAATTTGTGATATGAAAAATCACAATACTGCTGAGTGCTACTTCAACAAGTACTGTCACATATGTGACATGAGAAATCATTCGGCAACAGATTGTTATTATAACAAATATTGTACTTATTGTGATGAAAAGACTCACAACACTGCAAATTGTTACTTTAGAAATAGATCTCCCACTAGAAACTTTGCAAAATCAACATGAGCAAAGGATTTGCTAATCCACAGTATTTGAGAAATCAAACGAATGGATTTCAAAGACACATTAATCAACCTAATGTAGGTTTGAGATCTTTTCCTAAGAACAATAATATGAGCTCAAAACATAACATGCAAGAACACTTCATACCAAGACCTGTAGGATGAATAATAAAATTGTTAGTCATCAATACATTTCAAAATATGATCAATCAAATGGCATGAATGTTCACAAAAATAAATCAAACAATTTTCAAAATAGAATTGGTAAATTCATCAAAAATAAACCTGATTTGAATAATCTCCATTATAAACAATTTACAATTGTTGATAAATTTGGAAAGCCCAAGACCATTTCGGCTTGGGTAGATATTTTAACTTAACTTTCTTGTAGTGCAGGTACGCCCAAAAAGACCAATCAATACATGGTATGTGGATAGTGGGTGTAGTCGGCACATGACAGGCAATACTGCCTTGTTACAAGACTTTAAGTCAAAAGATGGAACTCACGTCGCCTTTGGTGGTGATGCTGGAAGAAAAATAACTAGAGAAGGAACAGTATCCAATGGGATAATAAGCTTTGATAAAGTCAACTTTTGTTCAAAGTTGAACTTTAATCTTTTAAGCGTATCTCAAATATGTGACAAATCTTATTCAGTTCTGTTTGATGATTCATTTTGTTATGTTTTGAAGCCAGGTTTCAAGATAAGCAAAGATTGGGTGATTGTTACAGCTGTGAGAGACAGAGATGTATACAAATTGGATATGTCTCAAGTTGATCCTGCAACTGAAACAACATGCCTAATTGCAAAGGCATCAAATGATGAAAGCTAGCTATGGCATAGACGTCTCGGTCATTCAAACATCAAGAACATGAACAAGCTTGTAGCAGGAAATCATGTCATTGGACTTCCATCCAAGAAGTTTGCATAACAGTGCTCATGCGTCTAACAAAATAAGTGAATTCTAGGTTTTCATACGCCCAAACAGGGACCATATGTCCGAACAGGGATCATACGCCTAAACTTTCACTTATATAAATTGAACACTTATGAGTATTTCTCATTTACACTTCAAAATATCAGAACAAAACCCTCGAACTACGACTGTCGAGCATCATCTCATCCATATTTCATCTGAAATCGAATCAAATCCTTTGAGTATACATTGTATTTGAATATATAAACGTAAGTTTGTGATTTAAATCAGTGCATTACTATAGTCGTTTGAATGCTATTTGGGCGTTCGAACCAATATAATCCAAGTTTAATCTGACCAAATGAGTATCATATCAAAAATTGACGCTGGATTATTGATAAGAACTGATTGCGAGTCTGTTGATGTATTATTTTTAATCTGAAAGTAAAAAGGATATGTTGATGATGAACTCAGACTATTTTCATAGTCGAAGAAGAAGAAGATGAACAGACAGTCATATTTTGAACAAAATTAATAATAAAAAAATTAAAAAAAATATTAAAAATTAAAAATTGATCATTTAGATAATAAATTCAAAATGAATAAAGTTAATGCTTTACAACTTGAAATCTCAATTCAAAAGGAAAAATAAAAAGGTCAAATTCAAAAGTCAAAATCAAAAGTCATATGTGGAAATAATTTCATTAATCAACATTCAATGTTCTCATAATACTTTTGTTGTGTTTTACAGATGACAGAATTAAAATTAGAGCCAAAACATAATGTAGCTGCATTTTTAGATGATGAAACCAGAGAAGCTACTGGATATGAAGATATTATTAGATTTCTACTCAGAACAAAATATGTGTATGCTATGTGTGCAAGGCCCATGATAAATGGAAGAATGATTAAGAAATTCTGGAGAACTGCTCAAATTGAAAGAGATGATCAAGGAAACAAGGTTTTAAGAGCCTTCATCACATCAGAAAGAATGGTTGAAGTTTCTAAAGAAGCAATTAGACAATCTCTAAGATTGGGTGATAATGATCCTGAAGATTTATCAGAACATACATTTAATGAATGTAGAGAAGTTTTTCTACAGATGGGTCATCCAGATCATTTCCCTAAGAAGCAATTTTTCAGAGCTCGTGTATTTAAGCATTGGATGCTTTTATGCTATATCTTTCAACATTGCATGTCAAAGAGAAGTGCGGGTTGGGATTCATTCCCTGTAGACATTGCATCTCCAATTATAGCCTTATCCACAAACAGAAGATTTAATATGGCTAAGTGGATAATGAATGGATTCATTTTTAATCTGGAAAGAGGAGTAAGACATAAGTATTTGATGTACCCAAGATTTCTTCAACTTCTTATTAATGATGCGAATCCATATCTGTATGCTGAAAAAGTTACTGGTGAAAAGATTCAGTTAGAGCACATGTCAGAGATTGTTTACAAAAGACTGGCAATGATCACTCGTGCTCAAAACATTCCATTTTTTGATTATATCAGGAATGTATCAATGGATGAAGTTGATATTACTCTGCCACACTTCCATCTAAGTGAAGAAGAACCAATAGATCCAAATGATCTGATTGAAGATGTAGAAATTGATGAAGAAACTGATGATGATGTGTCTGAAATTTCATCAAGTGAAGAAAGTGATGATGATGATGACGGAAATGATGATGCCACTGAAGCAAATCAAGAAGGAAATGAAGAAAGAAATGCAAAAGATACTGTAAATGAGACACAACCTATGATTGAAGAAAATGTTGAGGAAGATGTACAAGAAAGAAATTCTCAAAATCAAACATTTGAGTCTGACTTTATAAATGATATTCTATTCAATCCAGCATTTGAAATTGATACAAATGAAGGAGCAGAAGAAATCCCTGTTAGTATGTCACACAATGTGTTATACAAACAGAGGAAATAGTTGACATTGATGAAATTGAAAAATTGAAAGAAGAAAATTTAAGCAAAGAAAAAGAGATTGAAGAGTTGGAAGTGGAAAATGAAAGAATGAGAGAGATAATCAGATTTTGTGAAAAAGAAATTCAAAAGCTCAAAGATGAAAATTTAAAGTTGTCTGAAGAAAATGCATTAAAAGATGAAAAGATTGTTAGTTTTGCCAAAGATAAAGAAGACGTGATAAAGAACTTTGAAGTCATGATTAAAGATTATGATAGTCTTAAGGAGAAATTCAAGAAATTATTTGAAGAAAATGAAAATCTCAAAGCTGAATTGCTAAAGGAAAGAGAAGCTTAGAAATCTATATCACCAGTACATGTGATCAGTACTGAGATGCAGGTTAAAGAAAATCTTGAGCAAAGAAAAGGCAAAAGGAAAGTGAATGAATTAGAAGATATTGGTCAAACTGAATCCTCTTCTAAGCTTCAAAGAACTGAAGAATCCATTGAAGAGCAAAATGTTCAAGAACAGATTGATGCTTTAGATGATATTGAAGAAATATACAATGATGATTGGTATGATGAAGTTCTAGATAATGAAGATATTGATGAAGCTGAATTTGTGTCACATTTCTATTCACAAGAACATATTCAAGAACAAGATGAAGTACCATAAGACTTTGAAGAAAAATATAATTATCTTGTGAACATGAAATACAATCGAGTATATTTGGATGGACTAACTATTTCTCAGATTAATGATGAATACGAGAAATGTATCTATGCAGAGTCAGTTGCTTCAATAGATCCAAATGAGATTGTTGTTGAACAAGGTGAATGGTTAAGAGCAAAAGAGGTAATAATGTTGAAGAATTGTCTAGTTCTAAGTTGCACCATCCTGATCCAGATGATATGAGTATTCCTGCTCTTAGATCATGGTTGCAAGCTAGAAATTACCCTTGGAGGAAGCTGAAGAGATTACAATCTGTATCTCTGAGAAATCTTGTTAGAAGCTTTCAACAAACTGAGAAACAAATAAAGAAAATGATAATGCTTGATACATATAACCCTTAGTATCTTGAAATAACACAAAGAACAAGAATGTTAAAGCCTCAGGAGATAAAACAAATGTCAAGATTTGATGATGCTCATGCTCATAGAAAAGAATTGATAGAAATGTTTGCTGATCCAGAAAGACAGACTTATAAAGCATCAACTGAACAAAGGCATATTCTTGATAGTTCAAGAACAACCGGAGACTTGGTAAGAAATATATTGCAAAATGGACAATCACTTGCTGAACTGTTGAATGCTATGACTGCTCCAGATTTTACCAACCAAGTAAAGATCATTGCATGGAAGTATGATGAAGTGTTTGATGCATTTTTGATAAAGAGAGTAAATGTTGTATGTGATGTTTATCATTTTTACTCCAGTATCATAAAACTTTCTGTGCAAGATTTAAAAGAGCTGAATAGATTACCTCTGATCAATCCTTCTGATTCAAAGCGTGGGAAGATGTTTGAAGAATTATTAAGAAGAGGATTGGATAGATCGAGTAATTTTCTTAACACAAGATGTGATCAAGAGGACAAAGAGTATTTTGCTACTATGAAGAAAAACAAGAAGCTTAAGGGAGTCCATTCAGAAGAAGAACATTCTTTGATAGAATTTTGTGATAAATATTTTGAAAAAGTTACAACTCCTGGACTGAAAGTGATTGACGGTAATCAAAACTCAAAGCCAATTCTCAGATGGTTTTATAACTCTGAGACATTTGAGCTGAAGTTAGTCCGAAATCTAGAAAGATGGGATGAGGACATGATTACTTTATTTGGAGTTTTTGAACTAAAACTGTTACATCCAAGTTATATTTCATTTTTGTGAGTACAGAAATTTGAGAAAGTATCTCCTGAAGTGGCTGAGCAAGATAAGAAATATTTCATTTCTATTATTAATGTGATGAATGCTACCATGGAAAGAATATCTTCGAGAAAAGCTCTTGCGTATGCCAACATTGTCAAGAAAGATATTAAAGATATTGAATTCATGAGAATATCAAGGAAAGGGGTATTAGAAGTGTACTCAAAGGAAAGTAACAAGCTTATTGAGTTATATGCTAATATTGATATTTCATGTCTTTCAAAAGACACATTGGAGAGAATGGACAAGATGGAGATTAAAACAAATGAAGCTAAACCCAAACAAGGCATTCTTGCAAGTAAATTTAAGTCTGCAATATCAAAAGCTTTGAAAGAATTAGATATGTACAAACAAAAGCCAATGTTCAAAGTCAAAGAAGAACCAGCAGATTACTTTGAATGATGAAGTCAAGGATGAAGATAGAATTAAAGATAAAGTTAGCAGTCAAAGCTTGAAGAGTTTAAAGACTAAAGACCATGTTAATACTTTACTTTCTGATCCTCTCGACACTCGCTGATATTCAATACCGCTTCCATCTCTCTCACCCATCGGTGAGCAGTAGCAGCAATGTCGTTTCCATCAAAAGTTGGGGGCTTGCATCGTTGAAATGCCCCATAGATACAGCCTCGTGCCGCCTCCAGCGCAGGCTCTTCCTCTTCTTCCTCTTCATCATCGATGAAAACCGTTTCAGTCTCGGGTCGTCTTTTTTCGCTCGAAGACCTACCCCTTTCCTGTCTCTCCCCATCTCTAACAGCTTTTATAACTTCGGTCACCACAGACGGTAGGATCGTCTGCATGACCTGATGCACTTCCTCCTGACTGCCTCTCTCATCGAGGCCCTCTCATTAGCATTCTCATCACCGCCCTCCTGATGAGGGGTCTCGGGTTCTTCATTGGGTACTCTTTCAGCCCTAGACCTTCCTCTTGTGACTTGTGGTTCAACACCACGTCCACCACCGCCTACACCTCGTGAAGCTTTTGAAGATCTACCGCCAACCATCTTCTAATACACTATAAGATTCAAACACTAACGCGGTCATTCAAGGTAATAACTCAGTTTATGTCAACTATATTAAGTCCCTAATTACAGTGGCCAGTTGTGATTAGCCACTTACTTTACTCTTCATACCCCAAGCATTTCCTATCCTGACTACATCAGTATCTAAATCTACACAATACAAACAAGCCACATAACATGCGCACATAATGCCGGTTAACGTTAACTTACTGTAAACATTTACATAAAACTTTTACCTGTAGGCACGTAGCTACTAGGACTGGCATCCCTTTTCCTTTTAGTCCAATTCTCAGTTTAAGATTAGGTTTTTCAAAATAATTACCCAATTCACTTAAACTTTTGCTCTGATACCAACTTGTAAGGCCCCGTACCTGGGCACCTCACAGTTGGTCATTCATTGCACATAAAAACATTATAAAACCTACGTTTATTTTGCAGCAAAATTTAAATCTTTCACTAATAACTAAAACATGTCATTTACAACATTTGTTTTCATCTCAAAATACAAGACATGTCAAAATATGAATGCCAGCCTCAAAATGCTCCCAGTAGCTTATGCATCCATGCCTGCAACTCCTCAGCATCAACATATACATGCCAACTATCATGCATACAAAAGTCAACGACGCTAATTGAGTTTTAGTTTTATAATAAAACATACTTTTCTGTATTAAAATCGTTCTTTACTTTATTTCAAAACATACTATACTTTAAATCATTCGTGATCATGCATCATACGTACATAAAGAT
This sequence comes from Flaveria trinervia, assembly GCA_025506515.1. Lineage (NCBI taxonomy): Eukaryota > Viridiplantae > Streptophyta > Magnoliopsida > Asterales > Asteraceae > Flaveria > Flaveria trinervia. The sequence continues at coordinate 85,817,784 of CM046450.1, forward strand.
AATATCATTATTATCTTTGTCATTACGTTCATAACTTTGTTCATTAAACGTATTACGTTATCATTCACTTCTTTTTCTAGATCCGGTCAGACTTTACCCTCTTCGTGGACTCAGCCACGATTAACGAGGTCGAATGACAAGGATCCTGTTTAGTACTTTATTACGATAATTCATTTACGTTCAATTCATACTTCATTCTTTCGTACACTATCTTTCGTTCAGTACACATTATTACTTGAATCTTGTCTCTTGCAATATCCCTGACTCATGCTCGAAAGCTGGTGTTGTGTCGGGGCCCGGTCACAAACCCCCGACTCATGTCCGAAGACTAACACAGCACCGGTATACGCGACAAAGATCCCATATGAGTCAATCATAGGTATTGAACTCTATCCGAGTCTGTTGCAACACAAAGTCGCTCACCTCATTATCTCGTCTCATGCAATATCCCTGACTCATGTCCGAAGACTGATACTATGCCGGGGCCTGATAAACAAACCCCCGACTTATGTCCGAAGCTGACACAATATCGGGATACGCGACACGGATCTCATCATCCGTCACTTTCGTTTTGTGCAATACTCCCGACTCATGTCCGAAGACTGATACTGTGCAGGGGCCTGCTCACAAACTCCCGACTCATGTTCGAAGACTGACACAGTACCTGAGTACGCGACCTATATCCTATCTCTTGCAATACCCCCGACTCACGTCCGAAAACTGATACTGTGTCAGGGCCTGCTCACAAACCCCCGACTCATGTCCGAAGAGTGACACAGTACCAGGATACGCGACAAGGACCTCTTTCGAGTCTGTTGCGACACAGAGTCGCTCACCTCATACCTATGCTTGGCCATATGCCACACCCCAGAAGTTATACGAAACTCGGGTAAACATCATACGTTTTACCCCCAACATTATGGGTAACAACACCCCCATCGAAATGGGTAACATCACCCCCACTGAAATGGGTAACAACACCCCCATTGAAATGGGTAACACCCCCACCGAAATGGGTAACACCCCCACTGAAATGGGTAACACCCCCACCGAAATGGGTAAAAATTCTAAGTGTAAAACAATCTGGGCGCATGGGCACTATTTTGGCGCTTCTGCCCTGTTCAGGTGCATTGCCACTATGCAGGCGCATGGCACCGGTTTAGGCGCATCAACACTTAGCCGTTTCATTAGCTTTGGGCGCATGGCACTATTTAGGCGCATGGCCAACACTTGGGTGCATGGCCAACACTAAGGCGCATGGGCCACTGTTTAGGGTCTGGGCGCATGGCCAACACTTAGACACATGGGCCAACATGCTGGGCGCATGGGCCACTATTTAGGGGCATGACCCACCCTTGGGCGCATGGCCAACACTTAGGCATCTGGCCTCTCATGCTGGGCGCAGGAAAACTGTTCATGTTCATCAGAACATTCTGAAATCTTTTCTATGTTACCAATTTCACCCAATTATCATTCTACTCATACCCAAACACAGATCCAACATACTAAGGCAATCTAAGCATGCTATACATCATCACTAACCCAAAATCATCACTATAACATACATACATACATCATTTCAAACATAAAGCTGTAAACCCACGGTTTCTTTCAAAATGTTTACTCAGTATGTATAATAGCCCCAAATCAGTTGAAAATCAGTAAAAGATGGGTTTTAGAAACTCACCTTGAGCAGCCTTTGAGCAACACATTTCAAGTTCGAGACCCACCTTCAATTCAGCTCTTAAATCACGAAAACAAACACTAAATAACTAGAACTTCGGTCAAGAACTCGAAACCCAACTGAAACCGAACTCATATAAGAGAAGACTTACCTTTGTAGCTGCTTCCTCCTCTTTCTCTCTCTAGAACCGAGGCCCCCTCTCTCTTCTTTCCTTTCAGCCGAATGAACAAGATGAAGAAGAAATGGGCAACCATGCCCCTTTAAACCTTAAAGTAAAAAGGTTTGTACTTTGTACACTTTTTCCCCCTTGCATTTGTGCACAATTTCTATTCTTTCTATTTACTTTTCTTTTCCTTCCATTTAAATAGAAATTCGTGGTGTTACAAGTTTGTACACAAGCATCTGATAATAGTTTCATCTCCTGTTCTTTTTCAACAATTACAACTTTAGGACTCTTTGATTGAAAAGCAGAAATAATATTCTTTGTGATTGGCTCAGCCTATAAAGAATCAAAGTCAAATGCTTGATTAAAGTCAACATTCTCAATATCTTTAGTTGCAGTTTGATCATCATCTTGTTGATAATTCATTTCAGTATTAACATCTTCATCTACATATCTTTCGTCTTCAATTCTTTGATCAGAAATGGTTTGCTCACTATCCATTTCTTGTATAGTTTCTTCAACAATTTGCTCATCTTCAACACCTTCTATTCCATTTCCTTGATCACCATCTTGATTATCATCATTATCATTGTTATCATTTCCTTCATCATTATCATTTCCTCTTCCTCAAATTCTTCAACAACTTCTTCTATAACATCTTCAATAAGACCATTAGGATTCACAAGCTCATCATCGGTAAAATGAAAATGTTGTTGATTAATATCAACAATGTCATTAGCTACATTCCTTATGTACTCAAATAAAGGTACATGCTTAGCTCCTATAATCACAGTTAACTTCATGTATACTATCTCGACATATGCGCTAAATCAAATTTATCACCTTGAACTCCATATGCATAAATGTCTAGATCTTCTTCATTAATAATCAACTCAAGAATTTTTGGATACATCAAATACTTGTTTCTTTTCCCTTTCTCCAAATTGAAAATAAATCCTTTTTCCATATTGACTCTTCTGTTTATGACTAGAGCAGCAATAGGAGATGCTATATCAACTAGAATGAATTCCATCCTACACTTCTTTTAGACATCCAGTGCTCAAATATATAACATAGTAGCTTCCAGCGGTTGTATACTCTTGCTCTGAAAAATAGTTTCTTTGGAAAATTGTCAAGATGACCCATTTGCATGAAAGTCTCTCTACTTCATTTTCTCCCAACCTCAAAGCAGTTTTGATAGAATCTTCAAAAACTTCTATCATTCTATCATTTGAAATGAACCCTCTTAGGGCTTTTCTTCTGTTATCATCAAGTTCCACTTCTGTAGTTCTCCAAAACCTCTTAATTAGTCTTCCATATCAACCGGTCTGGCACACATAGCATATACGTATTTTGTCCTTAAGAGAAATCTAATCATTTTTTCATAACCAGCAGCTTCTCTTACATCTTCATTAAGAAATGCAGCTATGTTATGGTTTGGCTCAAACTTTAACGGATTTAACAAATTAGTATGAAGGTTTCAACTTATTTACAATTTTATCAAATGTTTGAAAATTGAATAAATCTTTCACTAATTTTAAATTTCTTAATAAAATTTTATATATCAAAATTTGATTTGAACTTATTATTTAATAAATTAATCAAATTTTAAGATATATAATCAATTAAGAAACTTGTTTCTAGTTGATTTAGATTCACATTTGAATTTTTGATGACTTTATCAGTTAAGTTTGTTTTTTAAAAATTTTGTCGATTCAATTTTCTTATTTATTTTATTATTATTTTGACTTTGAAATTCTTCGAATCATCAGAAAATTTTATGATGAAAATCATGTTTTGATGATTATAACATGTTTGTAATGCATAAATATTAACAATTTCATGTTTAATTTGTTACAAACAAATATGAGTAATCGATCATTTCAGATTTATTAAAGTTATTAGGGTTAGAACGCCCAAATAGGTTCAAACACCCGATTGATTATGATGTTATTATACACTGATATGATGATGTACACTCATGATGTGAATCTCATTCTCTGATATTACCTTATGCAATCATATACTCTTGTAATCAGATGAAATTTGAGTGAGTCCTAAACACAGAGAGTACTAAAATTTGAGTATAGTGTAACACCCGGATATTTTCTTTGAAGCCAGCGGAGAAGATAATAAATAAATTCCAAAGTAGAGGGACCAAACTCGCCAACGAGAGAAAGTTGGGTGAGTGGAAGAATATAAAGGGAGAGGGCAGTCCTCACCCTCTCCTCACACTTGTGAAAAATCAGCCAAAAGGAGAGGAGAAGAAGAAAAGGGTTTTCAAGCTCGTTTTCGTGATTTCGGGCATGAAAGTTGAGGGGTAGCGCGTTGGTTCGACGCTCTTCACGTTATGTTTGTTTGTATGAGATCTACGACCCCTCTTTTACACGTTTGAATGATTTTAGGGCTGGAACACATCTGAAAATCAGTTTTGAAGTGTGTGTGTTTTACCCATGTGTATGTGTTTGTGTATGTTGCTGGTGATGTATGACTTCGGGCTTGTGTGTGCTTGTATGGTGTTATGGTATGCATTCCTAATGTTTAGGGTGGTTGATTTGGGCTAAGAATAGGTTTGGAAGAGCTTGGAGGTCGAAAATGGCAGATTGGGTTCGGGAGTGAGCCGTATTCTGCACAGTTAGGGCTATGCAATCGAATGGCATGCCAGTCGTGTGACTGGAGTCCACATGCATGCCAGTCGTGCGACTGTGGTTCAATCACATGTGAGTGGTGCGACTAGAGCCCATACGCCTGCCAGTCATGCAACTGAGGGTCATTCGCATGCGGAGTCAAGCGACTGAGGTCCATACGCCTAATTCCATCCGCATTAGGTCCATTCGCACAAGTATTCATCCGTATTCGTTCATTCACATAGGTGTTTAATCGCACATTATCCATTCGCATGGTGTATAGTCGCATGAGAGGTCATGCGACTGAAAGGTGCTCATACGCCCAAGTAGCGCTGGTGTACCCAAGGAAAACGTAGTGTATTTATTGACTTTCGGGGGAAAGTGCAGATGTAGGTTTTGATGTGGAGGGTTCCCGTAAGTTCATGTAAGATGACTCTTGAGGCCTTAGAGGTTATGTCGGACATGATGATGTATGATGTCGTATGTTTATGCATGATGTATGCTATGTATGTATGATGATGCCCTGTATGATATTGACTGTGTATGTTGATGTTCCTTATTATGATGAATGTTTATCTTTCCCATGACTTTACGTTGGATGTTAATAAATGAAATGAAAGAATTATGTAACGTAAAGTGAAAGATAATGAAAAGAGGAACATCATGAATGAATTGATGTATTAATGAACGAATGAATGTAAGAATGGCTTGCAAGCAAGTGTTGCTGAGGATGGCACCAGCTACTCAGCTCTTTTGGACGGCATTATTTTGATTAATATTTTTGCATTGTAATGCGAACGAACAATGTTTTGAAATGAATGCTTGTATTAACTTGCAAAAGCATTTGTAATGATATGAAAAGTTATTCTTATGTTTCAGCTGCAATGTTTTACGAATGTTAAATGTAAAGTTAAATGTGTTATGTGCAATGATTTACCAGCTGTAAGCATCCCGGAATGGGGCCTTACAAGTTGGTATCAGAGCCAACGTTTAAGTGAAATTGGTAAATTTTCAAAATAAACCTTAACTTAAACTGAGAATGGGACGAAAAGGGAAGGGATGCCATCTGAGTAGCTGTCTGTCATCAGGTATTTTCGTAATGTTAACCGGTATTATGTGCGCATGTTATGTGGTTATGTGTTGTTTGTAGATTTAAATACTGATGTAGTCAGGATAGGTAATGCTTGGGGGTATGAAGAGTAAACTAAGTGGCTAATCACAACTGGCCACTGTAATTAGGGACTTACTATACTTGACATAAACTGAGTTGTTCCCTTGAATGACCGTGTTGGTGTTTGAATCTTTCAGTGTGCATGTGTATGGCCGGAAGCAAATCTTTGAAAGCTTCTTGTGGTGGTGGTCGTGATGGGCTCGTGCCAAGCCGCGACCGAAGAGAGGAAGACCCAGAGTTGAAAAGATGGTTCACGAAGAACCAGAGACTCCTCATCCAGAGGGTGGCGATGGGAGCGCTAATCTGATAGCCTAAGTAAAAGAGCCAGTGGTTGAAGAAGTTCATCAGGTCATGCAGACAATCTTACCATCTGTAGTGACTGAAGTTATCAAGACGGTACGGGAAGGGGAGAGACAAGAGAGGAATAGGTCCTCGGGAGGACGGGAGCAACCGGAGACTGAAACGGTTCTCTTTGATGATGAAGAGGAAGAAGAAGAGCCCGTACAGGAAGTGACATGAGGCTGTAATTATTGGGTGTTTCAAAGATGCAAGCCCCCTACTTTTGATGGTAATAGCATTGTTGTTGCTGCTCACCTATGGGTGATTGAAATGGAAGTTGTTTTAAATATCAGCGAGTGTCGGGAGGACCAGAAAGTAAAGTTTGCTGCCCATTCTTTTGTGGACTCGGCTCTGTGCTGGTGGGACAGTATAGTCCAAGCCGAGGGTAGCAGGGCCATTGGGAGAATGAGATGGTCTGAACTGAAAACGTTGGTGATCGAGGAGTTCTATCCTCATAGAGAAATGGATAAAGTTGAGAGAGAGTTCCTGTAACTAGAGGCGGGAACCATGACACATCAGCAGTACACCACTAAGTTCAACGAAATGGCACGTCTAGTGTCAGATCTAGTGACGCCCTTGTCACGAAAGATCAAAAGATACATTCAGGGTTTGCCAGCGGATATTCGCAGGCACATGATGACTGCCCGACCGAGCATGTTTAGGTCGGCGGTTGACTTGGCAGGGAGATTGTATGATGAGAAGGCAGTAGTGGTGGTGGTTGAATGTAGCAAGAAGGGCGCTAGTGATCAGAACTAGAATGGGAAGAGGTTTGGTTGGGGTGATACCTCGACTGGTAACAAGAAGGCATGGATGGACAATCGCCGTGTAGTCACACCGGGTACGGGATCAAGAAATATGGCAAATGTGGGAAAGAGCACAGTGGTGAGTGTAGGTGGGGGTTGAACGTCTGTTTCAAGTGTGGGAAGCCTGGTCATATGGCTAGAGACTACAGGGGTACAAGGTGTTTCAACTGTGGGGAATGTGGTCATATGAGTAAAGACTGTAAGAAGCCGAGGGTTGAGGGTTCTGGGGTGAAGAAGACGGGAAGTGAAGGACCGAGGGCGAGTGCTAGGGCATTTACTATGACATAGGAGGAAGCTAGTATAAACCCTAACATTGTGTCCGGTATGTTCTAATGAACCAAACTTTAGCTTCTGTGTTATTTGATTCTGGTGCCGGTAAAAGTTTATTTTTGCTGCTTTCTGTGCCAAGCTACCTGTTGGTAGTAGATGTGTCGATGCACCCTTTGATGTAGAAACTGCCATAGGTAAGTCCACCAGAATTTCTGAGGTGATAGAAGGATGTGATGTGGAATTGGAAGGCCATAAGTTTCCTATTAGACCGTTCGTGATGACCTTAGGTGGTTTCGATTTGATTTTTGGGATGGATTGGTTAGCAGACTTCGAGGCGAACATTGTGTGTTGCAAAGAAGATAATTTGTTTGATAGCGCCTGACAGGAGTTCGGTAACTGTTTATGGGGATCGGGTCACGACGATCTCGAAAGTAATCTCAATGGCGGTGGCGGAAAGTGTATGAGGCGTGGATGTAGCGCCTACTTGGCTTATGTAAAGCATGTGGATACACCAACACCACAACTGTCTGAAGTACAGGTTGCGTGTGAATTTCCAGACGTGTTCCCAGAAGACTTACCAGGAGTGCCACTTGACAGAGAGATTAAGTTTTAGATTGATCTGATGCCGGGTGCCCAACCTGCTGCCAAGGCACCGTATCGGTTGGCTCGACGGATATGAAAGACTTGATGGAGCAGTTGCAAGAGCTGCTTGATAAGGGTTCATTAGGCCAAGTATCTCTCCTTGGGGTGCTCCGGTTTATTTGAAGAAGAAAGACGGTAGTATCAGGATGTGTATTGACTACCGTGAGCTGAATAAGTTGACGATAAAGAACCGCTACCCCTTACTAAGATTTGATGACTTGTTTGATCAGCTTCAGGGTGCGAGTTGGTTTTCAAGAATAGACCTTCTATCTGGTTACCATGAGTTGAAGGTGAAGGAGCAGGACATCCCTAAATAGCTTTTCGCACGCGTTATGGTCACTACGAGTTTCTTGTCATGTCATTTGGTTTGACCAATGCGCCAGCTGCTTTTATGGATCGGATGAATCGGGTGTGTTGGCTGATGTTGGATAAATCAGTGATTGTGTTTATTGATGATATCCTGATTTATTCGAACAACGACATTGAGCATGCCGGTCATATTCGAGAGGTTTTGGAGACGTTGAGAAAGGAGAAGTTGTACGCTAAGTTCTCCAAGTGCTCGTTCTGGTTGCGCGAGGTTCAGTTCTTGGGTCATGTGGTGAATCCCGATGGGATTATGGTGGACGCAGCAAAGGTGGAGGCGATGATGCGATGGAAGTCCCCAAAGACGCCATCCGAGATTCGTAGTTTCTCGGGTTTGGCGGGCTACTATAGAAGATTCATTCAAGACTTCTCCAAGATTGCTTCTCCACTAACCAAGTTGACCCGGAAAGATGTGAAATTTGTATGGGTCAAACTCAAGAGAAGGCGTTCAAAAAATTGAAGGCGAGATTGACTCAAGCTCTTGTTCTATCATTACCGAATGGAAGTGAAGATCTAGTGGTTTATTCTGATGCTTCCTACTCGAGGTTAGGGTGTGTCTTAATGCAGAGGGGAAGGTTGTAGCCTATAACTCGTCACGGTGTGCCAGTGTCTATTGTGTCTGATCGCCGTTTACTACCAAATTTTGGAAGAAATTCCACAACGTTATGGGGATGAGGTCACATATTAGCACGGCTTACCATCCCCAGACTGATGGTCAGTCAGGGAGGACCATTCCGACATTGGAGGACATGCTTCGGGCATGTGTTATTGATTTTGGGGGAAGTAGGGATGACCACTTACCGTTAGCTGAATTCTCATACAACAACAGTTATCATGCCAGCATTGGTATGCCACCTTATGAGATGCTATACGGTAGGAGATGTAGAACACCGTCTGTTGGGGTGATATTGGTCAAAAAGAACAAGGGAGTGTCGAGGTAATCGACGCTACAACTGAGAAGCTTAAAAAGATCAAGGTCTTCATGAAGGCAGCCAAAGATAGACAGAAGTCGTATGCTGATAAACGACGCAAACCAATTGAGTTCCAGGTGGGTGACCGGGTTATGTTGAAGGTCTCACCTTGGAAGGGTATCATCCAGTTTCGAAAGCGGGGAAAGTTGAGCCCAAGGTATATAAGGCCTTTCCGAATCATCACTCGAGTAGGAGAGGTGGCCTATAGACTGGAGTTACCGGATGAGTTAAGTGGAATTCACCTGACATTCTATGTATCTCATGTGAGAAAATGTTTGGCGGACGAGGATATGATTGTTACACTGGAGGATATTGAAGTAGACGAACGGCTCAATTATGTAGAGCAACCAATGGCAATCATCGATCGAAAATTGAAGAAGCTGAGAATTAAGCGATTCCTCTTGTGCGTGTACAGTGGAAGCACAGGAAGGGATCCGATTCAACGTGGGAGACTAAAGAAGAAATGAGGCGCCATTACCCACATTTGTTTGAGGAATAACAGGTTTCAAGGACGAAACCTATTTAAGGGGGGTGGACTTGTAACACCTAGATATTTTCTTTGAAGCCAGCGAAAGAAGAAAAATAAATAAAGTCCAAAGTCGAGGGACCAAACTCGCCAACAAGAGATAGTTGGGTGAGTGGAAGTATTTAAAGGGAGAAAGCAGCCCTCATCCTCTCCCCACACTAGTGAAAAATCAGCCAAAGGGAGAGGAGAAGAATAAAAGGGTTTTCGAGCTCGGTTTGGTGATTTCGGGCGTGAAAGATGAGGTGTAGCACGTTGGTTCGAATCTCTTCTCGTTGTGGTTGTTTGTGTGAGTTCTAGGACCCCTTTTTTTACACGTTATTGAATGATTTTAGGGCTGGAACACATCTGAATATCGTTTTTGAAGTGTGTGTGTGTGTTTGACCCGGTGTATGTGTTTGTGTATGTTGCGTGTGATGTATGATTTCGAGCTTGTGTGTGCTTGTATGGTGTTGTGGTATGCATTCCTAAGGTTTAGGGTGGTTGATTGGGCTTAGAAGTGGTTTGGAAGAGCTTGGAGGTCGAAAATGGCAGATTGGGTTTGGGAGTGAGCTGTATTCTGCACAGTTAATGCTATGCGACCGAATGGCATGCCAGTCGTGCAACTAGAGCCCATACGCCTGCCAGTCGTGTGACTGAGGGTCATTCGCATGGGGAGTCATGCAACTGAGGTCCATACGCTTAGTTCCATCCGCATTAGGTCCATTCACACAAGTATTCATCCGCATTGGTTCATTCGTATAGGTGTTCAATCGCATAATATCCATTCGCATGGTGTTCAGTCGCATGAGAGGTCATGCGACTGAAAGGTGCCCATATGCCCAAGTAGGGTTGGCGTACCCGAGGAAAACGTAGTGTATTTACTGACTTTCGGGGGAAAGTGCAGATGTAAGTTTTGACGTGGAGGGTTCCCGTAAGTTCATGTAAGATGGCTCTTGAGGCCTTAGAGGTTACGTCGGGCATGATGATGTATGATGTCATATGTTTATGCATGATGTATGCTATGTATAATGATGATGTCCTGTATGATATTGACTTGTTGATGTTCCTTATTACGATGAATGTTTATCTTTCTGTGACTTTACGTTGGATGTTAATAAATGAAACGAAAGTATTATTTAATGTAAAGTGAAAGATAATGAAAAGATGAACATGATGAATGAATGCATGTATTAATGAACTAATGAATGTAAGAAAGGCTTGCAAGCAAATGTTGTTGAGGATGGCATGAGGCGGCTACTCAGCTCTTTTGGAAGGCATTCTTTTGATAATGTTTTTGCATTGTAATGCGAACAAACAATGTTTAAATAAACGCTTGTATTAACTTGCAAAAGCATTTGTAATGATATGAAAGTTATTCTTATGTTTCCGCTACAATGTTTTATGAATGTTAAATGTAAAGTTAAATGTTTTATTGCAATGATTTAATAGTTGTAAGCGTCCCAGGAACGGAGCCTTACATATACAATATTAAATGTTTAAATGAAATGAATTTCTGAGCAAGTGTTGAAATTTTTACAAGTGTAAAATCCCTTAGACGCATTACAACTGTTTAGGCGCATGACCACTGTTTGAACGCATGAGATCTAGGCACATTGGCATTGTTTAGGCGTAAGAACCTCAGACGCATGAGATACACTTGGTCATTTTTATTTAAAAGAATTGTAGTAGCATGTTCACTGTACAGGCGCACAAGCACTATTTAGGCGCATGAGCACTGTTCAGGCGCATGACCTATTATGAAACGCCTAACAATTTGAATTAATTTTATGAGATGTCTGGTACTGTTTAGGCACATGAGATTTTGTAAAACGCCCAACACTTAACCAAGAATTTCAGACTTATGACAACTGTTTAGGCGCATGAGGATTACTCAAAACGTCTAACACTTAACATAAAACTAAAATTTCATCATACGACTAAACAAAGACTTATGAACAATGTTTAGGCGCAAGAGACATCCATACGTCTAACACTTGTATTATTTTACACAAAATTCATTCAAATCATAATTTTGATTAATTTCACTGTTCTTCAAACAAATTTCCGACTTTCGTCAAACTTTGAACAATTTAATAATGCTTTGACTATTTGACCAACACTTTGACTAACCTTTGAGTTTTTGACCAAAAATTTTAACTCAATTCTTTGCAAGAAGCTTTTCCACATTTTTGAATGTTTTTAGGTTCATTTTTAAACATTTCAAACACACGTAAACTTTGAATATTTTTGCATCATCCTTTTTCATCCAACATTAATTTTGATAAATTTTTAATCATCTTTACTCCCCCTAAACTTTTAAGTTTCCAAAATTAGAAGTTTATAAAAGTTGATAGTTGAAGTAAAACCATTCATTATTAACATGCCTGCACAAAAACAATCATTCAAAAAAAATAAAGCAGAATAAAATTCTACACATTGAATTATATGCTTGTTTATATGCTTGTAGTGAGATCATATCAAATAATAATCAGCACATTAAAGTAAAAAAAATTGTGAATAGTCATATACAATGATTAAATCCTGATCAAGTGTGCTCCAAGTCAGTGTTCCCACAACAAAGGAGACACATGATCTAAGGATAGATAATGACTGCTCTGGCAAAAGAATAAGTACATTTACTTTTTCAATTCTTGGTTTATTAAGGTTAGAATAGATATGACACTGTGTAATCCACACTTAGACTTAGAGAGTTCAACCGTCGTTAAGATATGCAAGAAAGCACTTTTACTCAATTTTAAAAACCTGTTGATAATCTCTTAGAAAACCACCATGGACAAGCCATTAGGTAATCCCTAGTTTAGGAGCTTAATGTAAAATATTTTTCTTGTCTTACATATATGTAATTGAATGGGTATGAATGAAAATACAGTGTGTGGTTGATGCATATAATGTTAAGTATTTCATTGTTTATTGTGTGATAACGCATATTGAACTAACTATATAGGTTTGTGGTTATTTACATAATTATTAGTAAATAATGATTAAAAAACATGCTTAAACTTAATCGTGTGAAATTCTCATGCGAATGGACCATACGCATGAATACTTCATGCTAATGAACCAGTCTCACAACTGAACCAGGAGACTGGATCAGTCGCACGATTGAGACATAAGATTGACTCAGTCGCACGACTGGACCTTAATGCTTGGGTCCCTAACCTCAACTAATCATTTCCTTTTAAATGTGCTCGGTGTCCGCTATAGTGCTTCTACAAATACCTGGATTGTTGGTAGTGGTGCATCAAGGCACATGACTGGAACTTGTCTCTCCTTTCAAACGTGAAACAAATTTAAGGAGGACATGTTTCGTTTGTTGGAAATACAGAAGGCTACATCATAGCTCAAGGAGAAGTGGGAAACCAGAAAGTGAAGTTTGATAAGGTAAAATATATTCAACAACTTCAAAATAACTTGCTTTCTGTATCCTAGATATGTGACAAAGAGTTCAAAGTTGTATTTGACAACAAGAAGTGCTATGTTCTGAAAAAAGGACTATGTCATCTCGAAGGACCAAGTGTATTGTCAGCTTGAAGATATAACGATCCGTATGTCTTCGACCTCTCAAAAGCCTCCACAACTGATCATCAAGTACAATGTTTCTTGTCAAAGGCAATAGAGAAAGACTCCATCTCCTGGCATAGGAGAATGGGACACATTAATCCACGAAAGATGAATCACTTGATCCCCCTAGTGCGTGGCGTAAATGTCAAGAACTTCCAATTACCAGATTTTTGTGTCGCATGTAAGAAGGGCAAATAGACGAAGAAGTCTAATAAGGCAAAGAAAGTTCACTCAATTGATCTGCCTCTTGAGCACCTTCACATAGATCTGTTTGGCCCAGTCAGTACAAAGTGCATTACCGGTGACTTGTAATGTTATGTAGTTACGAATGACTACTCAAGATTCTCTTAGGTGATGTTTTTGAAATCCAAATCAGAGATATTTGAATCATTCAAAGAGCTAGTAACTACATTGGAGTCACTCTACAAGCTGAAGGTAAGGCAAGTTCGCTCAAACAACGACACCAAGTTCAAGAATCAATGGATGGAGGCATTCTACAAAGAAAAAGGAATTGTGCACCATTCACATCTGCCTACACTCCTCAAATGAAAGGAGTTGCTGAGAGAAAGAATAGAAGCTCGATAGAGATAGCCTGGACGATGCTAGCAGACTCGAAACTGCCTATCCAATTTTGGAATGAGGCCGTATCTAACGCATGTTATACTCTCAATTAAGTCCTGGTGGTCAAGCGTCATGGTAAGACATGTTACAAGTTACTCCAACGACGTAAACCTAATCTTGAGTACCTCGAAGCATTTGGAGCACCTTGTACACTGCTGAAGAAAACTCAGTCAGGGAAATTTAGCGAGAAGGCCGAAGAAGGGATTTTCTTAGGATACATCATACCGAATAAAAGAGTTTACAACAACTCAACGGTCTAGTAGAAGTGTGGTGCAATGTTGATGTACAGAGATACACCACTCCTCCTGCTGGAAAAGGACCCTCATTCTTTTTTTACTATGATGGATACTATAATCCTTCAACATTCCCCTCTCCCTTCTGAGGATGAATTATTGACCAGAATGATGTACGAAGAGTTAAATACACCATCACTGGACCCAACAACCTCAGCGACCCAAGATGAGTCTTTTAGTTCTTCAGGGGGAGCACATGAGGTAAATGACTCATCCTTTGATGATGAAGACATGGCAAATGATCAGGTGGATAAGGAGGAACAGGTTCCTATTACTGCAAGTTCACCAGCATCTGATGTTTATGCCTCTGACACTTTGGAACCTCACACTCCCACTGCCTTAGATACCGAACCTGCTGTTCACAATCTGGATCATGAGGTAGTTGTACCCACCACTCCAACATCACGCTTAAATGTTTATTATCCTTTGGACAATGTCATTGGAGATGTACGATCAAGAGTTCAGACAAGAAATCAGCTATACTCAGTTGATTATTCCTCAGTAATGGAAAAGTGATATCTTCACGATGGTGTGTATCGATGTTTTGTGTCTCAATTTGAGCAAAAATATGTTAGCGAAGCCCTAAACGACAAGGCATGGGTGAGTGCCATGCAAGAAGAACTTCTTCAGTTCAAGAAGTTAGGTGTATGGACACTCGTGGATAGATCTAAAGGTACTAAGATCATTGGCACCAAATGGGTCTTGAAATGTAAGAAAGAAGACCAAGGTGTCATAATCTAAAACAAGGCTCGACTTGTAGTTCAATGATTTCAACAAGTCGAGGGGATTGATGAGAATGAAGTCTTTGGACCTGTGGCGAGAATGGAAGCAATTCGTATCTTTCTAGCCTATGCATCTTACATGAAGATTGAAGTATATAAACTAGATGTAAAAAGTGTGTTTCATCATGGTCAAATCTGGGAGATAGTATATGTCAGTCAACCCGAAGGATTTGAGGATCCATATCATCGGGACAGAGTTTACAAACTAGAAAAGGCTCTCTATGGGCTCTATCAAGCCCCAAGAGCATGGTATGAAAAACTCTCAACTCATCTTGTGAAACACGGATTTCGCATAGGAGTAATTGACTGTAAACTGTTCATCAAAGAAAAGGATGGTGACTTACTACTTGTTCAAATTTATGTTCATGACATAATCTTCAGTTCCAAAAATGAAGAACTATGTAAAGAATTTGAAGTAGTTATGAAAGCTGAGTTTGAGATGAGTGCCATGGGAGAGATGAAGTTTTTTCTCGGGTTACAGGTGGATTAGACACCAAAGGGTATATTTCTACATCAGACCAAGTATGTAGGTGATATTCTAAGTCGATTTGATATGGAGAATGCTTCCGTAGCTGGGACTCCACTTGCTACAAACCATGACGTAGCACCCAACGAAAATGGTGATCTGGTGGACGCCACTATGTACTGAGCAATGTTCAGATCCCTCGTGTACCTCACTACATCAAGACCTGATATCATGTACGTGACATGTCTGTGCTCTAGATATCAGGCAAAACCAAAAATCAACCATTTCATAGGCATCAAAAGGATATTTCACTATGTGAATGGTACTCCAACACTTGGATTATGGTATCCTCATGATGATGACTTTGAGCTTACAGCATACTATGATTCGGATTATGGCGTTTGCAAAATGAACTACAAGTCAACTTCAGTGAGATGTCAATTCTTTGGGAAACGATTAGTCACGTGGAAGTGTAAGAAGCAGACATCAGTTGCTCTGTCAACTTCTGAAGCTGAATACGTTGTTGCTGCAACCTCCTATTCACAAATCATCTGGATTCAATAGCAAATGCGGGACTACGGTTTGAAATTCTCTAACACTCCTATATTTGTTGATAATTCAGCTGTTATAGCTGTAACTAAAAATCCGGTCCAACATCCTAAGACCAAACACATCGGCATTAAATATCACTTTATATGTGATTGTTTTGAAAAGAATTTAATCGATGTTGTTAAAATTAATACGGATTTTCAACACGCTGACCTCTACACAAAAGCTTTTGATAAACCACGTTTTTTATATTTGTTAGAGGTCAACGACGTTAAAAAGAAAAGTGATGTAATTTTAGAGGATGAAACTGTGTAGTCCAACATTTTTGATTTTATTTTCTCTTCTTCTTTTAATTTCCTGTTTTATTAAATTCAAAAACTCCAAAAAAATTTCGGTTTTAGATTTCTAGGGGGAGAATAGGTTAAGATAGTATTAAATTTAGTTGTTTTAATTTCAGTACATAAAAATTAAAAATAAATAAATAAAAAATAAATAAATAAAAAAGAAGAAGGAGGAGGACAGTTTAGCTAGAAATGCGATCGTATTTGTGATACTAATTCAATGACTATGGAAAATGATAGTAAACAGGAACAAATAGTTTGGGACTTTAATAGAAGAAAATGCTTAAAATGCAAAATTCAAAGTATAAGTCTAAGAAGTCGAAGCAAAAAAAAAAACAAAAATGATAGTAAAACTAGCTACTACTAAGGTAACACGAAGAAAGTAGACCTAGAGGTTGCTAGACCATTTGATGATGTGTCGGTAGATTCAACACAATAGATAAGTAGACCTCATTGGTGATGTCCAGCTCAAAGTAAGTTGTTAAACAAGCTGTGGGTTATCATCTTATCCCTGGTTAACACAATCAACAAAGTTCCAATAAAGGGTGACGAGCAAAATAAACGCCACAAATGTGTGTGAATGACCATAAATAAGCAAAGCACATGATGAAAAATGCAAAAAGAAATCAAGCTAATAACCTATGTTGTTGGTGCAATCTGTGCAAAAAGAATAAAATTGCTCAAACAAGAAGGTAGGTTGTGTGCCTCTCTTATGTGCGATGGCACTGACTTGAGGATAAACACAACCTAAATATTCTAGAATTCATTGGTGTTTGCGCCTCTCTGCTGTACGGTGGCACTGACCTGAGGCTTTGCAACTCTTTGAAAGCTCTGGAATAGTTTCTTCTTGAATACTACCCGTAGACCACTCAAAAATCTCCTTAGGAATGTAAAATTCAAAGTATAAGTCTGACAAGTCTAAGCAACATAAAAGGAAAAATGATAGTAAAGCTAGTTGCTACTAAGGTAATACGGAGAAAGTAGACCTAAACGTTGCTAGAACATTAGATAATGTGTCGTTAGATTCAACACAATAGACAAGTAGACCTCGTTGGTGATTTCAAGTTCAAACTAAGTTGTTCAACAAGCTATGGGTTATCATTTTATCCCTGGTTAACACAATCAACAAAGTTCCAATAAGGGGTGGCGAGCAAAATAAACGCCAAAAAATGTGTGCGGGTGACCATAAAATGAGCAATGAAAATGAAAATTGAAAAATGCAATCAAGCTAATTACCTGTGTTTTTGTTGCGATCTGTGCAAAAAGAATATAATTGCTCAAACAAGAAGATATGTTGTGTGCCTCTCTGCTATGCGGTGGCATTGACCTGAGGATAAGCATAACCTAAATATTCTAGAATTCATAGTTGGTTGCGCATCTCTGCTGTGTGGTGGCACTGACCTGAGGCTTAGCATCTCTTTGAAAGTTCTAGAATAGTTTCTTCTTGAATACTACCCGAGAGACCGCTCAAAAATCTCCTGCGGAACGTTGATTACCATATAAGCATGGGATCAACGAATGCTGGTTGAAATAACTAAACCTAACATATCACCAATCTTTGTCAAAAGTCTGTGTATGGATTTAAGTGGAAAAAGTATACTGACAATCATCATGGCTGCAATTCTTGAAAGTCCAAATCAGTGTATGCATCTTATAGTTCTAGTATGATTTCCTAAACTTGCTAATGACTCTGGATGAAAACAAGAACCTAGCATCAAAAGGTTTTGGTATCATGTCCCGAATGATTTGATATGCCTGTATGATTCCATAATGAATCGTTCCAGTTATGGTCAAAATAACTTGAAGTTGTACTATTCGAGAAATAAATTTGTTAGATATCTATCTTAGGATTTCCACCTCACACAAAATTACAAAAATATGTTTTAGTTTTATCTTTTAGTTCTAGTTGTTTAACTTGTTTAATTTTTAGTTTGTTTAGTTATTAAATGTCGGACTATGCATTGGAATTCTATCTGGGAAAGGGTCACGTCTGAGGTGACCAAACGGGATTTCAAATGTTAAAAGGATCACGTCTGAGGTGACCAAAAGTTCTCTAAGTTAAAATGGTCATGTCTGAGATGATCGAATGTTCGAAATGTTTTATCAATTGTTAAAAGGGATATGTGTCAAATGGTCATAAAGTCAAAATCATAAGTATGAGCCATTCGCACGCCTGGACCATGAGTATGGACCAGGCGTATGATTGGACCATACGTATGAGCCAAATCGCACGACTAAACCACACGTATGGCCCAGATGTGCGATTAGACCATCAGCATGGGTAAACTCACACGATTGGATCACAAGATTGAACCAATCGCATGAGTGGAGGTGACCAAATGAGATATCGCACGACTGACCCTTAGTCACACGAATCAATTATGCGACTAGGTTTAGTTACATGAGAGAAACCTAGTATAAATAGAGGGGGAGTCAGTCGCAAACGCCCATTCACCCTAGTCGCTCACTTTATCGCACGTAGTACCGTTACGCTGCTTGATTTTCGTTTGATTGTTCTATACTACTGATTGCTGTGATCTAACGATTTCTAGTGTTTATCTAGGTAGTGCGTGATGCTATTCACTCCAAAGTTCAATCAATTTGTTTCCTGATAATCGAATTTGAGCCCTAAACTTAACCAAGACTTAGTTTGCCTAAGAAACTAATAAAACTAAGTATATTGATCAAATAAAGTTTATTAGGTGTTATGTCGGTCATTTGCGAGACTAATGAGCCAAACCACGACGTCTAACATTAATTTTTTCTCAAAATTTAAATTTGAATGAAAAAAAAATCTGTCATGCGAATGGACTCCCTGATGAACTTCAATCGCACGACTAAGCTGGGTGAATGGCTCAATCGCATGACTGAGCCATGCGTATGATTTCAGTCACACGACTGGTGTAAACGCATGGGATAGCATACAACTAAGCCCAGTCGTATGCTCAGTTGTACGTATGAGCTCATTCGCATGACTAGATCTCAGTCCCACAGTTCATTCGCATGATAGAATAGAAGATTTCAAGTCCAATGTATCAAATTGTTACTCATTGACACACACTAACGTTTATTTACTTTGTGTAACAGATGGTGAGTCATTGGACTATGATCACAAAGCATAACATTTGTGCTCATTTGGATCTGACCTCCCGGAACGTGGCTGATTTCTCGGGCATTGTTACATTCTTACGGAGATCGAGGATCTTCCGTGCTATATCGACTCAGTGCATTCCGTACTCTTCAGTTTAGCATGCTTTCTTGGAAAGCGGTGTCGTCGACAGGTCCTCAGAGCCCCACTGTATCAGGAGCTCCATTTTTCGTCAGGTAATAGAGATCACTTAGGAAGATCTCTGGACAGTCTTGGAGTTTTGGGATGATGCTGACTGCCCTACATGACTACACCCACTGACTATACGAGGTTGTTTTCTGTGGGCCAAGTACTCGGGGGATATCAACGCAAGTGTGCTCAACAAGAGCAACCTGTGCCCCCATTTAAGTACTTGGCCCATGTGCTGCTTAAGAGCATTGCCTCAAGGAAGGGAGGTTTCGATGAGCTGTCGGATCAGATTCAGAACGCGTATGTGGTGTTGGTGCGGAACCATCCGTTCAGCTTCTTGAGGATGATCTTCACCTACCTGGTGGAGAACATCGAGGCGAAGGGCAAGGAGGGCTTTTGCATGTACTCTCGCTTTGTGTATATGATTATTGACCAGAAGCTCCCTTCGCTACCAAAGGAGAAGGAGGATGTCATGGTGCTCGAGGTCATGGATGACACCACCCTTAGGAGGATGAAGGTATACGTGGGGAAGCAGGTGAAGCCCCCTATAAGGAGGTTTTTTGGGCATTTGGCCCAAGAAGACTACATGGCGCCGACACGAAGGAAGTGGCACCATGATGATAGTGACTTAGACACTGAGTAGATTGTGCTCCACACTGATGACTCGGATGATGATGATAGTGGTGATAGTGGAGACACTGGCCCCACCCCATCTAGGGCCACCACAACAGATGTTACACCTCAACCATCCACTCACGAAGAAGCGGATACAGCTAGATTCCATAAGGATTTCTATCCTGATGAGGAGGAGGAGGATGATGAGGAGTCATTGCCTCGAACGGAGGGCAGCAAGGTGGTTGCCTCCGAGCGAGGGATTCGGGCAGTTGGAAGATGCCCAGGTGAGTCTAGGGAGACTACGACTGATACTACCTACATCCCAGATCAGCCCAGCATCCCAGGGAGAGCATCCTCCTTGAAGGGTTCAAGGAAAAAAAGGATGGCTAAGCCCTACGGGATAAAGCCCAAAAGACGGAGGTACACGTTAATCACTACCTCTTTCCCCACTGCCACCACAGCTACCACCAGCACTACTTCACCTACCACCACTACTACCACTCCACCCACCATTACTACCACACCTACACCTACCACTACCTCACCCACCACCACTACTACCACTAATATACCACCACCCATATTCACCAATGTCACCACTACCACCACTAACCACTAAGCCGGACCATCATCCCACCCATCATTTACTACAGGATCATCTCTTCCCCCCCCCCCCATTAGGGTAGGGTAACAACTTTCAGCACTCAAGCGAATTGTGCTAAAGCTATTGGCTGCTCATGAAGACAGAGCTGCCCAACTACGTCAGCTTCTCGAGCTTAATGCTACCCAAGCTCAGCAAATATCTCAGCAAGCTCAGTAGATAGCCCAACTCCAAGAGCAAAATGACCAATTAGCTAAGAGGATTAGGGAGTTGGAGGCTACAAACAAGACCATCATGCTGAGGCTCAAGGGATCAAAGGATGAGCCACTCAAGATAAGAGAAGGAGATGATGATGATGATGATGATGATGATGATAATGATGATGATCATGATAAAGATGATGATAGTGATGATGATGAGGCCAATGATGATGAAGAGACAATGGAAAGACAGATGGATGATGATGATGAAAAAGGAGATGCCCCTGCATCTACCTCAGCTCAGGGTCAAAAGAGACGTACCAATGGAAAACAAGACCAAGGAGCCTCATCTTATGCCCCACCTACTGACGCGCCTGCTATACAAGACAAAAGTAATGCTTAGAAGTCTATGTATTTGTGAAAACTTTTGTACTTGAATATTGTATTAATATTATGTAATCAATGTTTATGCATCTTTATCAAATATTTGATTGTCTTGATTAATTACTAAAAATTGTTGTGTTACATGTTTAAATCAAGCAGATCAATCATCTCAGCAAGATGAGTATGATATTAATCTCTTTAGCAAATGAAGTCTCAACTTATAATGATTCTTGATTTGCAAGGAATCGTCAGAAGGTCAATAAGCTATACTCCTGAAGAAGGAGAAATCATTCATGACCTTACTGACGAACAGCTTGCTGAGATGTTCCGGCTTAACCCGGACGAGATTGTCAAGGATGCCCCTACAGTTGATGTGGCTAGTGACGATGAGCTTAATGATGTGGACGAAATAGAGATTGAAGACGTCACAGCCCAGCATTATCCAGAGTATGCTGACAAAGAGGGAAATGTAGTCACCAATCTGGGTGATACTCTCGTCAGTGATACGTTTGAAAAATTGGATCAGATGGAGCAAGAGTCTGAGAAGAATAAGGATCAAGCCCAAGCCTCAGACACTGATGTCAACATCAAAAAGGCTGAATGGGTGGCTTGTTTTGCAGAGATCTGAGCCCAATGAACTGCTCCAAAGCCAAGTGCCTACACCAAGCTCTACAAAGTGAAGAAGCATCTAAAGGTGTGAGGACAGATTATAGCGTGGGCATATTTTGAGGATCTGAACATGTATGCCGTGAAGGAGAAAAAGGCATAGATTACTTTAGGTTTCCACACGATTTAAAGACTTCCGGTTTTAAGCTCAACCAGCTGGCATGACTGAAGTTGCTATACGCTAATCCAAAGAAAATGTCAGGCTGGTTTGAGGCTGCTTTGAAGAAAGAGTACCACACCAGGTGGGTTAACCTCAGACCTCAACAACCGACGAGGTACATCAGACGATCAAAAGTTGATCCCATTACTGGAAAGCTAAAGATAGTGCTAAAGTGGAGTCCTCTGCATACAATGTCAAGAATCCCTCTAAGGGAAATGCCACAAGGCTTCACTCCACACTTCAAGTGGTGGTACTACGATTGGAGAACAACTGAAGTGGTCATAGTCTTAAAGAAGGAGATCCAAATGGATATTATCCGGGTATTTGACCCTATGTGGCTGACCAACTTGTCTGCTGATGATGTTTATACTTCATACAAGTGGCCACTATTCTATGATTCACAAGACATTGTACAAGCCCTCCAGTTTCAAAATGTTATAAGGCTTTGTTTTGCGTTTGAGATATATGCCGGAGCTACAAGAGAGGAGAAGTACAAGAAGTTTGAAGAGCTGATGAAGAATGTTAGACAATAATGTAAACTAGGTCGAAGGGGGAGTTGTATATACATATGTACCTAGTTTAGGAGCTTATGTAAAATGTCTTTCATGTCTTACATTTATGTAATTAAATGGGTATGAATGAAAATACAATGTGTGGTTGATGCATATGATGTTTAATATTTCATTGTTCACTGTGTGATAACGCATATTGAACTAACTATATAAGTTTGTGGTTATTCTCATAATTCTTGGTCAATAATGATTGAGAAACATGTTTAAACTTAATCGTGTGAAGTTCTCATGCGAATGGATCATACTAATGGACCATACGCATGAATACTTCATGCTAATGAACCAGTCGCATGACTGAACTAGGAGACTGGATCAGTCGTACGATTGAGAGATAAGATTGACTCAGTCACACGACTGGACCTTCAGTCGTGCGGATGGATCAATCGCATGCTTCAGTCGCACGAATGAAAACCCTAACCTATAAATACCACCTAATTCATGGAAAAACATAACCATTCGAAAACCTACACCCACATCGTACCCTAGCCGTCCAGAGACTCAAGAAGACATCTTCCAAGTTCATAGATCATAGTTGATCATGTTCTAATCATTCATAACGTTTCATTAATCGTTAGAGTGATCATAACTGTGTTCTCCCTAATTGGATCACCAATCAAATAGGATTCCACACAATTTGAGTTGGTATACACGCAGAATCAGTTAGTAGTCCGTACCTAAACGGTCCTAACACCATGGACAATCCATTAGGTAATCCTCGATTCCATTTCATAAATAAATGGATAGAGATGATTCATAAGAATCATAGGGCATCCATTTTGTAATTTATAAAGGATTGTGCACATTGGCATCTTTTGCATCAGGTGAGAATATCCAGGTCTGTAATGACTTACAACAGAGGATATCTCGTCACTTCAGGTCTATGATGACTCATAACAAAGAAGTGAGCAGATGTAGTAAACAGATCTCATGGGACCACATATTAAGTCAGCGTGTGAGATTGTAACTTTACAAGCAATCAATTAGAGAAGTCACAACAGCTCTTTAGTACTAAGATGGACACACAAAAATGCATAGATGATTTAATGTAATCACAAGAATATACTTTTCCAGTATAATTACATGATCTTACCTGCAAATGATATCTGATTATGTCAGACATTATTAGCGAGTGAAGTATGCCACTGATTAAACTGATGTACTATCATTCCCACAAATTGCAAAGGTAGATATAATCCAAACATTTATAACTACTAAACTATTATTTTTGTATTTTCATTTTTATAGTTTTCTCTTTGTTTTTGCATTTTTCGATGTTGTATTTTCTTTTTCATTTAACATACACACAATATACACAATCAGACAGTTAACTGTTGGATCAAGAAGAAGGCTAATGCAACCAAAACTTTGTCACTTAAGTTATTTTGATGCTGCATGCAAAAGGCTTCCGAAGCTTAACATGGAACTTTCGAAGGTTGTAGAGTTCTTCCAGAGACAAAATGAAAGATCAACTTCCGAAGATAGACTCTACTTCCGAAGACAAGTGCATATTTCCGAAGTTCAAGACTTAGAAGAATAAAATAAAGACCACTTCTGAAGTATGATGAAAAGAAGAAGTCTCCAAGCCTTGGAAGAAGCAACCTCTTCCGAAGTATAAGTGGCTTTGGACGTACTTATTCTTCAGAATCCATTTAACCTTTGGAAGACACTACTATGAACCAGTGGACACAAGTATGGTCTCTGACACTCCACTGTGGACTTCTGATACAACATCGCTTCTTCCTAAAGAGCCATGTTGTTGACCATACTTTATTCCACTATTCACCTTTTCATGATAATACATGTTACCAACTTTAGTTGGTGACAAAAGGTAAGTCAGGGACATGTCCTGACTACTAAATCTCAGATAAGACTTTATCCGAGATACCTTAATCTTTAGTTTTGTAGTATAGATTTTAGCTATAGGATTCCAGCTGGTATCAAAGTATATCCGGCTGTAGATAGTTTTATATATATGTTCTCCATGTAATTCATTGACAGTGAGATCATCTACTTGTAAGAGTCTTGTATTTTAAGTTGAGAATCAATATATAAAAGTATCTTGAAAATTAACTTTCTTTGTTTCTAGTTACTTTCTATATTGTGATCAACTCTTGCTGATTGTTCATATATCCGAGTGTGTTCTAGGTGAGTTTGAGAGAAAAAACATTGTGTTTAAGTGACAAACACCGATCCTGTAATTGGTTTCAGAGCTTCTCAGGCTCTTGATTATGTGATCTTACCATCCAAATCAACCTGTTTTTACTCCTCCCTACCACTCACTCACTCAAATGGCCCTTAACAAATCTGAAGTAGAGAAAGAAGATGGACATCGATAGCAATGCTATGACTATTCTCATAACTACAATACCGAGCTCTATTATGGTGGGGTTCGAGCATTGCACGACCGCCAAGGAATTGTTTGATGCACTTGCTCAGATGTACTCAAGCTCCAATGACTCAAAGAAGGACTCACTGAAGCAGCAGTTCAAGAACTTCACTCATATTGCTGGAGAGACCCTCAACCAGCAGTACTTCAGGTACATGGATCTTATCTCTTCCCTTCATTCTGTGAAGATCACTCTTGAACTCATAGATCTCACCAGAAAGTTCATGAGTGCTCTTCCCAACGAGTAGACATTCTACTCTGTCTCTATCAAGAGAACAGAAAACTTGAACACTCTTTCCATGACTGAACTCTACGGAATCCTTGATGGATATCGCCTAGAGATGGAGAGTAAGAAGGGCCACCCATCAAGTAGACCCATGAGTCTTCCTGCTAGCAACGCTTTAATGGTTGATGAAGGCTCATTAACCCCTCAACCTTAGCATTTCCTCACTTATCAACAGCCATCCTGCTCTTCTGGATCTTACATCACTTTTCCTGAGACTCTAAGGTCTTAACAGGCTTAACACAACTCCTTCTAGGAAAGTTGTGCCTTTGTTTTAGGAAGTGGACACTCAGGAGATTTTCAATATTGTTTTGATCATCTTGAGTGTTTTAGTCCAGATGATGTAGAGTACATGGACATTGTCCATCAGATGGCTCTCTTAACTTACAGAGCGAAGAAGTTCTTTAAGAGAACTGGAAGACATATCCCTCAAAACCCAACTACCAGCAAGTTTGGGTTCGACAAGACCAAGGAAAAGTGTTACAACTATAACCAACTGGGTTATTTTGCAAGGGAATGCAAGGCTCCCAAGACCAATCCGGGAACCTCACAGGCCTCCACACATCCTTCAACCTCAAAGCTCACTAACAGGTCAACTGAAACAGCTGCAATGGCTCAAGAAGTTGACTGGAGCTTCATGGTACAGGATGTGACTCCTGCTCAAGCTCTCATGGCCGGAACAGATGATGCCCAGGTATATGAACATCTCTGTACTCCAGCCTGTATAGCTAAAGTTAAACTTTATCATGACTATAATATTGTAATCAGATCTGATATTGAGTCTTTAAATATTCTAAAATCTGATTTTAAAAGAGTTGAATCTGACTATCAAAAGAAAAATGATGAGTTAGAAAAAACTATATCTCTTTTAAAACATGAACACACCAACTACAAGACTCAAATCGAGGATCTGATATCCGAATTGTCTGAGGCTCAAGCCCAGCTTGTCACTGCTGAGACTCAGGCCAGGAAGCATGCTATTTCTAAACAAAACTTCCAAGCTATTCTTGCATCATCCTCCCATTCCAAACTTTATTATCAAAACAAAGAAGGGTGGGAACCAATGAAATCGCTCCACCACATTCCTATGAGTCTATTAGATAGCCTAGATGTGGTACTAAAGAGCAAGAGGTTCCAACTGCTGACCCTTCCTTTCCAGAGTTGAAGGATGAGGCATCAATAGTGGCCACCACAGGGAAGGAACAGGTAGATGTACCCATCTCCTCCTGTGAAGATCAAATCCTAACCATTAAAGCCAGAGGAAGCAGAGCTAAAGCTGCTAGAAGAACTGCCAAGAAGGTGGCTGAGTCCAAACTGAAGATTGACCCTAAGCAGAAGGTGTCTTTATATCAGTTGGATTCCAAGTGGTAGGTACTTCTGATTCAGGAAAGGAATGTAATACCAGCATTCCTATCCTACCAAAGGATCAGAAGTTGAAGGGAAAAGTAGCTGATAAAGAAAAGAAACCCAAGAAACAACAACCCTCAATTTCCCAAAAGACTAACATTGCATGCATCATGTGTGGGCTGCAAAATCACATGACAAAAGATTGTTACTACAATCCTAGAAGCACACATTCTGCAAATAATGTTAGAAAAGAAGTAGTCAAGGAAGGTTTCACATTTGGACCTTTTCAAATAGTTCAAGTAATGAAAAGGAAGGCTAGTCTCGGAAGCCAGGTTGCTTTCGGAAGAAACTCCTTCTTCCGAAGGGAAAATGGCTTCGGAAGCTAGAGCTACAAGGTTCGGAAGAACAAGAAAGCTCCCTTGAAACCATCTAAGAAGAAGACTGCTTCGGAAGAAAACATGGTGAAGACTTCTTTCAAAAATAAAGAAGCTTCGGAAGAAGGCCATGCTGCAAAAGCTTCAACAAGCTCATCCTCCAAGGTCAACCAAAGGGTGGACTGGAAGATTAGGAAGATGTTGCAGCCCGAACCTCTTCTTCAAAGACCTCTACTGAACCCCCATGCATAAATTTCGGTTCAATTATGTCATTATCCTTGGAAGAACCTGAGACCAGCAAGGCTTGGGCTTCTAAACAAAACTAACAATCTCATCTTATGTGCAGGGACATCCATTTGACAAGAACAACAATGTATGGATTGTAGATAGTGGATGCTCCAGGCACATGACAGGGAATAGATATCTACTTCAACAGTATCAGAACTATGATGGAGGTCCTGTCCAATTCGGAGGTGAAGCCGGAGGATATATTTCTGGCAGAGAGAGTATATCCAATGGAAAATAAAAGTTGACAAAATCCATTTTGTCAGGAAGCTTGAACACAATGTGTAAAGTGTTTCTCAATTCTATGATCAAAAGCACCAGATGCTTTTCACAGAACATGAGTGCATTATCCTCAAACCAGGGATGATAATTCCTCCAGAATTGGTGCTTCTTAGATCTCCTAGATAAGGGGATATGTACAAGCTAGATATGAACAATGCTTCCCCAATGGGTGAAGTATCATGCTTTCTTTCCAAAGCTGATAGTGATGAGTCAACACTATGGCATAAATGTATATGTCATGTAAATTTTAAGACAATGAATAAATTGGCTAAAAATAACTTGGTACATGGTTTGCCTGAAAAGGAGTTTTTCTGCAAAGATAACTGTGTTGTATGCCTGAAAGGGAAACAACAAAAGACATCTCATAAATCCAAATGTGTTAACTCTATCACTACTCCATTACACTTATTGTACATGGATCTTTTTGGTCCCACACGTATAATGAGCATTGGAAGGAAATCATACTGTCTTGTGATAGTTGACGATTTTACATGATTCACATGGGTATTCTTTTTAAGAACTAAAGATGAAACTGTTGAAACATTGAATTCTTTTATTCTTAAAATAGAAAATCAAATTGATCACAAGGATAAAATAATTAGAAGTGATCAAGGGACTGAGTTTAAGAACTTCGTTCTTGACTCATTCTGTAACTCAAAAGGGATTGCCAGACAATACAGTGCTCCCCGAACTCCTCAACAAAACGGTGTTGCTGAGAGGAGGAATAGGACACTTATTGAGGCTGCTCGAACTATGTTAGCTGATTCAAAGCTACCTCTAACATTCTGGGCAAAGGCAGTCAACACTGCATGCTATGTGCAGAACAAAGTTCTTGTTGTTAAGCCACATGGAAAGACCCCTTATGAGCTATGGAACAAGAGGCCACGTTCATTGGCTTTCTAATGTCCTTTGGCAGCAGGTGTACCATACTTAACACAAAGGACAATTTAGCAAAATTTGCTGAAAAGTCAAATGATCTATCTTTGTTGGATACTCTTCTAGCTCCAAAGCTTACAGAGTATACAACATTAAGAATCAACAATTTGAGGAGTCATCCAATATAGTTGTTAATGAGCACACTCCTTGTGTTAGGGGGAATGGCCCATGATCATATTTTTATTTTGAATTGTTTCCAAACTATTCTAAACCATCTTGTGAGAATGTTTCAATTGGAATAGGTGCTCAAAATGATGCTGATGCTACTGCTAATGATCAACTGTTTGAGCATCCCAGACCTAGTCCAAATTCTCCAAGTGCTACAATACATCAAGCTTCCACTATTCACAAATCTGATAGTTTAACTATAACAAGGAATAGTGAAGCTTCAATAAGTGAATCAGTTACTGAGCCTCAAAACTCATCAGGTGATCCACCACAGCACCAGGCAGAAGGAGGTAGTATTTTGAAGGAACAGGCAACTGTTAATACTACTTCACAGCCAACCATTGATGATGTTTCTCATTTATTCAATCAGTCCTCATTGAATGACTTTGAAACATCAGTTGGACAGAGTGTTCAAGTTCCTGAGTAGAATATGTCCAACATAGACTTATCTCTGTAACTGGAAGTGATTCCTCGTCTTAGGATTCACAACACTCATCCAACTGAGAACATCATAGGGGATGTCACTGAAGGTGTGAGAACAAGAGGACAGACTCATCAAGGGAACGTTTGCTTGTACTCATGCTTTCTATCTCATATAGAACCTAAGAAGGTAGAAGATGCCTTGAAAGATAGTAGCTCGATTGAATCGATGTAAGAGGAGCTGGTTCAATTCAAGAGACAGAAGGTATGGAACTTATGTCCACTACAATTTGGTCAAGTACCTATAGGCACCAAATGGGTTTTCAAAAACAAGAGAGATGATAGAGGCTTGATCATGAAGAATAAAGCAAGACTTGTAGTTCAAGGATACACTTAAGAGGAAGGGATCGATTATACTGATGTCTTTGCACCTGTTGCAAGACTTGAGGCAGTTAGGATCTTCCTTGCTTATGCTGCATCCAAGGACTTCACTGTCTATCAACTTGATGTCAAGTGTGCATTTCTATATGGGGATATAGATAGAGAAATCTATGTATGCCAACCTCCAGGATTTGAAGATCCACAACACCCCAACTATATGTGCAAGTTGGACAAAGCTCTATATGGGCTGCACCAAGCACCTAGGCTGTGGTATGAGACTTTGTCTCAGTTTCTTCTAAAGAATGACTACACTAGAGGTACCATTGATAAGACTCCCTTCATCAGAAAGTCTGGAAAGGACATCTTGCTCATTCAAGTCTATGTTGATGACATCATATTTGGTTCCTCAAATGACCAAATGTGTAAGGACTTTGAGAGCATTATGAAGAAAAAGTTTGAGATGAGTTCCATGGGAATAATGGACTTTTTCCTTGGAATTCAGGTAAAGCGGATGAAGGAAGGGTTTTTCATTAATCAATCTAAGTATGTCTCTGACATCTTAGAAAGATTTAAAATGAAAGATTGCAAGCCTGCCAAGACACCCATACCTAGAAACCATAATCTTTGTCCTGACCTTGAGTGGGAGGATATTGATCAACATCAGTATAGGGCAATTATTGGTTCTCTGATGTATCTTACAGGCAGTAGACCTGATATCATGTTTGCTACTTGTATCTGTGCAAGTTATCAGGCTGCTCCAAAGGTGTCTCACCTAGCTGCTGCTAAAAGAATCCTCAGATACCTCAAAGGAGCAGCTAAACTAGGTCTCTAGTATCCCAGAAACAAAGATTTCAATCTCTATGGATACTCTGATAGTAACTATGGAGGCTGCAATGTTGACAAGAAATCAACATCAGGAGGATGTCAATTTCTTGGTGGAAGGATCATCTCATGGCAATGCAAGAAACAATCCTATGTCTCTACATCAACTGCTGAAGCTCAATACATTGCTATTGTAGCTGCTGTGCTCAACTGCTATGGATTGAAAATCAGATGTTAGACTATGGATTCAACTTTATGAGTACTCCTATCCATATTGACAACAACAATGCTATCTCAATTACTGAAAATCCAGTGAAGCACTCCAAGACAAAGCATATTGACATCAGGTATCATTTCATTAGAGATATTCATTAGAAAAATCTAATTAAGTTAATCAAAGTTGATTCAAATGAACAATATGCTGATTTGTTCACCAAAGCTTTTGATGAACAAAGATTTAAGTATCTAATAACAGCTATTGGGATGATAAACATTGATTAATTTAATCTCTTTTGAAAACCTTTTAATATGTAAGTCTTGTGTCAATACAATTTATGCTCTGTTATCAGAGGTTCTCTCCAAAATTTTCCAAGTGTAAATTCCTTTCAAAGAGAAATTAACCTCGGAAGACATGTATTATATATTCCGAAGCAAGATTTCTCAAAGGATAACTTTCTTCTCGGAAGAATTTTTTGGCCTCGGAAGAAGCGATTGATTGCATATCAGATCTACTTCTGCGACTTACAGATTCGCCATTCGGAAGCAACTCTAACCTTCGGAAGAAAAGTTTTGGCTTCGGAAGTAGAAATTGTCTTCGGAAGACAAGTTACCTTCGGAAATGTTTTCCACTCGGAAGAGAGACTCTACTGTGTAACATAAATCACTTGGGCCCCACACTGTACAAAAGCAAAGATTTTGTTAATGATGTCGGATTATTTAATTGAGTTTAACCTTACCGCCATTGTCAATTCATCCACTAAACCATCACATCACCTTATCCTAACCTCCATTACCGCCTTACCACCCTCTTTTAAATAATCTCGACTGTTCAATTTCATCTTCTTACTTGAAATTTTACTACCCTAGAAATTTCTGCTCTCCAACTTTACCCAAGCTCAAAATCATCTACATTCACCTTTCCCAAATGGCACTCAACCCTCAGCACAACCAAGTCGCACTTCTTGATTCTTCAAAAGATGTTGATTCTCTGAAATTATCTCCTTTCTCACCCAATCAACCTACTACACTGCCCTTACTGTTAACCCCACTCTTTTCTCCAACCAAATGGTAGAATTTTGGGAAAACGGTCAGGTCGAAACCCTTAATGGGATTCGTGTACTGCGGTCCAGCATCTGTGCACAGGAGTTGGTCATCACTGAACAACTCATCAAGTAGCACCTTGAGCTTCATGATGAAGGAGCTCCTACTGAATTCCCAAAGGAAGATTTGGATAGCACTTATATCCTAACGGGATATGATGGAGACATCAGTAGGTCGACTGTTTACAAGTTCAACTTCTCCTACAATTGGAAGTTCCACCTGCATGTTGTTCTTAATTGCTTGTCAACAAATCTGGAGGATGGGATCAAATCCCTTATGAACTAGGATGCTTAGTTCATGGACTGCTGAGAGGCCTGCGCTTCAATTACTCACGATTTGTTTTCTCAAATCTGATAGGGAATCTGCAAAGGGAGACATCTTCATGTATCCTAAATTCCTTCAACACATAATCAACTGTGAGTTGGACCAGAGCAAGCTTGTCTGTGCAACTGCTCTGACTGTTTCCCACATGCGGCCTACCATCTTCAAGACATTGAAGAAGGTATCCACTAACTTCACTAGAAGGTACACCACTCTGCTTCAAGGTATGATTGAGCGCATAGCTCCTGGTGACATCCCTGTTCACCCCACAGGTCATTAACCCACACCAGCAACCACCACCACGATCCTAACACTACCTTCTCCACCCATCACCATCACTTATCAAAGACGCCCCAAACGAACCCTTGTTCAATCTACTCTGATTGAACAAGCTCTTCCTGTTCAATCCAAGAAGACTAGAGTGGAAACATAGGCTCCCACTCAGTCAGAGGTCTCTCCATCCTTCTCTTTTGACCTCAATTTGGGTTTCGAGTCTCCTCAGTCTCAAACCCAGGAGCCCGATACCCAAACCAACAGCCCTCAGAATGAGTATCTACACTCTTCTGAGCTGCCAACAAGGTACAACCCCACAAGAGGCTCAATGCCTGTAGACATTAACCAAAGTCCCGGGTCAGTAGGCTTAACCTCTCTATCTTTCACTGACCTTCTATTCAAAACTGATGAAGAGATAACATCTCTCTATGGTAATGAAGTTGATCTACAATACCCACTTCACGATCAACACAGCCCGGAGAAATCCCTTATCTCTAGCCCCCATCAGCAGCCAATAACTGAGGTGAGTCCTATTGATATGGAGGGGACTCATGTAGATTCAGCTACCACTACAGAAGGTGCCTCAATGGACCTTGTGGACAGTGGTAACATCTCTCAGACTGAATCTATGGCAACCGAGCCCTTTGATGACTCTGAAAGAGACATCATTGAGCATGGGAAACCAGGGTGCCAAGAAACCACATCTGGTGGTGAGGCTAAACATACTAGGTATGTTACCTCATCTCCCGTGATTCTTCATAAGAAGATGACGAAAGCATGCAACTCCTTGTTAGAGACCTTCTATCTAAAGTCTCAAACCTTGAATCCTTGGTTAGGACTTTAGAATCAAGGTCTGCCACTCATCAACTTGAGATTGACAATCTCAAGGCTCAACTAGCTGAGAAATAGACAGAGAGGTTTGTTAGGCATGTACCTATTCAGGTCTCACTGACTTCTTCCTCTATCTCATCTACCTCTCAAGATGATGCTACCAAAAAGGGGGAGAATGTTCAAAGACAAATACATGAGGAACCACAGAGCTGATCTTCAACTTCAACATCTTCCTCTCCCATCATCTCAGCAGCTGAGCCACCTCAAGTCATTCTTCAAATGACCCAAGGATGCTCAGTGATCTCTATAGACTCTTCACCAAGTTTTTGTTAAGATCCTCTTTGAGCAGCCAAGTCAAGATGCTGCAATGATCTACTTTGGAGCTGAAGAGCTTCAGAGGCTGACTGCACCTTCTACCACTGTGGAAGAAGTTGGTCAACCTAAGGTCCACATGGAACCCAAGATTCAATTCAAAGGGGAAATGAGGACTGATGGCCCAATAACTAAAACAGTTGGGACAGAATCTGCATCTCCTCCAACTTCCAAAGCTGAAGTTAAAGCCTCAGAAGAACAAGCTGAATCTTCTGAAGCTGAAATGGAAACTGCGGAAGGACTGCTCAAAATGTCCAAGGAACTGATCATCACAGATGCAATCTTGGAAATGGCATTTGAGGTGAGTAGTGAGGACTTTCCAATTCCACGTCCATCCTAGACACCATCTCTGCATCTCTCACAATCAGAAACCTCTCTCCAAGAACCACCACAGTCAGCATCTTGAAAAGACAAAGGAAAAAGGAGGATGATTGCGGAAGAGCTTTAGGAAGAGGAGAAGATTGATAA
Organism: Flaveria trinervia; assembly: GCA_025506515.1. NCBI lineage: Eukaryota > Viridiplantae > Streptophyta > Magnoliopsida > Asterales > Asteraceae > Flaveria > Flaveria trinervia. The sequence continues at coordinate 85,851,700 of CM046450.1, forward strand.
ACTCAACAACAAAGGAAGACTTCAGACTGAGAAGTTGCTTGCCGGCAGTACAAAGGCAGTTGCATCCAATCAGGAGGTTGTCATCAATAAAAGAAGAGAGCAGATAATTGACCAGCTCATTGAAATGGGAGCTGCAAATGAAGAAACAGTCCTACTACCATTAGAGGAGTTGGTGGATCTGGAGAAGGCAACCAGGCTGAAACTTGAAGAAGAAGCCAGGTTGGCCTTGGAGAAAGAAGAAGAAGAACAGAAGGAGGCTAAATTACAGCTAAGGAGAGACAGGGTGAACTTCCTACTCTCCAGAGGCTTTGAACTTCAAGAACTTTCTCCACACAACGATGATACGATCCTCTAGCTCTACAACAAAGAGCAGGATCAAATGGAGAAAGAAAGGAAAAAGGCTACAAAAGAAAAGGCCAGCGTGAAGAAAAAGAAGGAAGAAGAAGCCAGGGTCACTGCCTCCAAGAAGCTCACTGAGAAAGCCTGGATGAAGGACTATCTTCGGGCTCATTGATTCTTTGGGAGGCAGGTGGGTCCCATGTCTGAAAGGACACTCCAACGGATTGTCAGTGAAATTAAGGCTGACATCCGGATGGGGAAAAGGAAAGAGATGTATAGAAGGGTAAAAGGGATGACCTTCACTGCTTCCACCCAACCACAACCTGAACCTTCACCTTACCATTCACCATTAAACTTGAACCTTTCACCCCTGAACCCACATCACAACCCTCACCTACTCCCTCACCTCAACCACCCAAACTTCCCATCATCCAACCCAAAACACTAGCCAGAACCTCTGAACCTAAACCTACCCAATTACCATCCAGACCATCCCCTCAGCCTTCTCAACATCTCTCCCTTGAGGAGTTTAAGGCAATCAAGACGAAGCTCATCAACTGCACTACTTTGAGCGAAGTCTCTTGTGTAGAAGACTGTGTCAATATCACCTATGTTGATGGTTCTTCAAGTTCCCTCATAAGAGATAAATTCCTTGATTTTCTTAGAGGAACTTTGGACCAGGCTGCAAGACTTCTGGGACTCAACTCAGACTCTTTGAATGATGAAGAGAAGAAGCTCAGAAGGAAACTGGTGACTCTGCTGGATACAAAGAAAGATGACAAGACTCCTAGTCAGTCTCTTGTGCCCAGAAGGAAGATAATCCAGTGGAGGTTTGATGAAACTTCTCACAACTTTGTTGTGGAAAGGGAGTATGGTGAAGTCAATAGACTCAATGCAACCTCTCTATTACACTCCAGCAGATTCGACATTGATGAGCTAGCAGAGAAGCCATTCTCCAACCCCTCCAACTCTAAAACTGCTGCACTCATCAGAAATCATCTCAGCAGTCTTCATCTAGCTGAGCTAACTGCAAAGGCAAAGATTGAAGAAGAGTTCAAGTTGAGAAGAAAGGAAGACAAGGAAAGATCTCCCACCAAAGGTACTGCCTTTCTACAGATGGTGGAAGGTCCTGAATTGGAACCTATAGTTTGATGGGAATATGATTATAGTTCCCATTAACTAACTCTTTTCAGAGGGCAACAACAAAGGGTATATGTTATCCAAGGTGACAAACTGGATTTCCTATCTACCAAGGATCTGTACAAACTTCCCAGTACCACATTAGGGAAGAACAAGGAGACAGACATATATTTACTCTCCTTGGTGCTAAAAGTTTTGAGATGTCGAGACAATTGAAGTTTTGGTAGCATCATCCTAAGGGGAGTTTGTTGGATCAAGAAGAAGGCTAATGCAACCAAAACTTTGTCACTTAAATTATTTTGGTGCTGCATGCAAAAGGCTTCCGAAGCTTAACATGGAACTTCCGAAGGTTGTAGAGTTCTTCCGAAAACAAAATGAAAGATCAACTTCCGAAGATAGACTCTACTTCCGAAGAAAAGTGCATACTTCTGAAGTTCAAGACTTAGAATAATAAAGTAAAGACCACTTCCAAAGTATGATGAAAAGTAGAAGTCTCCAAGCCTTGGAAGAAGCAGCCTCTTCCGAAGTATAAGTGGCTTCAGAAGTACTTACTCTTCCGAAGCCATTTAACCTTCGGAAGACACTGCTATGAACCAGTGGACACAAGTATGGTCTCTGACACTCCGCTGCAGACTTCTGATACAACATGGCTTCTTCCTAAAGAGCCATGTTGTTGACCATACTTTATTCCACTGTTCACCTTTTCATGATAGTACATGTTACCAACTTTAGTTGGTGACAAAAAGTAAGTCAGGGACATGTCCTGACTACAAAATCTCAGATAAGACTTTATCCGAGATACCTTAATATTAATCTGTAGTATAGACTTTAGCTATAGGATTCCAGCTGGTATCAAAGTATATCCGGCTGTAGATAGTATTATATATAGGTTCTACTTGTAATTCATTGACAGTGAGATCATCTGCTTGTAAGAGTCTTGTATTTTGAGTTGAGAGTCAATATATAAAAGTATCTTGAAAATTATCTTTCTGTGTTCTTAGTTACTTTCTATATTGTGATCAACTCCTACTGATTCTTCATATATTCGAGTGTGTTCTAGGTGATTTTGAGAGAAAAACATTGTGTTTAAGTGACAAACACCGATCCTGCAAGTCATATCTGATTTAATGTAATCACAAGAATATACTTTTCCAGCATAATTACATGATCTTACCTGCAAATCATATCTGATTATGTCAGACATTATTAGCAAGTGAAGTATGCCACTGATTAAACTGATGTACTATCATTCCCACAAATTGCAAAGGCAGATATAATCCAAACATTTATAACTACTAAACTATTATATTTGTATTTTCATTTTATAATTTATTCTTTGTTTTGCATTTTCTGATGTTGTACTTTCTTTTTCATTTAACACACACACAATATACACAATCAGACAGTTAACATTGACAGTTTAACTTTGATTTGATTAAGAAAAATGAGGGAGGTTTATTATCATATTGAAAGAGAAAAATCAATTTTCAATATGATTAATCAGACCAATTGACTCAACTAAGTACTCAACCTTCCTGGTAGAAAGATTGGTAAACAAGTCAATCAATTGTTTTTTCGTTGAAATCTAAATCAAAATGATTTGTTGATACATATGTACCTTGTTTAGGAGCTTAATGTAAATGTCTGTCATGTCTTACATATATGTAATGAATGAGTAGAATGAAATACAATATGTGATTGATGCTTATAATGTTTATGCTTCTTTGTTTATTGTGTGATAAAGTATATTGAACTAACTATATAGGTTTCAGGTTGTTGTGCATAGTTCTTAGTCAATAATGATTGAGAAACGTGTTCAAACTTAATTGTATGAAGTCTTCATGGACATGCTAATGGACCATACACATGAATTCATCATGCTAATGGACCATTCGCATGACTGAACCAGGAGACTGGATCAGTCGCACGATTGGGACATAAGATTGACTCAGTTGCACGACTGAACATCCAGTCGTGCGTATGGATCAATCATATGATTCAGTGGCACGACTGAACCATGCTAATGGTTCAGTCGTATGATTGAAAAACCCTAACCTATAAATACCACCTAATTCATGGAAAAACAAAACACTTGAATAACTTTGACACATACCCGTACCCTAGCCATCCAGAGAATCCAGAAAGCCTATTCCAAGTTCATAGTTTGCAGTTGATCTTGTTCTAATCATTCTTAACATTTCTTTAATCGTTAGATTGATCGGAACTACGTTCTCACTGATTGGATCGCCAATCAAATAGGATTCCGCACTATTTGATATGGTTTCACGCATTATCAGTTAGTACTCCATACGTACACGACACTAACAAGTGGTATTAGAGCTTTGGCTCTTGATTTTGCGTGTGATACGATTAGTTTCGGTGTAAAAATCTTGTTTTTCATTCACAAGAGTCACCTTTTTTGAGTAAAATAGTGTTTTCGACGTCTCCAGGTTTCAAAGTTTACGTTTTTCGACATACGACAGATTACGGTTCATGAAAAATTGTGTTTTTGTGTAAAAGTGTCAAAACTATTTGATTTTGCAAAAAAAAAACAACAGCCTTCAGTCGCACGATTGGCCCAATCGCACAACTGAACTCAATCGCACCTCCCATTTGCATGATTGAACTCAGTCGTTCACTCATTCGTACGACTGAACAACCCCATTCGCTTGTCTCCGATCGCACACTACATACGTACGACTGAATCCAATCGCACGATTGAATTCATTCGCACCCTTCATTCGTACGATTGAGTCATCCGCATTGGTCATCCGCATTTGTCCAATCGCATGATTGACTCATCTGCATTTGTCCAATCGCATGATTGACTCATTCGCATCTGTCCATTCGCACAAGTTTAAAGTTCGAAAGTTCAAAGTATAAAGAGATGGAAGATTAGTTCTCTATGTTTACTACCGGTAGCGACTCATGGATCCAGAACCTTTTGCTTCTAGAAAATGAAATTGGGAATCACAATAAACCACCTAAACTTATAACGTTAGATGATTACCACAATGGAAGCAGCGATTCGAGATCTATCTTAATGGAGTTGTTCCTAACCTTTGGGAATCTATTGAGACAGGTTCTCGTATGCCGGTTGGTGCTGATGGTGTTAAATTAACCTTGGGAGGTATGACTGATAGCCAGAAGGCGAAGTACAATGCTGAAAAGAAGGTGTGTGCCTTGTTGACTCAATCAATACCAAAAGACATATTCCATCAGTTTTATGAGAACAAACAGGCAAAGAAGTTGTGGGAAGCTTTGGAGAAACGATACGACGGGAATGCAATGTTGAAAGCTTTAAAGGCAAAGGCTCTGAAGAAGGAGTTTGATACTTCTCTTCGATGGGGAAAGAAAGCTTGGATGATGTTATAGATAGGTTCTACCATCTAATGAGTGAGATGCACACTCATGGGGTCACAACATCAATGGAAGACAAAGTGTCAGGCATTGTCAATGGTTTGCCAGAGAAATAGGACTCGTTTGTGTCTAACTTGAGACAGAACAATATACTAGCAAAATTAGACATAAACGACTTCATTCTGAAATTGAGGGTGGAGGAACTGAGGATGAAGTACAGGTCACAAAAGGGATCCTATGACCAAAATCCTTCACTTTATAACTCCTCTCCCACTCCGACGAGTTCAGGAGCACCTTTTCAAAGATTGTTTGTATCTAGTTTAGCCGCTCCTTCCCAATCCACCGCTTCAGGACCAAAAACATCAGGGTCATCCACTACCCAATATATCGTACCTAAAGCAAATGGTACTAAGTTGAAGACCGAGAATCTCGATAATATTACTGTGGAGGTTGCAAAGGAGCATATGGACCTTTTAGCAGCAGTTGTTCATTCTTATGATGGTCTAGTTGCACGAAAGATCAGAAATTGTTATCTGCAGATGAAGATTACGAGTAGGTGGACGAAAATAAACTAGAGAGAATTGATATTATGTGGGCTTTGGAAAGTGCTGTCAGGAGAGCGAAAAAGTTTGTGAAAAAGACAGGACAGAACTTGGTAGCCACAAAAGACATAACCTTTGGTTTTGACAAAACAAAAGTTACCTGCTTTAACTATGGAGAAAAGGGGCATTTCAAATATGAATGTGTAAAGCCCAAGAAAACAGGTAATGGAAATCCATTCTCATCTTTCAACAGTCAACACAAACCCACGAGTGGAGCTACCTAGTCAAGCAAAAAGACAAAGGCCTTCACTGCTCAAGGTGACGAAGGACAGGATTGGACCTTCAGTTTTGTGTCTCTGGGTGAATCCAACATTGCCCATGTCGAGGGTTTGGATGATGACTCTGCAAGTGAAGGTGAAATCGTAGTTGAACTAGTGATGTCAGATAATGAAGATACTACAAATATGGTCAATCACCTGATTGAAGAAGATCTCAGAATAACATGTTCAGAATCTCCAACATCCAAAGAGTCAAACTCTGCATTGATGGCTGATTCAACCGAGTCTTCACAGGTAAGTACAAAAGACCAACTCTTTGAAAATCATGCTTGTAATGAATGTAACAAATTTAGAGAAGCATAGATTTAAAATCTGCTAGGTTATTACACTACAATGATAGCTTAGTAAATGACTTACAATTGTGCACAGAAGCTAATCGGATTTTAAAACAAAATGAGCACAGTTATAAAGAGAAAATAGAACTTTTAAATAAACAACTAAGGAAACCGAGGTTGTTGCTTTTAATCAAGCCAATGATATAAAGTTCTATTTAAACTCCCTGAAGAGACTAAGAAAGACAAAGCAGTTTTAGAAGTCGAAGTCAACTCATTAAAATAAAAACTGCACAGTTGGACCGGTTCTTCTCACATAGTTCCACACTTAGTGAAAGAACGAAATAACAAGGAGGGGTTGGGTTACAAAGTGGTTCCACCACCACATGAGATCATGTTAAATGCTAAATGTAGACCAGTAAATAACAATCCAATAAAGGATCATGTGGTGTCCAGTCCTCTAGTTAGTGATCCGGATCCCACGGGTAAACCGGTGAATTCTGTCACTAAACAGAAGGAGGCTACTTGGAAATCTAAAGGTAAGATGCCTATTGTGAATTGGATGAACAATTTGAAAAGGTAATGTAAAGTCAGGTTCAAACATGTCTATTTTTGAACCCAAAATAACCAAACCAGTTAACGAACCACGTGCTCCACGTCACAATCCAAATAAACAAAAGGCTAAAGATGTCAAAAACATTCAAACAATTAATTTTGTTAAAGAAGCAAAAACATCTAAACAAGAAGTGTCCAAACCCAACCAGACTAAAGTCACACCTATATCACACACTTCCCCACAGAGACAATTTTCCCAACATGTAGAAGGTAGATCATGCTACGATTATGGAAAGAGAGGACACATCGCTTATAATTGTCCTTATTATCAGAAACCAAGAAAGCAAATTGAACATTATGACACTAAACCAATTACTTCGAAAAGGAGTTCTATTACTCCACCAAAAAGAAGTAATGAACCTAAATTTCAAACCATAAGGCAGATGTCTGTTTATCACAAACATGTCTTACACAAAACTGGCTTATGGAAAGAAAAGTCAAGTCCAATGTCTGATAATGAGAACAATAAGAAGAATGATATGCTCTCACCCTCAAATGGATAGTGGGTTGAGTTCATGATGTGTGATTCCTCTGGGTCACCCAAGCCAGTTAAGGCTTGGGTCCCAAACCTAAACTGATAATTTCCTCTGAATGTGCAGGGTGTTCGTACAGTGCTATCAGAATTACCTGGATTGTTGATAGTGGGGCGTCTAGGCACATGACTGGGAACCTGTCTCTCCTTTCATATGTCAAACAATTAAAGGGGGACATGTCTCATTTGCTAGAAATAAAGGAGGATACATCACCGCTCAAGGCGAAGTGGAAAACCAGAAAGTCAAGTTTGATAAGGTCAACTATGTTCAGCAATTAAAGAATAACTTGCTTTCAGTATCCAGATATGTGACAAAGGATTCAAGGTTGTTTTTGACAACAAGAAGTGCTATGTATTGAAGAAGGGTTACATTATCCCGGAGGACCCAATCTTAATGTCACCTTTAAGATATGATGATTTATATGTCTTGGATCTATCAAAGGGCTCCACAACTGATCATCAAGTTCAATGCTTCTTGTCAAAGGCAACTGAGAGGGACTCGATCCCCTGGCCTAGGAGAATGGGACACATAAATCCACGGAAGATGAATCATCTGATTCAGAATGATTTAGTAAATGGAGTTAAAGTTAAGATATTTCAAATTCTAGATTTTTGTGTAGTGTGTAAGAAAGGTAAACAGACCAAGAAGTCTCACAGGGTAAGAAAGTAAATCCATTGAATTGCCTCTCGAACTTCTACACATGGATCTATGTGGTCCTGTGAGCACCAAGAGCATCGCCAGTGATTTGTACTGTTATGTAGTCACTGATGATTATTCACGATTCTCGTGGGTAATGTTTCTAAAATCCAAATCAGAGACATTTGAATCGTTCAAACAACTCGTGACGACATTGGAATCTATCTACAAACTGAAAGTGAGACAGATTCGCTCAGACAATGGCATGGAGTTCAAAATCCAGTGGATGGAGGATTTCTGCAAAGAAAAAGAAACTGTACATCAGTTCACATCCGCCTACACTCCACAAATGAACGGAGTTGCTGAATGGAAGAACAAGAGCTTGATAGAGACCCACGAACGATGCTAGCAAACTCGAAACTACCCATCCAATTTTGGAAAGAGGCAGTTGTGTTGGACCAAAAGAACCAATGAGCCAAGATCAGAAAATCTCTAAGTCCCACACGGTATCACAACAACTGCTGAAAGCCTCATCAGTAGTTTGACAAGTGCTGAAGACTTCAACAGCTGAAGATCAAGTGCTGAAGACCTTAACAGCTGAACCAAAGTGCTGAAGTACAACAGCTGAAGAACACAAGTGCTGAAGCTGAAAGACCAAAGTACTGAAGCCAACAGCTGAAGAGTTCACAAGTGCTGAAGATCAACAACTGATGTACAAAGTCTGAAGACAAAGACTGAAGACATCAGCTGATGATATCTACTGAAGTCATCAGCTGATGAAACGCCTGAAGGTCAAAGTCTGAAGACCAAGTACTGAAGCCTCAGTAGTTTGTCACAACTGCTGAAGAGTACTTCTTCAGTAGTTGTGATATCAGTAGTTTTATGTTTTATGTTTCAGTAGTTTTGTAAAACGACTGAAGAGCTTGTTCTTCAGTCGTTGTAGTTTCAGTAGTTTTATATTTTGTACTTAACTTGCTGATATGTTCTCAGTAGTTGTGAACATTTCAGTAGTTTGTTAAGATTTAGTTATTTCTGTATTGGATCTGCCAGTTGTCACTTTCCGTGATAACAGCAGTGACTGTTGCACTCTATATAAGGAGTGACAACCCATTGTAATCATTGAGCGATATGAGCAATTGAATGGAATGTTTGATTGATTTGATTAGAAATATTCTCCATCTATAAACATTCCTAGAAATCAGAAATTCATATTCTCTCCCTATAACCGTATGCTATCTTAACGCTTACATATATTGTTTGCTTGCTACAATTTGTCTAATTCGTTTGTGTATTCCGCTGCTTTATATTCTGATAAACATCAAACTTGCGATCACTGATCCTGTCAAATGGTATCAGAGCAGGTTAATCATTGATCGATCTAATAATTGATCATTGAAACTGCTATTCAAGATCCAAGTTTGATTGAATTAGCTTTTGTTTTTGCAAGAAACGGTTATAGAGATTGAATTTTCTGTATTTCTGCTCATTCATCCTGAGATCTTATTCTTGGTTCTCATTGAGTTTGTTGTGGTTTGTCTAAAACTTTTTAAAACTTGAACTAAACTGTTTTTGAACTGAAAATGACCACTCCCTCCAATGATCCTCACAATACTGGTTCCTCAACCAAGCCTCCTATGCTGGTTAGGAATGAGTATAACATATGGCAAAGACGTATGCTCCATCACCTGTCTGTTAACAGCGCAGGGTGTTGGACATCAGTGGTACATGGTCCACACAAGCCTATGGTGAATAACCCGGAAACCAATCAAATGGTTCCGAAGAGGAGGGAGCAATACTCAGATGAGGATAAAAAGTTGCTTGAGATTGATGCAAAAGCCCATGGAATTCTGGCCATGGCTTTGCCCAATGAAATCTATTCTGGGCTAATGCATCATGAAACTGCCCATGACCTCTGGATTGCTTTGAAAGAACAATTTGGAGGAACTGATGAGGTCTTGGCAAATAATAGAGAAATTCTTGCCCAACAATATGAGACTTTTTCTCATAGAAAGGGTGAGACACTGACTCAACAATATGAGCGGTTTTCTTGTTTGATCTCTGAACTAAAAATGGTCAAACTTGAATACACCATATTCAGATGAATAACAGATTTCTCAGATCACTGCCTGAGAGATGGGACACATATACTATTGTCCTACGCTCCAGTGCAAGTTTGGACAAACTATCTCTCACCCAACTCCATGGGAAATTGCTCACTTTTGAGAGAGATAGAACAGAAGAGAGAGCTGTCTTCATCTGGAAAGCTCACTGAAGACTTTATTCAAGGCAACACTGCCTTGGTGGGTCATGAGTCAGAATATGCTGCATCTGAATGCCAGTATGATGAGCATATTAATTTCTCTTCGAGCACTTCTAATTCTGCATTTGTAAGTGTTGATGGTCAGTTTACTGGAGGTAATAATGACAATTTATGTTTCATCATGGATGATCTCAAGGGGATTGCAGATGATGACTTAGAAGAGATGGATATTTTGAGCCAAATGGCCTTGATAAATATCAGATCTCAGAAGTTCTACAAAAGAACTGGAAGAAAATTCCCAGGACTCTCTGGCAAAACCAAAGTTGGTTTTGACAAGAGCAAGTTGAGGTGTCACAAATGCCAACGGCTTGGACACTTTGCAAGAGAGTGTAGATCAACTGGATCAAACTCTACTGCACCCTTTGTGACTTTTCCTGGCAACAGTCAACAAAACAGAGGGCAACATCCTGTCACATCTAGTCATCATCCTCAACAACAATCTCCGGCATATTTTGTTCTCAGGGTCAAATGCCTTATCAGTACCCTTGTTACTACATGCCACAGTCAAGTCAAGTTCAAGTTCCTATGACACCACAACCTCATGCATTACCAGAACCTCAGCCTTCCCTATCTCATCAACAACCTTCATCTCAACAACACAGCTTCTTCACCCCAGGAGTTGTTGACTGGAGCAGTTTACCAGATGACTTGTCTGGTCATGATCAACTGTTCTCAGGTGCTGGTCAACATGGTGGTGACAGTCCCTTTGGGAATCTAGCTCTTATGGCTTTGGAGTCTGCTGATACTTCACTTCCAACCCTCTACACACCTCAGGTATCACAGGTATCCTCTGAGGCAAAAGCCAAATTATGTTCTGAACAATGCATAGCAGCATTTGCTTCCATTAGAGAAGCAAATGTAGCTTTAATTAATAACATTGAGTTAGAACAAGTAATTTCCAAAAACAAAGCTGAGTTTGAGTTTGTGCTCAAAGATAAAAATGATGAGATTTATAAACTGAATTGCAAAATAATTGATGATAAGGCTAGAGAAGATGTACTTCTAGAGAAGTACAAAGATCTCAAAGAAACCCTGCAGTTACCCAGGTCGAGTGTGATAGATGGGTACAATCATGCAAAGGTTTTGAAATGCTTCTTAGTAAGCAATCTGCTTCAAATGTGAAGTTTGGAATTGGTTACAATCACACTGCTCCACCTACAGTTTTTACCCCAAGAGCAGAGGTAGAATCTGATGGTGAGAGTGATAACCAATCCATCAAGTCATGTGATCTACCTTCTGATACAGCACAATCAGAAGTAGCAGTCAGTATCAAGTCCTCTTTGAACCTATCAGCTGATGTTGATGGTCCAAATGCTGACATTCACATGATCAATAAGTTGATCAACTCAGGAGTCAATCCTGAAGGTCCTGAAAGGACTGGAGAGCAGGATTCAACTCCTGAAGTTCAAACTTCAACTGCTGTCAGTACTGAAGAGAAGAAAACTGGCAGTAGAAAGAGTTTGAAGACTACTAAAGATGCTGTTAAGAAAGCAACCAATGCTTCCAAAGCATTGAAGAACAAGTCTTCAGTTGCTTCATCATCTTTAGTTAATGATCAACCTAAGATGAAGAAGAAACCATGTGAAGTATGTGGTTTGTTCAATCATCTTACAGATGAGTGTTGGTACAAAAGAGGTTCCAAACTCAAACAAAAGGAAGAAATTAATGAGAAAATGGTAAAAATGAAAACTGAGTTTGAGACCACATTTGTATCAGCAACATCAAATCCTGTAACCCTAAGTCCTTAAAGCAATCCAAAAAGGAAGGAGTTAAACAGGTGACAGCTGAGGGTGCTCAAAAGAAGAAGGTGCAACATAGGACCTTATCTAACTCCACTAGCAATGTGTCTGATGAGCTGAAAGCTTTATCACAAAATCAGACACAGCTGGTGATGATGGTACAACATCTGTTGGGTAGAGTTAACCAACTAGATTCTCCTATGTTGAAACCACAGAAAAGGAGGTCTAGGCCAAAGGACTCCTCTTCTGCACCATCTTCTTCCTCTCAGGCTGTTGTTACAAATAAACATGCTAGTTTACCATCTATTGATGAGACCAGGCCCAAAACCAAAAAGGTTTGGGTCTCTAAAACTAACTGATTGTTTATTATTGCAGGGTTCTTCAACATGCCAAAATAGCATCTGGTATGTAGACAGTGGGGGATCCATGCACATGACTGGGAACATCTCTCTTCTTCATGACTACTCTCAAGGAAAGAAGGGATTTGTCTCTTTTGGCAATGATGCTAGGGGTTACATCATCGGTAAGGGCTTTGTCTCCAATGGAGAAATCAAATTTGATGATGTTAATCATGTGGAAAATCTCAAGTACAACCTCTTGAGTGTCAGTCAAATGTGTGATAAAGGCCATGTTGCCCTTTTCACAAGTCAAAACTGTAGGATTCTGTCATCCAAAGTTTTGCCCTTGATTGACAAGGTATTGGATGATCACACTCTCCTGAAAGCCAACAGGACAGGAAGAGTGTATGCCTTAGATCTCTCTAAGAAGATAGATCTCAAAGGTAATCCTTGCCTATTTTCCAAAGCCTCTTTTCAAGAATCTAAACTATGGCACAGGAGGCTTGGTCATGTTAATCTCAAAAACATGAATCAGCTTAGCCACAATAGTTTAGTCAGAGGCTTACCAATAAAGGAGTTCCACTGTGATGAAACTTGCACTGCTTGTTTAAAAGGAAAACAGCACAAGGTCTCATTTCCTCCTATTGAAGTGTCCAAGTCCACTGCCTGCTTGCAATTACTGCATATGGATCTATTTGGTCCTGTGAGAGTAATGAGCATGGCAAAGAAGAAATACTGTCTGGTAATTGTGGATGATTACTCCAGATTTGTATGGACTTTCTTTCTACATTCAAAGGATGAGGCTGCTCAGAAGATTATCCACTTTGTGCTGTACATTGAGAAGCAGTATTCCCTTCCAGTCAAGTGTATTAGGAGTGATAATGGAACTGAGTTCAGAAATCATACACTTGATGACTTCTATCTCTCAAAGGGAATCAAAAGGCAGTTCAGCATTCCAAGGACTCCGGAACAAAATGGAGTAGTGGAGAGAAAGAACAGGACCCTCATTGAAGCTGCAAGGTCCATGCTGGCTGACTCAGGTTTGCCATTGACCTTTTGGGCCGAAGCTGTCAACACAGCTTGTTATGTGCAAAATAGAGTTTTAGTAAATCAGAGGTTGATGAAGACTCCATATGAAGTTCTCCATCATTTGGCTCCACTGATTTCATTTTTCAAAGCATTTGGTGTCCCTGTTTTATTCTCAACACAAAGGATCAACTCCACAAATTTGATCCTAAGGTGGATGCAGGATACTTTGTTGGTTATTCATCTACTTGCAAAGCATACAGAGTCTTCAACTGCAGAACAAAGATGGTTGAAGAAACTCTACATGTTAAGTTTAATGAATCTCCAAAGGACAAGATTCCACAAAGTCCTGTGGAGTTATTTGATCTGGACATACTGCAATATGTTCCCTATCAAACTCCTGCTGTTGCTCCTGTCAATAGTTCACCACCTGGTGGTACTGCTATGATGATGATGATTGCAGTACTCACCTCTTCAGGTTTAGTGATCAGCTGCCTGATTCAACTAGACCTGATGTTCCTGTAGCACCAGTAGCACCATCCACAACTAATGCTGATGAGATTTCTTCGAATTCAACTTCCTTTGAATTACCATCCACTGATTGGTTTCAAGGAAATGATTCACCATCACCATCTGTTGCTGCTGAACCGGCTACAAACACTTGCACAGATCTCATTGTGTATCAAGATCTGAAGAATCACCCCATGTCTCAAATCATTGGTGATATCACTGCTGGAGTATCAACAAGAAGGCAATTGTCAAACTTCTGCTTCTATGCTCTCTTCATCAGTCAGCAAGAGCCAAAGAATTATCACATTGCTTTAAAGGACAATGGATGGGTTGATGCCATGCAGCTTGAGCTTCTTCAGTTCAAGAAACAGCAAGTGTGGGAACTGGTTCCTCTACCTCCAGGTAAGTGTGCAATAGGCACTAATGGGTGTTTAGGAACAAAACTGATGAAAATGGGCTTATTGTTAAGAACAAGGCCAGACTGGTTGTTCAGGGGTTTGCACAAGAAGAAGGTATTGATTATGATGAAACCTTTGCCCCTGTAGCCAGACTGGAAGCAATTAGATTGTTTTTAGCTTATGCTGCTTATCAAAAACTTAAAGTCTTTCAAATGGATGTCAAAAGTGCATTTTTGTATGGAAAAGTTAAAGAAGAAGTTTATGTATGTCAACCTCCAGGCTTTGAGGACAACAAACATCTAATTGGGTGTATAAGCTTGATAAAGCTCTTTATGGGTTAAAACAAGCTCCCAGAGCCTGGTATGAGACATTATCAAACTTTCTTCTGGAAAACAATTTCACTAGAGCTCCATAGACAAGACTTTATTTATTAAGAAAGCTGGGCAGCATAATCTACTTGTTCAAATTTATGTAGATGATATTATTTTTGCATCCTCTGATCCAAAGTTGTGTGATGCCTTTACAAGTTGATGCAACAGAAGTTTGAAATGAGTGCCATGGGAGAATTACAGTTCTTTCTGGGGTTGCAAATCAAAAAGGGTGATGGAATTTTTATTCATCAATCCAAATATACAAAAGATCTTTTGCAAAAGTTTGATTTACAAAACTGTAAGCCCTGTTCTACTCCCATGAGCAGCACCACACAACTGGACTCAGATCAGAAAGGTAAAGTGGTTGATGAAACACTTTACAGATGTATGATTGGGTCCTTGATGTATTTAACAGCTTCTAGACCAGATATTATGTTTGCTACATGTGTTTGTGCTAGATTTCAGGCTGCACCTAAAGAGTCTCATCTGATTGCAGTCAAGAGGATCTTTAGATATCTGCAAGGCACTCCATCTCTAGGTTTATGGTATTCTACCAACCATTCTGGTAAATTAGTTGCTTTTTGACAGTGACTATGCAGGGTGTAAGTTGACCAGGAAATCAACTTCTGGTGGATGCCAATTCCTAGGCAACTGCTTGATTTCTTGGCAGAGCAAGAAACAGACCTCAGTTGCTACATCCACTGCGGAAGCAGAGTACATTGCTGCTGCAAGCTACATCTCAGGTACTCTGGCTTCAAAACCAACTTTTGGATTATGGCATTACAGAGACTAAGACTCCATTGTTAATGGATAGTGCTTCAGCTCTTTGCATTGTCAAAAATCCAGTCCAGCACTCTAGGACCAAACATAGAGATCAGACACCATTTTATAAGAGACTGTTTTGAAAAAGGTCTGATTGATCCTAAGTTTGTGCCCAGTGCTGATGCTTGCAGACATTTTTACTAAGCCTTTGGATAGTTCAACTTTCCAAAACCTGGTGTTAAGGCTTGGTATGCTGCAGCTAGAATAGGTGACAACTACTGATGATCTCAGTAATTCATATTGATGATCATGAGTGCATGTCACATATAAGTACTGATGAGCTCTTTTAACCTCAGTACTTTTTATAACTACTGAAGGCTAAAAGTTCTCACAAGTACTGAAGTACTTCATCTGCTCTAAACTACTGAAGTAGTTACAACTACTGATGTAGTCATAACTACTGAAATCAAAAAACAGATAAGTACTGATGTCCTATGAAACAACTGAAATCAGCCATAAAGACTGATGAATGTTTGTGAGGATAGTTTGAAACAGCTGAAAAGCTAAGAATTGACGAAAACAGCTGACGAGAACTTTCTCCTCAGTCGTTTGTACCACTGCTGTTTCATTTTAAACAACTGAAGCAAAACCACGTCTTCAGTAGTTTTATAACTACTGATGACCAATACCAAGTCTTCAGTTGTTTACAACAGCTGATGACTAAAACCACTGTCTTCAGTAGTTTCATAACTACTGATGACAAACACCATGTCCTCAGTTGTTTCAATCACCTGAAGTCAAAACCACGGTCTTCAGTAGTTTTCTAAACTAC
Source organism: Flaveria trinervia (assembly GCA_025506515.1). NCBI lineage: Eukaryota > Viridiplantae > Streptophyta > Magnoliopsida > Asterales > Asteraceae > Flaveria > Flaveria trinervia. The sequence continues at coordinate 85,867,771 of CM046450.1, forward strand.
TGATGCCTAACACCGCGACTTCAGCTGTTTCAACGTCTGAAAGGATAATACCATGTCAACGGTCGTTTAAAACTACTGATGACTAACACCACATCCTTCAGTCATTTCCTCACCCGTACCCTATATATACCCTTAACCTGAGCTCTCCATACTTCATCTTCTTCAAACCTAACGTTCCTCTCCAACAAATTTCCATGGCGTCTTTGCAAATTAAACCGCGACACAACTGTGTTGCCTACCTCACAAAATCGCCGATCTGGACTAAGTTCGATAATGCTATCGATCTCATGTCCAGTCCAATACAACAAGGCATTCCTTCTGAACCCCGTTTTACATGCCGAATCCTTGAACCAATTTTGGATGAACGTTAATGTTACTACTGAGGAGAGCAACACACTATCCCTCCGGTCAGTCGTCAACAACAACGAAGTAGTGATTACTCCTGCAACAATCCGTAAAATTCTTCAACTGAGTGATGCTACCTCTCCTGCTGGATATCCGAAGGGCTCTATAGATCTCTCATTTGCTCGGCATGGATATCAAGGTGATCTCAGTGCCACCACCATAATGAAGAAACATTTTAATGATGCTGAGCGCCTGATCTTTCACATGGTCAATGTATGTTTGGCCCCTAAGACATCGTCTTGGGATCAAATGTCCACCAAATGGCAGCAGGTATTGTATTCTATCCTTGAGCAACAACCACTGAACTTTCCGAATTAATATTTTCAGAGCTCAAAGATATGGCTCAAAAATTAACTGCCAACCGTTGGATACTCTATCCACGGTTCATCATGGCCATTATAATAGACCAGCTTAATGCTGAGGGACTTGTTGGCGTGGGAGTCCCTGCTACGGCTGTTTTGCCAGAAGTATACTCCCGGCACAACTCCGACCGGACACTCAAACTGGCTGCCAAGCTGCGAAAACCCACGCAGCTGGAACCCACAGCCACCACCTCCAAATCCAATGTCCCCACCAAACCCACCAAAAAGAACCCAAAAAGGCTACTCAGGGAATTGAGTCCCCTGAGGATGCTCCTGCACAACAAACGCAGGATATATCCACTAGTCCAAACCCCCTAGTGGATACAATGACTCCTCCAGCTACAGCCGCTCAGGCTTCCTCTCAACAGGAGCCTGCAGCAACCCAAGGGGCACCTACTTATCTGGGATCTTCCTCACTTGAGGAGATTGCCATTGAAGAGCACCATCCACCCCAGGTGCACACTGCTTCTACCCCTGTACCCCACACAACCCCCTCACAGCCCAACTTTAATAGTTGCTCAAGTGCTGACTCAATTGCACTCCTCACCCCCTCCCCAGAAACCACTTCTTACTGGGAATGCCTCTACAATTGAGGGGGAGGAACACAGTGTATTTGAGAACCCACAGCACCGGGGTTAACCAATTCTATCTCCTGGTGTAGAGAAGGAGATTAGAATATCTAGTGAGGCTGCCACCTTCCTCTGACTCAGCACATGACCAGAGTGAGGCTGGTAACATTGCTAAGACCTCCTAGAGGCAACAGCCGATGAAGGACAACGTCCTGAGGCTGGAAGTCCCCAGTTCCAAGACAAAGGGGCACATGCTACATCTGGTCTACACCCAGAGCATGTATATCCTGCTACAAGCAGGAGGTCAGGTGATTCAGCATATGCTGATGATGACCTGGGCTTCTTCTATGATGTTCTTGCCCAGAACACGATCCTAGAGGAGGAAGTCAGTAGACTGCAAAACCTACTTGACCAACTCTCTCAAGGAGTAAGACCATCTGCCACCACATCACCCAACAGATGGCACCTTCCTCTGAAGGTCTCCTAAACACACAACCACTCACAAAATCTCAGCCACCTGCCTCTGTTTCTGGCACCATTCCTCAGGGACAGAACCCCCCTGAGCAACTGGCTGCTATCCTTCAAAATCCCCTATCTCTCATCACCCCACAGCTAACTGAATTGGTGATCAAAACTGTTGATGAGAGACTTTCTTCTGTCTTACAACCCATGGTGGAGAATGTTCTGAGCAAACAACTTTCTGCTACTCAATTCCCTGCAACCAATGCACCCAAAAAGGGGGAGAGTTCAGCAGTGAAAGGTAAAAGAAAGAGGAAAGAGAAGGAGGAAGAAACAGAAGAGACAGTAGTGGAAACTGAGGAGTTGGTTGAGGAGACTGAGAAAGAGAAGGAAAATGAGAAGGAGGAGGCTACCATGGAGAAAGTGACTGAAAGTTCAAAAGACTTTCATGTCACATACAAGAAAAAGAAGAAGGATGAAAAAGAGAAAGCCTTGGAGCTGATGGTGAAAGAGGCTGATGCCGAACACAGCAGATCAATGGATAACATCATTGATCAGTTGTTTAGGCAAGGCCATGACACTGAAAAACTTGATTCTGAGATCAGAAGACTAGAGATGAAGAAATCCAATCAAGATGGTCAAGTTATGATGTGTCAGAAAGAGAAAGGCTGGAGATCATGATCAGATTTATAGCAAAACATCTTGGAAGATCATTGATCGAGATCAAAGCTTGGTCCAGGGACAGTATCTTGGCAATAACCACCAAGATCTGTTCGTCTGAAGAATATACAAAAGGTTTAATTGTTGAAGTTTTAAATGAAGCTGGTGCTGGGAGCAGGACTGAACTAGCCAAACAGTCAAAAGCCAAACTCACATCCAAAATGCTAGAACAGCCTGTCAACATTCCCACATCAAAACTACCAAAACCACAACCCACAAAACCAATTCCCTCACCCTCTAAACCAACAGCCGATGATGCACCCAAGAAGAAGAAGAGAAGGGTGTTGAGGCTAGAAGAAGTAGAAGAAGAGGATGAAGATGATAGTCTGCCACTCTCTGCTGTTCTGAAGCTACCAAAGCCCCAGAGTCAATCCATGATCACACCCGACTCTCAAAGGGAAATGGTCAGAGTAAAGATAGAAGAAGAAGAACAGCAGAAACAGCACGATGAGCAACTGTTGAAGATGGTTGACAAGGAATTTCCTCAGTCATCATCAATTGCCATGAAAGGGCATGCTCAAAGGCTGTACACTCTCAGACACACCTTCATCAGTAGAGGGAGAGAGTGAGAGTATGGCCAGACCCCAGGGTGAGTTCTAGAATCCATAAAAGAACTATCCCACACAGATACAACGGCCAAGTACGAAAAACAATAGAATCTACCATCATGCTGGCCGTTGTAGTCTCACCTTGGGAAATCATTGATGAATTCAAGAAAGCTCACCAAGCAAAGAAGACACCTCAAGCCTTACTAGAAAACAAGATGATTAAGAAGGGGTTGTTATACAAAAAGCTTGAAGACATCCAAAAGAATGAGCTCCAGTTACTCCTTGAAGGCAACCATCCGGATGAATTTGTATACAGGGAGGTAACTACGGTGGAGCTGAAGAATGGCAGGACCATGAAGTACTTATCAGAGTACTATGGTCCAGAGTTCTTCTTCGAAGGAGGAGCTGAAGAACTCTCTCAAGAGGAACAAATTGTTCTCCTTGAGGCCTATGTTCGTGAGTCGTACAGACTCATTATGGGGAAGTGAATCTCATGGATGGGATAACAACTCTGTGTCCAGTTCCCCAAAACAGAGTTCCCATTCATACTCTGCCAAACAAATATTTGAGGTTCTTCCCAGGCCGGAGCGTACATGGGTCATCTTCTCTACTGATCAAGAAGGAAAAAGACCAACATTTTTGCCATCAATAAGTGGGAGTTTAAATAAGTTAGAGGTTTTGGCTGCATTGGTTCAGGGGAGTTTGTTGGACCAAAAGAACCAATGAGCCAAGATCAGAAAATCTCTAAGTCCCACACGGTATCACAACAACTGCTGAAAGCCTCATCAGTAGTTTGACAAGTGCTGAAGACTTCAACAGCTGAAGATCAAGTGCTGAAGACCTTAACAGCTGAAGAACCAAAGTGCTGAAGTACAACAGCTGAAGAACACAAGTGCTGAAGCTGAAAGACCAAAGTACTGAAGCACAACAGCTGAAGAGTTCACAAGTGCTGAAGATCAACAACTGATGTACAAAGTCTGAAGACAAAGACTGAAGACATCAGCTGATGATATCTACTGAAGTCATCAGCTGATGAAACGCCTGAAGGTCAAAGTCTGAAGACCAGTACTGAAGCCTCAGTAGTTTGTCACAACTGCTGAAGAGTACTTCTTCAGTAGTTGTGATATCAGTAGTTTTATGTTTTATGTTTCAGTAGTTTTGTAAAACGACTGAAGAGCTTGTTCTTCAGTCGTTGTAGTTTCAGTAGTTTTATATTTTGTACTTAACTTGCTGATATGTTCTCAGTAGTTGTGAACATTTCAGTAGTTTGTTAAGATTTAGTTATTTCTGTATTGGATCTGCCAGTTGTCACTTTCCGTGATAACAGCAGTGACTGTTGCACTCTATATAAGGAGTGACAACCCATTGTAATCATTGAGCGATATGAGCAATTGAATGGAATGTTTGATTGATTTGATTAGAAATATTCTCCATCTATAAACATTCCTAGAAATCAGAAATTCATATTCTCTCCCTATAACCGTATGCTATCTTAACGCTTACATATTGTTTGCTTGCTACAATTTGTCTAATTCGTTTGTGTATTCCGCTGCTTTATATTCTGATAAACATCAAACTTGCGATCACTGATCCTGTCAAGTGCCAATGCATTTTACACCCTAATCAAGTCTTGGTAGTCAACTTCATGGTAAAAGGTGTTACGAGTTGCTCTAGCGACGTAAACCCAATCTAGAGTACCTAAACCCGTTTGGCGCAGCATGTCGCTGCTGAAGAAAATTCGTCAGGAAGTTCCTGAAAGGATGAAGAAGGGATTTTTTTTCTAGGATACAACATACCGAATAAAGAGTTTACAACACCTCAATGTCAAGTAGAAATTTCGTGCATGTTGATGTTCAGAGATACACACCCCCCTGCTGGAAAAGACCCCGCATTTTTCATTGATTATGATGGATTCTTTAAGTCCTTCAACATCCCTCACTCCCTTCCTGATGATGAGTATCGACCAAAATTGTACAATGTCTTAAACTCACCGTCACTAGACTCGACAACATCAGGTTCACAAGGTGAGCCTTCTAGTCATTCAGGGGGAGCACTAGAGGTAAGCGATTCCTCCTCTAACGATGAAGAAGTGGAGAATGATTAGGTGGATCAGGAGGAAAGGTTCCTGCTACTAAAAGTACCAAGCATCAGATGTTGATGCCTCTAACACTTCAGAACCTCGCACTCCAATGGCTACAGAACTGAACCAGGAATTCAAAATCTGGATCTGGAAGTAGTCGTTCCCACACTCCCGGATCTCGAATTAAACGACGAGGCATGGGTGAGTGCCATGCAAGAAGAACTTCGACAATTCAAGAAGTTAGGAGTTTGGACACTGGTGGAAAGACCAAAAGGTGCTAAGGCCATTAGCACTAAATAGGTCTTCAAATGCAAGAAAGATGACCAAGGGGTCATAATTCAAAACAAGGCTCGACTTATCGTTCAAGGTTTTAGACAAGTCGAAGGAATCAATTACAATGAAGTGTTTGCACCTGTGGCTAGAATGGAAGCAATCCGTATCTTCCTAGCCTATGCATCTTACATGAAGATCAAAGTTTATCAACTAGATGTCAAGAGGTCATTCCTTCATGGGGAAATTCATGAGACAGTGTATGTCAGTCAACCCAAAGGATTTGAGGATCCTTACCATCGGGACAGAGTTTACAAGTTGGATAAGGCTTTCTATGGGCTCCATCAAGCACTGAGAGCATGGTATGAGAAACTCTCAACTCATCTGGTGAAACACGGTTTTCGCAGAGGAGTTATTAACTGTACACTCTTCATCAAAGAAAAGGATGGAGACTTACTACTTGTAAAGATTTATGTGGATGACATAATCTTCAGCTTAAAAAATGAAGAGTTATGTAAAGAATTTGAATCTGTCATGAAAGTAGAATTTGAGATGAGTGCAATGGGGGAAATGAAGTTCTTCCTATGATTATAGGTTGATCAGACACCGAAAGAAATCTTCCTGTATCATACTAAATATGTAGGACATCCTAAGTCGGTTTGACATGGAGAATGCTTCAGCTGCTGGAACTCCACTTACCATGAACCACAATGTGGCACCCGATGAAAATGGTGATATGGTTGATGCTAAAATGTATAGAGGAATGATTCGATCCCTTATGTATCTCATAGCGTCTCGTCCGGATATCATGTATGCAACGTGTCTCTACTTCCAGATATCAGGCGAAACCGAAAGTCAAGCATCTCATAGAAGTTAAAGGGATTTTCCGTTATCTGAAGGGTACTCCAACACTCGGGTTTTGGTATCCTCATGACGATGACTTTGAGCTTATAGTGTATAGTGACTCGGATTATGGCGGATGCAAAGTGAATTACAAGTCAACATCAGCATCATGTCAGTTCTTCGGTAGATGATTAGTCACCTAGCAGTGTAAGAAGCAAACCTTTGTTGCTCTGTCAACATGTGAAGTTGAATACGTTGTTGCTGCAAGTTGCTGTTCATAAATCATCTGGATTCAACAGCAAATGCACGACTACGGTTTGCAATTCTCTAACACTCCTATCTATGTTGATAATTCTGCTGCTATAGCCGTAACAAAAAATCCAGTCCAACATCCTAAAACTAAACACATCGGTATTAAATATCACTTTATACGTGATTGTTTTGAAAAGCAATTAATCGATGTGGTTAAAGTAAATATGGATTTTCAACGCGCCGACCTCTATACAAAAGCATTTGATAAACCGAGGTTTTTATATCTATTAGAGGTTAATGGCGTGAAAAAGAAAAGTGATGTGATCACAGAGGAAGAAAATGCTTAGTTCGACATTTTTTTTGTTATTTTATTTTATTCTGTCTTATTTTATTTTCCTGTTTATAAAAATCCAAAAACACAAAAATATTTTCGGTTTAGAATTTTAGGGGGAGAATAGGTTACATTAGTATTAAATTAGTTGATTTATTTAATTACTTAAAAAATAAATAATAAAACAAGGGGGGAGGATAGCTTAGCTAAAAGGAAAGAAATCAAATCTGTGATATTGATTCAACGTTGATGGAAAATTATAGCATAGGGAATAGATTGTTTGGGACTTCAAAAGACTTTAACCGATTAAGATGCAAAATTCAATGTTTAAGTCTGAAAAGTCTAAGCAAAATAAAAGGAAATATGATAGTAAAACTAGTAGGCTACCAAGGTAACATAGAGAAAGTAGACCTAGAGGCTACTAGTTCATTATATGATGTGTCAGTAGATTCAACACAATAGATAAGTAGACCTCATTGGTGGTTTCAAGCTCAAACTAAGTTGTTCAACTTGCTGTGGGTTCCCATCTTATCCCTGGTTAACACAATCAACGCTATTCCAATAAGGGGTGAAGAGCAAAATAAACGTCACAAATGTGTGAGGTCGACCGACATAAAATATGAGCAAAGCACATAAAAAATGCAAAACACAATCAAACCAATAACTTATGTTGTTGGTGCGTTATGTGCAAAAAGAAAATAAATGCTCTCACAAGAAGATAGGTTGTGTGCCTCTCTATTGTGCGGTGGCACTGACCTGAGGATAAGCATAACCTAAATATTGTAGAATTCATTGTTGTTTGCGCCTCTCTAATGTGTGATGGCACTGACCTGAGGCTTGGCATCTCTTTGAAAGCTCTAAAAATAGTCTTTTCTTGAAATATACCGTAGACCGCTCAAAAATCTCCTGAGGAATGTTAATTACCATATAAGCATGGGATCCACAAATGCTTTTTAAAATAATTAAACCTTAACTCACCGCTAATATGTGTCAAAAATCTATGTATGGGTTTAAGAGGACAATGTATACTGACAATCATCATGAGCTACAGTTCTTGAAAGTCAAAATTATTGTGTGCATCTTGTAAGCTCTAGGATGATTTCCTAAAATTGCTATTGACTCTCAGTGAAAACAAGAATCTAGCATCAAAATAGTTTATTAAAATGTCCCAAGTGATTCTGATATACCTGTATGATTCCATAATGAATTGTACCAGAAATGATAAACTAGAATTGAAGCTATGTTGTCCAGGAAGTAAAATCAATTAGAATTATTCTAATAAGTTTAAAATCCATCTCAAATCAAAAATACAAAACTATGTCTTAATTTGTTTTTAATTTCTAGTTGTTTTATTTATTAATTATTTAGTCATGTAGTAGGTAAAAGTCGGACTATGCATCGGAATCCAATCTGTGATTCACTTACTTAAAAGGGGTCACGTTTGATGTGACCAGTCGGTTTTGTTTAAGTTAAAAGGAACACGTCTGAGGTGATCAACAATTTTTCAAATTAAAAAGGTCATGTCTCAGATGATCATCGCTCATAACATTTTATCAATAGTTAAAAGGCTAAGTGTTCGAAAGGTCATAAGGTCAAACTCATAAGTATGAGCCATTCGCACGATTGGACTATGAGTATGGACCAGTCGCATGATTGGATCATACATGAGCCCAATCGCACGACTGAACCACACGTATGGACCAGACGCACGATTCGACCATAACCATGGGTCAATACATATGATTGGATCACCAGAATGAACCAATCGCACGAATGAAGGTGACCGAGTGAGTCAGTCGCACGACTGAAACCTAGTCGCACGACTGAACGTGACCGACTGAGCCAGTAGCACGACTGAGACTCAGTCGCACAAATGAAGTGTGCAAATAGGTCCCGTCACACGACTGAAAGTAAACTTAGTATAAATAGAGCAGAGTCGGTCGTACTTTGTCACCAACCCTAAATGGCTCTCTATTCGTACGACTACTCCCAGACTCGGCAAAAATTCCGTTTGGGCATTCTACACCTGTTCTTGTTGATTCTAACGATTATCATTTACATCTACAGGTATTGTGCGGAGATCTTGACCTTAACATTCCATTAAATCAAGCCCTAATTGATGAATTTTGTTCAAAATAAGAACCGAGCGTTAAGTTGTCAAAATAAACCTCTAAAATGAACTAAACTGTGAACTTAAAGAGCATTAGATGTTATTTAGAGCGTTTGCAAGTCTAGTGAGCCAATCCACAATGTTTGACATCAAGTTTAGCCCAAGATTTGAATTTAAATTGAAAAACCAGCGAGTTATGCGAATGGACACACCGATGAACTTCGATCGCACAACTGAGCTGGGCGAATGATTCAATCGCACGACTGAGCTGGACGAATGGCTCAATCGCACGAATGAACCATACATCTAAGTTCAGTCGCACGACTGGTTCAACCGTATGGCATAGCATACGACTAAGCTCAGTCATAAGCTCAATTGTACGAACGAGCTCAATCGCACGACTAAGGCTCCGTCGCACTGTCCATTCGCATGACTAAATAGAATGTTTTCAAGCTCATTAAAGTTCAAATGTCATTCACTAACCAAAATTCTAACATTTATGTGTCTTGTGTTATAGCAACATGGCTAGTAGGTGGACAATGAGCACGAAGCACAACATTTGTGCTCATCTTAAGGCTATCTCGACACGTTCATGCCATACAGATCTATTCAGCAGGCATTCTGGGAAAGTGCGATTGTAGACAGGTCCTCTGAGCCACACTGTATTCGAAGTACCATTTTTGGTCAAGATATTGCAGTCAGCGAGGATGATATCAGGAGAGTTGGTAGAGTTTGGAGAGGATGGAGACTGTCCGACTAGGCTACATCCACTGACTGTGCGGGGATGTTTTCTGAGGATCAAGTACTCTGGGACATAAACGTTGGTGTGATCAACAAGAGCAATATGTGTCCCCAGTTCAAGTACTTGGCGCATGTTATCCTCAAGTGCATTGCCTCAAGGAAAGGGGGTTTTGATGAGCTTTCAGATCAAATCCAGAATGCATATGTGCTTTGGTACTGAACCACCCATTCAGTTTCTCACGGATGATCTTCACTTACTTGGTCGAGAATATAGAGGCCAAAGGCAAGGAAGGATTCTGCCTGTACCCTCAATTCCTTTAGATGATTATAGACTAGAAGCTTCCTTTGCTGGCAAAGGAGAGTGATGATGCTGTGACCCTAGAGGTTATGGATGATACTACACTGGGCAGGACGAAGGTGTATAGGGGAAGCAGGTGAAACCCCCTACCAGACGATTGTTTGGGCATCTGGCTCGAGAGGATTATGTGGCGCCCGCTAGGAGGAAGTGGTGTCATGATGACAGTGACTCGGATTCTGAGCCTATTGTTCTTCTAGCTGAAGACGACGATGATGATGACAGTGGTGATGGTGGAGACACAAGCCCCACTCCATCTAAGGTCACAGCCACTGATATACCATCTCCACCATCCACCCAGGGTGGAACTAAGCCTGATGGATTCCACCAAGACTTCCATGCTGATGAGGACGAAGAATAAGATGAGGAGCCTCTAGTATGGACGATGGGAAGTCGGGCCGTGGCCACTGTGAGAGGGCTCAGGGCGGTTAGTTGACGCCAGGGTGAGTCCGAGGATGTCGTTACTGCTAATACTGATCCATCTTACATCCCGAACCATCCCATCAGCCAAGGGGGAGCATCCTCTTCTAAAGGATCGAGGAAGAAGAGGATGGCTTAGCCCCATGGGATGGAGAGCAAGAAAAGAAGGATCACCTTGATCACCACCACATCCACCATAGCTACCACCACCACTACCACACCTCCTACCACTACTACCACCCCTCTCACCATCACTACCACACCTCCCACCATCATACCACACTCCTAACACCACTATTACAGCCACCCCTTCACCATCCACTCCTATCCCACCACCCATATTCACCACATCTACCACTACCACCACCACCCACGAAGCACGTCCCTCAACCTACTCTACCTTCACCACCGGACCCACTCTACCCTTCATTGGGGTAGAGGAATAGCTAGCCACACTAAACCGGATGGTGCTAAAGCTGTAGCTGCTAATGAGAAAAAAGCTACACAGCTAAGTCAGCTTGTGGAGCTCAAATGTTGCTCAAGCATAGCAGATTACCCAACTTTGGGAGCAGAATGATAAATTGGTTAAAAGGATTAAGGAGTTGGAGGCCAAGAACTAGAAGATCATGCTTTGGCTGAAAGGAACAAAAGATGAGCCGTTAAAGATCCAGGAAGGTGAAGATGATGATGATGATGATGATGATCTGGATGATGATGAAGATGGTGAGTCTGATGAAGAAGATGACAATGATGATGAAGGATCGAGGGGAATGAAGAGAGGAGATAATGATGAAGAAGGTGATGCGACTGCATCAGCCTCTGCTCAAGGTCAAGAAAGGAGGACTAAGAGAGAACAAGACCAAGTAGCATCATCCTCAGCCCCTGTGTTGAAGAACTGACGGATAAGGATAAAAGTAAAGATTAAATGTTTTGTATTTAGAAAACTTTTGGACTTGATTCAAATATTAAATTTATGTAATTAATGTTTATCTATGTCTATCTAATGTTTAAATGCCTTGATTAATTAGTAATGATTGATGTGTTAAATGTTTAAATCAAGCAGATCAAACATCACAGCAAGATGAATATGATGTTGCTCCCCTGTAGCAAATCAAGTCTCAATTCACCATGATTCTTGATTTGCAAGAGATTGTCAGACGGTCGGTGAGCTATACTCCCGAAGAAGGAGAAATCATTCACGGTCTGACTGACGAGCAAGTCGTTGAGATGTTCAGATTGAATCCAGACGAGCTGATCAAAGATGCTCCCAAAGTAAAGGTTGTAAGTGATGAGGAGCTACAGGATATCGATGAAATAGAGATTGAAGATATGACAGCTGAGCACTATCTAGAGTACACAGACCGAGAGGGCAATGTGATCCCCGACTTGGGTGACACTCTCAGCAATGCTACATTTGACAAACTGGATAAGATGGAGAAAGAAACAAAACATAATGAAAACCAAGTCCAAGCCTTGGATGCTAATGTTGATATAAAGAAGGCTGAATGGGCAACTTGTTTTGCTGAGGTACGAGCCTAACGTATAGCTCAAAAGCAAAATACCTACACCAAGCTCTACAAGGTCAAGAAACATCTAAAGGTGTCCTGGTAAGATTATTATGTGGGCGTATTTTGAGGATCTTAATGTTTATACTGTTAAGAGAGAGAATGGAATACAGTACTTCTGTTAGGACCTTTTCGGTATGGAATACTAACTGATTTACATGTATACCAAAGCAAATAGTGCGGAATCCTATTTGATTGGCGATCCAATTAGTGAGAATGCAAGTATGATCAATCCAAGAATGAAACTAAACATTAAGAATGATAGTAGAATGATTAACTGCAATCTATGAACTTGGAACATGTGTTCTAGGGTCTTTGGACGGGTAGCGTACGATTTAGTGCGTAGGGACTCGAATTGTTATGTTTTTCCACAAATTAAGTGGTATTTATAGGATAGGGTTTTTCATTTGTGAGGCTGAACCATTTGCATGGTTCTGTTGTGCGATTGAAGCATGCGGTTGATCCACCCGCACGACTGAGTCAATCTCATGTTACAATCGTGTGACTAATCCAGTCTCCTGGTTCAGTTGTGCGACTGGTTCATTAGCATGAAGTATTCATGCGTATGGTCCATTGCATGAGAACTTCACACGATTAAGTTTAAGCATGTAAACAACCACAACCTATATAGTTAGTTCAATATGCGTTAACACGCAATAATCAATGAAATATTAAATATTATAAGCATCACAACACATTATATTTCATTCATACCCATTTTATTACATATATGTATGACATGAAAGACGTTTACATTTGAGCTCCTAAACTAGGTACACATGTATCTACAAACTCCCCCTTGAACCTAGTTTACTCTATTGTCTAACATTCTTCATCAGCTCTTCAAACTTCTTGTACTTCTCCTCCCTTTTAACTCCTGCATGTATTTCGAATGCAAAGTCGAGTCTTATCACGTTTTGGAACTAGAGGGCTTGTACAATGTCTTACACGTCATAGAACAATGGCCACTTGTATAAAGTGTAGACATCGTCAGAAGACAAGTTAGTTAGCCACATTGGGTCAAATACCCTTATAGTTTCCATATTTCCATCTCTGTTCAGAACTATGACCGCCTCACCGATTCTCTAGTCATAGTACCACCACTTGAAATATGGAGTGAAGTCCTGTGACATTTCCCTTAGAGGGATTCTTGACATCGTGCATGGAGAACTCCACTTCAGCACTATTTTTGGCTTTCTAGTAATGGCTTCAACTTTATACCGTCTGATACACCTCTTCAGTTGTTGAGGTTTGAAGTTGACCCACCTGATGTGGTACTCTTTCTGTAATGCAGCCTCAAACCAGCCTGACATCTTTCTTGGGTCAGCATATAACAGCTTCAGTATGGCCAGCTGGTTGAGCTCAAAACCAGGGAGAGTCTTCAGATCATGTGAGAATCTGAAGTACTCGATTCCCTTCTCCCTCTTGACAACATACTCATTTAAATCTTCAAAATAGGCCCACGTGATAATCTTTCATGACACCTTGTGATGCTTCTTCACTTTGTAGAGCTTGGTGTAGGCACTCGGCTTTGGAGCAGTGCATTGGGCTCGGATCTCAGCAAAATTTGCCGCCCATTCAGCCTTTTTGATGTCAACATCAGCATCTGAGGCTTGGGCTTGATTCTTATTCTTCTCAGATTCATTTTCCATCCGATCCAGTTTATAGTAAGTATCACTCACTAGAGTATCTCCCAGATTGGGGACCACATTTCCCTCTCTATCAGTATACTTAGGATAATGCTCCACCGGTTGTCCTCGATCTCGATGCCGTCTATGTCGTTCAGCTCGTCGTCACTTGCAACTTCAACAGTTGGAGCATCTTTGACTAGTTCATCCGGATTCAGCCTAAACATCTCCGCCAGTTGCTAGTAAGATTGTGAATTATTTCTCCTTCTTCAGGAGTGTAACTCACAGACCTCCTGACAATCCCTTGCAAATCAAGTATCATAGTGAATTGAGACTTGATTTGTTGTAAGGGAGCAACATCGTACCGGTCTTCCTGAGATGGTTAATCTACTTGATTTAAACATTTAACACATCAATCATTTGTCAATAATCAAGACAATTAAATAGCAAATATATATATAAACATTAAGTACATAAGTTTAATACATGATTCAATTACACAAGATTTAATTTACATAAACGTCTAAATATTACTTTTATCTTGAATCATGTGCTCTGCTTCAGGCGGGGCTGAGGTTGAGGCACCCTGGTCCTGAGTCTTCTTGGTTCCCCTCTCTCTAGCATGTGCAGCCTCTGAAGCACCCGCATCGCATCCTTCCTCATCATCATCCTTATCATCCTCATCCCTTCTTTCATCACCTCCTTCGTCTGTCTCATCCTCATCATCATCCTCCTCATCCTCATCCTCATCCTCACCATCATCATCATCATCTTCTCTGATCTTCAGAGGCTCTTCTTTTGATCCCTTAAGCTTGAGCATGATAGACCTGATAGATGTCTCCAACTCCTCAATCTTCTTTGCTGATTGGGCTTTATGCTCCTTGAGTTCGGCAATTTCCTAAGCTTGCTGAGATATCTGCTATGATTGGGTAGCAGTTAGCTCCACTAGTTGTCGTAGCTAAGCAGTCTTCTCGTCATCGGCAGCCAGCAGCTTCAACACCATACGATTCAGAGCTGACAGCTATTCCTCTACCCCACTGGGAGGTAGAGATGATCCTGAGGGGAATGATGGGTGAAATGATGGTCCTGCTTGGTGGCTAGTGGTGGTAGTGGTGGATGTGGTGAATATAGGTCGTGGTATGTGAGTGGGTGGTGATGGATAGGCTGTAGCGATGGTGGAAGTAATGTAGATGGGTGGTGGAGTGGCTGTAGTAGTGATGGTGGGTGAAGTGGTGGTAGTGGTGGTGGTAGCTATGGTGGAGGATGATGGGAGTGTGGTAGTGATAGGTGGTGTGGTAGTGGTGGTGGTAGTAGTAGTGGATGAGCTGGTGGTTGTGGTTATAGCAAGGGTCAATGTAAACTTTATCCTTTTCCCCTTCTTGCCATATGGGTGAGCCATTCTCTTCCTCCTCATGTCTTTAGGAACTGTGGCTCCCCCTTAGTTGATGGGCAGGTTCAGGGTATATGATGGATCTATATCAGCAGAATAGCATCATGGACTCCCATTGGCGTCCACCAACTGCCCTAATACCTTTCTCTGTAGCTACGACCTGGCTCCCCACCGTTCGCACCAGAGACTCTTCCTCAAACTCCTCCTTTTCCATCTAGAAGTTAGGGTGAATAGGAGCTGGTTTGGTTCCACCCTGACCATCCCTCCCTGATCAGCATCATGATCATCACCATCGGAGTCATCGAAGGGTAGAGCAATCTGCTCTACATCCGAGTCACTGTCCTCGTGATGCCACTTTCGCTGAGCTGGCGCCACATAGTCTTCTCTAGCCAAGTGCCCAAACAGTTTATTTACAGGGGGCTTTACCTTATTGCCCTTGTATACCATCATTCTTCCAAGAGTGGTGCCATCCATGATCTCAAGAGATATAGCATCATGACTCTCCTTAGGCAGCGAAGGAAGCTTCTCATCAATGATCATCTGCAAAAATCTCAGGTACATGCAGAAGCCTTCCTTGTATTTGGCTTCTATATTCTCAATCAAGTAGGAGAAAATCATGTTGGAGAAGCTGAAGGGGCGATTCAGCACCAGTGCCACGTAGGCATTCTGGATTTGGTCCGATAAATCATCAAATCTACCCCTTCATGAAGCAATGCACTTCTGAATGACATGAGCTAGGTACTTGAACTGGGGACACAGGTTGCTTTTATTGAGCACACTGTATTGATATCCACGGTGTACCTCATCCATAGGAAGCATCCCCTTATGGTAAGAGGATGTAGTCTGGTGGGGTAGGCAGCATCATCTCCCAAATCCAGAACACGTCTCAGATCGGCTATTGTGATCTTAATCTCCTGGCCAAAGATGGTGCTACGTATACTGTGGGGCTCAATCGATCGGTCAACGGAAGCACCTTCCCAGAAGACCCGCTGTATCGACCTATAAGGTGTGCAGGGTGTAGTTATCGCTTGATATATCCTCGATCTCCTAAGAAATGCAATAATACCAGCAAACTCGGCAGCATTCTGAATTGTGGCATCCAAGTGAGCACAAATATTATGCTTGGTGTTTATGATCCACCTATTTGCCATGATTCTGTAACACAAGACACATAATTAGTTCTACACATAACATAAATCATTTCATCTTTAACTGTTTGAGATCAGTCTGGTTCAATCGTGCGATTGAACCATACGACTGAGCTCTATCGGTTGATTTAGTATGCGACTGAGTTCAGTCGGGCGACTGAGCCTGCGACTGAGTTTAGTCGGGCGACTGAGCCTGCGATTGAGTTCAGACAGGTGACTGAGCTCATACGCCTCATTCATTCGGCCGACTGAGTCATTCGCCTAGTTCAATCGTGCGATTGTGGTTCATTCGGAGTGACCAATCGCATATTCCTCTGTTCGACACATTTATTCTTAATCTAAGTCAATACTTGTAATTTAACATTTTGTTTAGGTTCTTTAGACTCCCAGGATTGTTAATGGTTATTGTATGCCTTTCATTTTACCCAATTTTGACGTATATTTGGTATGTATGAAGGTTAACTCTATTTTCTTGATTTTAATCGATTTGGCCCAGTTAGGGTTTGTTTTCACCATGCAATTACTATGATTGGGTCACAAATTACCTACAGATGAAGTACAACTTGTCAGTAGCTAAGTGGTGAGAAGTAATCGATCTAATCAGATTTGAGCAGAGTAACAACACTATTGGGTGATTTTAGGGCGAATGAGGAGTGATGATCATATGCGACCGACATTAGCCCTATTTATACTGAATCTGGTTTAAATCGGGCGACTAGATCCATTCGCTATTTTCATTCGCGCGATTGGATCTTAGTCGTGCGATAGGCTCAGTCGGTCACATTCAGTCGGCCAACTGGGTTTCAGTCGGGCGACTAACTCATTCGGTCAACCCCATTCACGCGACTAGCTCATTCTTGTAAACGAGCCGTATGAATGGTTATACTCATGCTGCATTCGGTGACTGGTTTATAAGTATGGTCCAATAGTACGACTGGCCCGTACTCGTGGTCCAGTCATGCGAATGGCCTCTACTTATGATTTTTACTTAATGACCATCATTCATTTATTCTTTTCTTATTGATACGACACATTTTGACCATTCGATCATCACACACATGACCATTTTAACTTCGAAAACTTTTCATCACCTCAGACGTGATCCTTTTAACATTAGAAAACCTGTTTGGTCAACTTAGACGTGACCCTTTTAGTGATTAGATCCCAGTCAGAATTTCAATATGTAGTTTGACTTTTAACAACAAAACTAACAAAATTAAACAAAGGAAACTACTAGAACTGAAAAACAGAATTAAAACATATTTTTGTAAATTTTGTGTGAGGTGGAAATTCTAAGATAGATATCTAACAGATTTATTTCTAGAACAGGCAGCTTCAAGTTATTTTGACCATAAGTGGAACGATTGATTATGGAATCATACAGGTAAATCAAATTATTCGAGACATGTTATCAAAACCTTTTGATGCTCGATTCTTGTTTTCATCGAGAGTCATTAGCAAGTCTAGGAAATCATACTAGTACCATAAGATGCACATAGTGGTGTTGACTTTCAAGAGTTGCAGCCACGATGATTGTCAGTATACTTGTCCTCTTAAATCCATACACGGGCTTTTGACACAAATTGGTGATGACACAAATTGGTGATGATACATGTATGTCCCTAGATCATGATATGAAATGTAATAGATCTTGGTTATCTGATTCGGATGTAATTTGATATGATTAATGAAATGATATTGATTGTTTGTGATTTGTAATGTCTAATATTTCATTAATGAGTCGATATTGAATTGGTTAATTAGGTTAGTGATTGTTTGAATGGTTACACATAATGTTTATTAATTAATACATTCAAACTTAACATAATGAAGTTCTCATGCGAATGGCCCATGCAAATGAACCACACGCATGAACAACTTCATACTATTGACTCAGTCATGACTGAACCAGGAGACTGGATCAGTCGTATGATAGACACATAAGATTGGCTCAGTCGCACGACTGAACATTCAGTCGTGCGGATGGATCAACCGCATCGTTCAATCGCACGACTGAATCATACTAATGGTTCAGTCGCACGAATGAACAATACTAACCTATAAATACAACCCAATTCGTGGAAAAAAGAAAATTAATTCTATTACGACTCCAGACGTACCCTAGCCGTCCAGAAGCCTCTCAATTCGTTCTCCAAGTTCATAGAACACATTAGATCGATTCCCAATCGATTTCTAACGTTAGTTTCAATTCTGTATTGATTATTCGTGTGTTCTCGCTGATTGGATCGCCAATCAAATAGGATTCCGCACTATTTGATCTGGTTTACACGCTAATCATTAGGTATTTCGTTCAAATAGCAGGTCCTAACAATTGGTATCAGAGTTTTGGCTCTTGATTACGTGTGATTCAATCAAGATTGATAAAAAGTTTGTGTTTTTACACTAAAAACACAATCTTTTGTGTCAAAAGTGTGTTGGATGTTCCCTGCTCATCAAGTTTCAGTTTCTATGGCCTTGGTGATTAGGGTTGTGAAAATTCGAATTTTTACGGCTAAAACACGTTTAACCTAGAAATTTTCTCAAAAACACGCTTCAGTCGCACGAGTGAGCCATTCGCACGACTGGACTTCATTCGCATACACCAGACGCACGATTGGACTGAGTCGCATCTCCATTCGTAGGATTGAACCATTCGTTCGCAGTGTTCATACACATCAGCTTCATTCGCATGACTGAACCAATCACTTAGTTCAGCCGCACGATTGAACCATTCGCATATTTCATTCGCACGGATAGCCCAATCGCATCCTTCAGTCACACTAGTTGATAGTTTGTTTTAGTAGACTTAAAGTTATTCACCATGTAAGATCAATGTCAGCACTTACTACTGGGAAGGACTCTAGGATCCAGCACCTGCTGTTACTTGAGAGTGAGGTGGGTAATCATAATAAACCACCAAAGCTCTTGAACTTAGATGAGTTTCCCCACTGGAAACAACATTTTGAGATCTACCTCAATGGAGTGGATCCGAATCTGTGGGAAGCTATCGAGATTGGGTATAGTACGCCGGTGGGAGCCGATGGAGTAAAGCTAACCTTAGGAGGGATGACAGACGCGCAGAAAGTTAAATATAATGCAGAGAAGGGTTTATGCATTGATTACACAGTCTATCCCTAAAGACGTTTTCCACCAGTACTCAAGAATAAGCAGTCCAAGAAACTATGGGATGAACTGGAAAAGTGGTACGACGGGAATGCTTCGTTAAAGGCAATCAAGGCTAAGGAGTTAAAGAAGGAATTCGATAACTTCTCATTGATGGGAAATGAGAGTTTGGACGATGTTATAGACAGATTCTACCATCTGATGAGTGAACTGCATACACATGGGATGGCTACTACCATGGAAGAGAAAGTTACTAACTTTGCAGACGGATTGCCGGAAAAGTGGGCTTCATTCGTGTCTAACCTGAGACAGAATGGAATGCTGGCAAAGCTGGATATAAATGACTTCATTCTAAAGCTGCGAGAAGAAGCTCTTAGGAGCAAGTATATAGCTCAGAAATCTTCGTATACTCAGAATCCAGCTTTGTACAATGCCACGCCTCAAGCTAAGACTTCTGGAGCACCTCTCCAGACTGCATTTGTGTCTAGCTCATCGGGTCCTTCACTTGCTTCTCCTTTAGGATCAGACACGTCGGGGTCTTCTTGTACCCATCATATTGGATCTGAAAAAAATACTACTAGACTGAAGACCGAGAACCTCGGTAATGTGACTGTAGAAGTAGCTCGAGAACACATGGATCTTTTGGCTGTAGTGGTTCATTCTTATGATAGACTTGTTGTTGGGAAGATTTGAAATTGCCATTTGGCAGACGAGGACTACGAGCAGGTGGACGAAATGGAGCTTGAGAGAATGGACATAATGTGGGCCTTAGCTAGTGTTGTCCGGAGGCGGAAAGAAGTTTGTGAAAAAGACTAGACAGAACTTGGTAGCTACTAAGGATACCACATTTGGCTTTGACAAGAGCACCTGACTTCTTTAACTGTGGAGAGAAGGGGCACTTCAAGAGAGAATTTTTAA
This sequence comes from Flaveria trinervia, assembly GCA_025506515.1. Classification (NCBI taxonomy): domain Eukaryota; kingdom Viridiplantae; phylum Streptophyta; class Magnoliopsida; order Asterales; family Asteraceae; genus Flaveria; species Flaveria trinervia. Next base: position 85,888,008 of record CM046450.1, read on the forward strand.
GCCAAAGAAGACGGGTAACGGGAACCCATTCTCGTCCTTCACTCGTCAAGACAAGAAAGCTACTAGTTCTACTTCATCAAGCAAGGATCCAAAAGCCTTGACTGCTCATGATGATGAAGGACAGGACTGGAGCTTTAGGTTTGTCTCTCCAGGGGAATCAAACATTGCAAGTGTAGAAGACATTGACGATGATTCTGCGAGTGAAGGAGATCTAGCAGTTGAGATAGCGATGTAAATAATGAAGAGACAACTGCAACTGAGGTCAGCTACAAGCCTAAAGAGGAGACTACCACAGCAAAGACCGAAAAGACAGAATCACCAGAACAAGAGACATCTGATGCTGCGTTGATGGCTAACTCTTCTGAACCAACTCAGGTAAGTACCACTGACCAAATGTTTGATAATCATGCTTGTTCTGATTGTAATACTTTTAGAAATAGCATAGATGAGAATTTGCTAGGTTATTAGATCATAATGATAACTTAGTAAAAGATTTGCAACTGTGCACTGAGGCTAATAGAGTATTAAAACAAAATGAGCATAGTTACAAAGAAAAGATAGACCTTTTGACTAAACAGCTTAGGGAAACGAAGTAGTTGCATTTAACCAAGCTAATGACATTAGGTATATCTAAACTCCCTAAAAGACACTAAGAAGCAAAAGGCAGTTCTAGAAGTAGAAGTAAACTCATTAAAACAGAAACTGCACAGTTGGACAAGTTCATCACACATAGTCCAACACTTAGTGAGAGAAAGAAACAACGGGGAGGGTTTGGGTTACAAAGTGGTTCCACCACCACCTGAGACCTTGATGAACACTAAGAGTAGACCAGTAAATAATAATCCCATCAAGGATCATGTGGTGTCTACTCCTCTTGTTAGTGATCCAGATTCCTCATGTTCATCTATTGAATCTGGAAACAAACAAAAGGAGGCCACTTCAAAGGCAAAGGCTAAATTGCCTTGTGTTAATCTAGAAAAAGAATTTGAAAAGGTTAACTTAAAGTCAGGGTCAAACAGAGTCAAATCAGAACCTAAAAAGACTTCTAATGTTAATCTTTCACATGTTTTAAGTCAAAAACCAGTTAACCAAAAGGAAATGATGTTAAACATGTTAAAACAGTTAAATTTGTTAAACAAGTGAAAACATCAAAAGAACCAGAGTCAAAACCTAAAGTGAGTGATGTTACTAGAGTGTCACACACGTCTCCACAAAGAAAGTTAATCATAAAGTTGATAGCAGGTCGTGCTACAACTGTGGAAATTTGGACACATTGCTTCCTATTGTCCTTATTATCAGACACTAGGAAGAAGATTGAACTTCAGGACTCAAAACCTAGGTCTTCTAAGAGGAGTTCTTTAACTCCACCTAGAAGAACTAGTGAACATAAAGTTCAACATGTTAGCCAGTCAAATATTTATCACAAACAGGCATTGCACAAATCTGGATTATAGAAAGAAAAGTAATCCTTTTGTCTGGTAATGATGACAAGAAGGAACCTGAGCCACCCTCACTCTCTAAGGGTCAATGGGTGAAATTCATGATGTGTGATGCCTCTGGGAAACCCAAGCCAGTAAAGGCTTGGGTTCCTAACCTAAACTAATCCTTTACAGTGTATGTGCAGGGTGTTCGCTACGGTGCTGAAACTAACACGTGGATTGTAGACAACGGAGCATCCAGGCACATGACAGGAAACAGGGCTCTTTTATCTAACGTCAAGCAAATAAAAGGAGGGCATGTTTCGTTTGCTGGAAACAAGGGAGGATATATCATAGCTCAGGGAGAAGTGGGAAATCAGAAAGTTAAGTTTGATAAGGTGAACTACGTTCAACAACTTCAAAATAACTTACTTTCTGTTTCCCAAATCTACGATAAGGGATTTAAAGTCATCTTCGACAACAAGAAGTGTTACGTCCTAAAGAAAGATTACGTGATTCCAGAGGACCAAGTGCTGATGACAGCTTCAAGATATAAAGACCTTTAGTGTTTGGATCTCTCAACAGCTGCTACAACGGATCATGAGGTTCAGTGTTTTCTATCTAAAGCTACTGAGAAGGATTCATCTCCTTGCATAGGAGAATGGGATACATTAGTCAAGGAAGATGAATCACTTGATTCAGAAGGATCTGGTGAGAGGAGTTAATGTCAAGAACTTCCAGCTTCCTGATTTTTGTGTAGCTTGCAAGAAAGGCAACAACAGACGAAGAAGTATCATAAGGAAAAGAAAGTTCATTAAATAGAACTTCCTCTTGAACTTCTTCACATGGATCTATTTGGTCCAGTTAGTACAAAGAGCATAGCAGGCGACTTGTACTATTTTGTGGTTACTGATAACTACTCAAGGTTCTCTTGGGTAATGTTTTTGAAGTCCAAATCAGAAACATTTGAGTCATTCAAGGAGTTAGTAACCACACTGGAATCTCTCTACAAGCTGAAGGTTAGACAAGTATGCTCAGACAATGGGATGGAATTCAAGAACCAGTGGATGGAGGCATACTGCAAGGAAAAGGGAATTGTACATCAATTCACTTCTGCTTACACGCCTTAGATGAATGGCATTGGTGAGAGAAAGAACAGAAGCTTGATAGAGACTGCACGGACTATGCTGGCAACTCGAAACTGCCTATCCAATTTTGGAATGAGGCAGTTGCTAATGCATGTTATACACTGAATCGAGTTCTGATTGTCAAGCGCCACAGAAAGACATGTTACGAGCTACTACAAAGACGCAAACCAAATTTGGAGTATCTCGAACCATTTGGTGCGCCGTGCACACTTCTGAAGAAAACACAAGAAGGTAAATTCAGCGAGAAGGCAGATGAAGGAATCTTTCTAGGATACAACATACCGAACAAGAGGGTTTACAACAACTCAACGGGTCTAGTAGAAGTGTGGTGTAATGTTGATGTTCAGAGATATACCACACCACCTATGGCAAAGGACCCACCTACTTTTTCGACTATGATGGATTCTTCAAGTCCTTCAACATCCTCTCTCTCCTCAGATGACGAATTAGCTACACAGATGATGTATGATATCTTGAATACACAACATCTAGCTCACAGGGAGAATCATCTACTCAGTCAGGGGGAGTAGTCGGTAACAGTGACTCCTCCTCTGAAGAGAGCTGAAGCTGAAGAAGATGACCAGAACAGTCAGGAGGAACAGGTTCCAGTTCCTGAAAGTCCACGAGCATCTACCAGTGATGCACCTTCGACTTCGGAACCTCAAACTCCTCTACCAGATGCAGAACCAAATGTTCATAATCTTGGTTCTGAGGTAGTTGTTCCTACTACTCTAGGATCACGTCTAAACGTCTATCATCCCTTGGACAATGTCATTGGGGATGTCAGATCAGGAGTACAAACCTGAAATCAGCTGTACTCAGCTGATTATGCCTCTGTTATGGAAAAGGGTTACATTCATGATGGTGCTTATCAGTGTTTTGTCTTGCAGTTTGAGCCAAAATACGTAAGTGATGCATTAAACGATGAGGCATGGGTGAGTTCCATGCAAGAAGAACTTCTTCAATTCAAGAAGTTAGGAGTATGGACTCTGGTAGATAGACCTAAAGGTGCTAAAGTCATTCGCACCAAATGGGTCTTGAAATGCAAGAAAGATGACCAAGGGGTCATTATCAGGAACAAGGCTCGACTGGTTGTTCAGGGATTTCGCTAAGTCAAGGGGATTGACTACAATAAAGTGTTTGCACCAGTGGCAAGGATGGAAGCCATCCGTATCTTCCTTGCCTATGCATCGTATATGAAGATTAAAGTCTATCAATTAGATGTGAAGAGTGCATTCCTTCATGGGGAAATTCGAGAGACAGTGTATGTCAGTCAACCTGAGGGATTTGAAGATCTTATCATCGGGACAGAGTTACAAACTCGACAAGGCCTTATACGGGCTGCATCAAGCTCCTAGGGCCTGAGAAACTCTCAACTCATCTTGTGAAACATGGCTTTCCTAGGGGAGTTATTGACTGCACACTGTTCATCAAAGAAAAAGATGGAGACCTACTGCTAGTACAAATCTATGTCGATGACATAATCTTCGGTTCAAAGAACGAAGAATTCTGCAAAGAGTTTGAAGCAGTTATGAAGAAAGAATTTGAGATGAGTGCTATGGGGGAGATGAAGTTCTTTCTCGGGTTACAGGTGGATCAAACTCCAAATGGGATATTTATACATCAGACCAAGTATGTAGGAGACATTCTCAGTCGTGTTGACATGGAGAATGCTTCTGCTGCTCGGACTCCACTTGCTACGAATCACGATATAGCACCTGATGAAAATGGAGATCTTGTAGATGCCACAATCTACCGAGGAATGATTGGATCCCTCATGTATCTCACTGCCTCAAGACATGATATCATGTATGCTACATGTTTATGTTCTAGATATCAGGCTAAGCCTAAGGTCAACCATCTGATCGGGTCAAGAGGATATTTCGTTATTTGAAAGGTACACCACACTGGGTTGTGGTATCCGCATGATGATGACTTTGAGCTCGGCGTATAGTGACTCGAATTACGGGGGTTGCAAGATGAATTACAAGTCTACATCAGCAGGGTGTCAATTCTTTGGGAGAAGATTAGTTACCTGGCAGTGTAAGAAGCAGATATCGGTTGCATTGTCAACCTGTGAAGCCGAATACGTTGCTGCTGCAAGTTGCTATTCACAAATCATCTGGATTCAAAAGCAAATGCGGGATTACGGTTTAAAGTTTTCTTCTACTCCTATTTTTGTTGATAACTCTGCTGCAATTACAGTAACTAAAAATCCGGTTCAACATCCAAAGACCAAAAATATCGGTATTAAATACCATTTCATAAGAGATTGTCTTGAAAAGAACTTAATTGATGTGGTAAAATTAATACTGATTTTCAACGCGCTGACCTCTATACTAAAGCCTTTGATAAACCACGTTTTCAATATTTGCTAGAGGTCAACGGCGTTAAAAAGAAAAGTGATGTTATTCCTGATGATGATCATGTGTAGTCCGATGTAGTTAGTTAATTTTTCTTTTTCTTTTTGTTTTTTTATTTTTTTATTTTATTTGTTTATTTTAGTTTGTTTAAATTAAACTCATGTTATTTTGCTGTTTATTAAAATCCTAAAATAATTAAACCAGTTTTGATTTTAGTATTTTAGGGGCAGTATAAGATAGCAAGTAATAAAAAAAACAACAAAAAAAAGAAAACAACGAGGGAGAAGGAGTGGAAAGCTGATATAAGGTAGATTGTATCTGTGATACCGATTCAAACCTTTGGAATATGATAGTACACAGGAAAAATCAAGAGGGACTTTAAAAAATTTAATTTAGAAAAGATGCAAAAATTCAAAGTATAAGTCTGTGTAGTCTAAGCAATATAAAAGGGAAGATGATAGAAAACTGGTAACCTAAGGTAACACAACGAGAGTAGACCTAGAGGTTGCTAGACCACAATTGATATGTCGGTAGATTCAACACAATAGATGATTAGACCTGACTGGTGATCTCAAGATCAAACTAAGTTGTTCAACTGACTGTGGGCTTCCATCTTATCACTGGTTAACACAATCAACAATATTCCAATAAGGGGTAATGAGCATGTAAACGCCACAAATGTGTGCGGATGACCATAAATAGAGCAAAGCACGAAAAAAAAGGAGAGAAAAATGCTATCAAGCTAATGACTTATGTTGTTGGTGCATTTTGTGCAAAATAAAATTAAGCTGCTCTAACAAGGAGATAGGTTGTAGCCTCTCTGCTGTGCGATGGCACTGACCTGAGGATAAGCATAACCTAGATATTCTAGAATTCATTGTTGTTTGCGCCTCTCTGATGTGCGATGGCACTGACCTGAGGATTGGCTTCTCTTTGAAAGCTCTAAGAATAGTCTCTTCTTGTAAAAATACCCGTAGACCGCTCAAAAGCTCTGAGGAATGTTGATTTCATATAAGTGTGGGATCCACAAATGTTAGTTGAAATAATTAAACCTAAATCTATCATCAGTCTGTGTCAAAAGTCTGTGTATGGATTTAAGAGGACAAACATATGACAATCATTGGGCTGCAATTCTTGAAAGTTCAAATCAATGTGGTAATCTAATAGTTCCATTATGATTTCCTAAAAGTTGCTAACGACTCTGGATAAAAACCAAGAATAGAGCATCAAAAGATTTTGAAAACAAGTCCCAAATGATTTGACTTGCCTGTATGATTCCAAATTTGAATTGGTCCAGGTGTGGTCAAACTAAATTAAGCTGCCTATTCTGGAATCAAATCCAGTAGAAGTCTATCTTAGGATTTATCTCTCACAAAAAGTCAAAAAAAAACAAGTTTTAGTTTGTATTTAGTTTAAATTCTAGTTAGTTAGCCATTTTTTTGTTGTTGTCGGACTATATCATGAAAATCGGTATGGGATTAACTCACGTAAAAGGGTCATGTCTGAGATGGCCACATCTGTTTTCAAAGTTTAAAAGGGTGACGTCTGAGGTGACTAAATTGTGTAAAAGGATCACGTCTGAGGTGATCAAAAGTTTTTCAAGTTAAAATGATCATGTCTGAGATGATCAAATGCTCATAATGTTAATTTCAACAGGTAAAAAGGGTTTAAGTGCTAAATGTTCATAAGTGAACCTATTCGCACGACTGGATCATAAGTATGGACCAACCATGCGAATGGATCCCATTCGCACGATGGACATGGATTGAGACATTCACCGAATGGCTTATCAGAATGATCCATAGACCGAATGAAAGGGTGCGAATGAGTCAGTCGACAGACTGAAACTCAGTCTGTTAACTGAGGGTGCGAATGAAAGGGCACGAATGAGTCAGTCAACAGACTGAGACTCAGTCGGCCAACTGAATGCGACTGACTGGGCCAATCGCACGACTGAGCCTCAGTCGCCCGAATGAACTGAGCGAATGAGGCCAGTCGGCCGATTGAACTCAGTTTCAGTATTTAAAGGGCCATGGTCGATCGCATTTGACTCGTCACTCCCAATCGCTCCCAAATCGCATTTCTTCCCGTTACTCTGCCAAAATTTCTCTAGACCTTGTTTTTACATCTTTATTGATCTTCTGACGTGGGTTGTTGACTATACAGGTATATTGCAGTGAAATCTTTAACGAAATCAGAAGACATTGAATCCAAATTTGTGATATTCGAGTGAAACTAGAACCGGACTGAAAAATGCCCTAATAACCAACATAAACTAGAAAAATGTTAAAATTAAGTTTAATAGGTTATTAGTGACAAGATGGCGAGTGTAATGGACCATTAAACCATGTTAAATCACTTGTTTTGGTCAAGATTCGAATAGTAGGCTACTGAACAGTGGGACAGGCGACTGGTCGTCCGGATGAACTCTAATCGCACGATTGAAAATTGCAATTGGATCAATCGGCCGAATGAACCATGCGAATGAGCTCAGTCGGCCGACTGAACCAATCGCAGACTCAGTCAGCAGATTGAACTCAGTCGCATGTCTCATTCACCGAACGAGCTCAGTCGCATGAAAAAACAACCGACTGACTTCAGTCGCATGATTCATTCACACGAATGAATCAGAATGAATTTAAACATTTCACTTAGAACTGAATTTTGATGTATTATGTACTAATGGTTCTGTGTCTTGTGTTTCAGGAAAATGGCTTATAGATGGTCCATTAATCCAAAGCACAACATATGTGCTCACTTGGATCATACTACTCAGAACGGGGCTGAGTTCACAGAGATTATAGCTTTCCTTAGACGTTCCCGGATACATAAGGCTATATCTACACCTTGCACGCCCTACAGGTCATTGCACCATGCATTCTGAGAGAATGCCTCAGTTGATTGCTCTCGTGAGCCGTACAGTATACGAAGCTCCATTCTGGGTCATGATATCAAGGTTACTGCTGCTGATATCCAGAGAGTTCTTGAGTTTGGGGATGATACGAATCACCCCACAAGATTACATCCACTGACTGTGAGAGGCTGCTTCCTCATGATCAAGTACGCTGGGGACATAAACTCCGGTGTGCTCAACAAGAGCAACATGTACCCCCAGTACAAGTACTTGGCGCATGTGATCCTAAAGTGCATTGCTTCGAGGAGGGGTGGGTTCGATGATCTATCAGACCAGATTCAGAATGCCTACGTGGCACTGGTGCTGAACCACCCTTTCAGCTTTTCGAGTATGATCTTTTCTTATTTGGTGGAGAACCTGGAGGCAAAGGGGAAGGAAGGATTTTGTATGTACCCAGGTTTCTACAGCTGATCTTCAACGAGAAGCTGCCACTTCTTCCCAAGGAGAGTCATGATGCAGTTGCTTTGGAGATTATGGATGACACGACCTTGGGTCGGATGAAGGTGTATAGGGGCAAGCAAGTGAAGCCCCAGGTGAAGAGGTTGATTGGCCATTTGGCCAACGAGAGATATGTGGCGCGGGGAGACGCAAATGGCGTCATGATGACAGTGATTCTGATGACGAGAGGCTACTGCACCCAGAGCATGACTCTGATGATGACGACAGTGGGGACGCTGGGGATGATGGCCTACTCCACCGAGAGGCTCAGTTTCTGATGTTATACCTCCAGTGTCCGCCCCAGCCGGAGACATAGCTGAGTCTGCTGGTTTCCATCAGGATTTTGTTCCTGGTGAGGAGGAAGAGGAGTCGGAAGAGGAGCCCTTGACACGTACTGTGGGAAGCAAGGTTGTTCCCACAGAACATGGGCTAAGGGCGGTTGGTGAACGCCCGAGAGACTTAGGAGAGAAACCACTGATCCGAGTTATGCATCGGAGTCAGCTAGCAGGGTTGTAGGGGGCATCCACCTCAACAGGAACGAGGAGGAAAAGGATGGCTCAGCCCCATGGTCAGAAAAAGAAGAAAAGACGACTCACCTTCGTTACCACCACATCTGCCACCACCACTACCACTTCCACAGCCACACCATCCACCACCACAGCCACCACATCTGCCACCACCACTACCACTTCCACAGCCACACATCCACCACCACAGCCACCATAGCCACCTACTACTACCACCACCACACCTCCCACCACTATACAGATTCCATCTACCACCATATCTTTCACTCCCACATCACCTCCACTATTTCACAGACCCATCTTCACTACAGCCACCACCACCACCACTACCCACAAGCTGGATCCTCAGCCAATCCATCTCATACGTATGGATCACCTCTACCTCCAATTGCGCGCTAACAGGATGGTGATGCGCCTATTAGCTGCAGATGAGGAGAAGGCGGCTCAGATCCACCAGTTTGCTAATCTTACTGCTGCTCAGTCTCACCAGATAGAAGAGCAGGCTCGAGTGATAGAGGAGCAGGCCCAACAGATGACTGCTCGAGCCATGAGATAGCCCAACTCAAGCACATAGTGTCACATCAAACAAGAAGATAGAGGAGTTGGAGGAGGCAAAGAAGACGATCATGTTAAAGCTAAAGGGATCTAAGGAGGAGCCCTTGAAGATCAAAGAGGGAGACGGAGATGATGAAGATGATGATGAGGATGATGAGGATAAGACAGAGGAGGATGAGGGGACAGAAGAAGAAAGGACAGAGGAGAAGGATGATGATGATGATGATACAGTAGGAGGAGATGCAGCTGCATTGGCGTCTGCTTCATGTCAAGAGGGATGTCCAAGAACAGACAAGACCAACCAGCTTCTTCCTCTGCTCCACCAAGTGACAAGACGATGATACAGGACAAAAGTAAAGATTAGATGTTTATGTATTTAATTACTTTTGTATTTGAATCATGTATTGAAACCTATGTATACAATGTTTAAATTAAGTTTAATGCATTTCTGTTTTGATTAATTACTAATGGTTGATATGTTGAATGTGTAAAACAAATAGATCCAAATTACCAAAGGGATGAGTTTGATGTTGCTCCCCTTTAGCAGGTCAAGACTCAGCTAACAATGATTCTTGATCTGCAAGGGATCGTAAGGAGGTCGGTGAGTTATGCCCGTAAAGAAGGAGAAATAATTCACAACCTATCAAATGAGCAACTCGCAGAGATGTTCAAGATCAATCCAGATGAGATAGTGAAGGATGCTCCGACATGCGACTCGACCGGTGACGAAGAGCTCAATGATGTTGATGAAATCGAGATTGAAGATGTCACTGTCGAGCACTACCCTCAGTACGCTGACAATAAGGGAAATGTGTTCCCCAATCTGGGTGAATCCCTCGTCAGCGATACTTTTGAGGTGTTAGACAAGATGGAGCAAGAGTCGGAGAAAGTAGAGGAAACGGCCCAAGCCTCAAATGATGATGTCGATATCCAAAAGGTTGAGTGGGCTGCGTGTTTTGAAGAAGTTAGAGCCCAACGCGCTGCACCGAAACAGGATGCCTACACTAAACTCTACAGAGTCAAGAAACATCATAAGGTGACTGGCAGGATCATAGCGTGGGAGTATTTTGAGGATCTTAATGTATATGCAGTTAAGAGGGAAAAGGGCATAGAGTACTTCAGACTCCCACATGATCTGAAGACTCTACCAGGTTTTGAGCTCAACCAGCTAGCCAAACTAAAGCTTTTGTATGCTGACCCGAGGAAGATGTTAGGCTGGTTCGAGGCTGCCCTAAAGAAGGAGTACCACACCAGGTGGGTTAACTTCAGACCCCAACAGCCTATAAGGTATATCAGAAGGTCTGAGGTTGATGCCATTACTGGAAAGCCGAAGATAATATTGAAGTGGAGTCCTCCGCGCACAATGTCAAGAATCCCACTTAGGGAAATGCCACAGGACTTCACTCCACACTTTAAGTGGTGGTACTACGATTGGAGAACAGCTGAAGCGGTCATAGTCCTAAACAAAGAGGGCCAAATGGATACGATCAGGGTATTCGACCCAATGTGGCATACCAACTTGTCAGCAAATGATGTCTACACGCTATACAAGTGGCCACTGTTCTATGATACGCAAGATATTGTACAAGCCCTCCAGTTCCAAAATGTCATAAGACTCTGCTTCGCGTTTGAGATTCATGCGGGAGTCACAAAAGAGGACAAGTACAAGAAATATGAGGAGGTGATGCAGAAAACAAGACATTAGAGAGATCTAGGTCCAAGGGGAGTTTGTTGATACACGTATGTCCCTAGATCATGATATGAAATGTAATAGATCTGGTTATCTGATTCGGATGTAATTTGATATGATTAATGAAATTATATTGATTGTTTGTGATTTGTAATGTCTAATATTTCATTAATGAGTCGATATTGAATTGGTTAATTAGGTTAGTGATTGTTTGAATGGTTACACATAATGTTTATTAATTAATACATTCAAACTTAACATAATGAAGTTCTCATGCGAATGGCCCATGCGAATGAACCACACGCATGAACAAATTCATACGATTGACTTAGTCGCATGACTGAACCAGGAGACTGGATCAGTCGTATGATTGACACATAAGATTGGCTCAGTCGCACGACTGAACATTCAGTTGTGCGGATGGATCAACCGCATCGTTCAATCGCACGACTGAACCATACTAATGGTTCAGTCGCACGAATGAACAATACTAACCTATAAATACAACCCAATTCGTGGAAAAAAGAAAATTAATTCTATTACGACTCCAGACGTACCCTAGCCATCCAAAAGCCTCTGAATTCGTTCTCCAAGTTCATAGAACACATTAGATCGATTCCCAATCGATTTCTAACATTAGTTTCAATTCTTTGTTGATTCTTCATGTGTTCTCACTGATTGGATCGCCAATCAAATAGGATTACGCACTATTTGATCTGGTTTACACGCTAATCATTAGGTATTCATTCAAATACCAGGTCCTAACAAACAACCATTTTTGGATCCCTCGCTTATATGGTAATCAACAATCCTAAGGAGATTTTGAGCGGTCTATAGGTAGTATTCAAGAAGAAACTATTCTAGAGCTTTCAAAGAGTTGCAAAGCCTCAGGTCAGTGCCACCGCACAGTAGAGAAGCGCAAACACCAATGAATTCTAGAATATTTAGGTTGTGCTTATCCTCAGGTCAGTGCCACCGCACAGCAGAGAGGCACACAACCTACCTTCTTGTTTGAGCAATTTTATTCTTTTTGCATAGATTGCACCAACAACATAGGTTATTAGCTTGATTGGTTTTTGCATTTTTCATCATGTGCTTTGCTCATTTTATGGTCATCCGCACACATTTTGGGTTTTATTTTGCTCGTCACCCTTTATTGGAACTTGTTGATTGTGTTCACCAGGGATAAGATGATAACCCATAGCTTGTTTAACACTTAGTTTGAGCTTGACATCACCAACGAGGTCTACTTATCTATTGTGTTGAATCTACTACACATCATCAAATGGTCAAGCAACCTCTAGGTCTACTTTCTCTGTGTTACCTTAGTAGCTAGTATTTTTCTATCATTTTGTTTTTATTTTTGCTCAGACTTCTCAGACTTATACTTCGAATTTTGTATTTTAAACACTTTCTTCTATTAAAGTCCCAACTATTTGTTCTTGTGTACCATCATTTTCCATAGTCATTGAATCAGTATCATAGATACGATCTCATTTCTCTTAGCTTGCCTGTCCTCCTCCCTCTTCTCTTTTTCTTTGAAATTAAATACTAACTTAACCTATTTAAGTTAACCTATTCTCCCCTTAAAATTCCAAAACCGTAAAAGATTTGCATTTTAGGATTTTAATAGGTGAAGAAATAAAAATAAAACAAAATAAAATAAAATTAAAAGTAAAATGAAATCTACTTGTCGGACTAAGTACTATCATCGTCGGAAATCACACAATCATTTTCTTTTTAACACACCGTTAAACTCTAACAGATATAGAAAACGTGGTTTATCAAAAGCCTTTGTGTAGAGGTCAGCGCGTTGGAAATCCGTATTAATTTTAACAACATCGATTAAATTCTTTTCAAAGCAATCACGTATAAAGTGATATTTAATGCCAATGTGTTTGGTCTTAGGATGTTGGACCATATTTTTAGTTACAGCTGTAGCAGCAGAATTATCAACAAATATAGGAGTGTTAGAGAATTTCAAACCGTAGTCACGCATTTGTTGTTGAATCTAGATGATTTGAGAACAGTAACTTGCCGTAGCAACATATTCAGCTTCACAAGTTGATAGTGCAAATGATGTCTGCTTCTTACATTGCCACGTGACTAATCTTCTCCCAAAGAATTGATATCCAACTGATGTTGACTTGTAGTTCATTTTGCAACCGTTGTAATCCAAGTCACTATACGTTGTAAGCTTGAAATCATCATCATGAGGATACCACAACTCGAGTGTTGGGGTACCCTTCAGATAACAAAATATCCTTTTGACTCCAATTAGATGGTTGACTTTCGGTTTCACCTGATATCATGAGTAGAGACACGTTGCGTACATGATGTCAGGTTGTGAGGCAGTGAGATACATGAGAGATCCAATCATTCCTCGGTACATGGTAGCATCCACCAGATCACCATTCTCGTTGGGCGCTATATCATGGTTTGTAACAAGTGGAGTCCCAGTTAAGGAAGCATTCTCCATATCAAACCGACTGAGAATATCGCCTACATACTTTGTCTAATGTGGAAATATCCCCTATGGTGTCTGATACACCTGTAACCCGAGAAAGAATTTTATCTCTCCCATGGCAATCATCTCAAATTCAGCCTTCATTACTGCTTCAATTCTTTACATAAGTTTTTGTTCTTGGAACCGAAGATTATGTCATCAACATAGATCTCTACAAGCAGTAAGTCACCATCCTTCTCTTTGATAAACAATGTACAATCAATCACTCCTCTTCGAAACCCGTGTATCACAAGATGAGTCGAGAGTTTCTCATACCAGGCTTTGGGGGCTTGATGAAGCCCGTATAGATCCTTGTCCAGTTTGTAAACTCTGTCCCGATGATACGGATCCTCAAATCCCTCGGGTTGACTGACGTACACTGTTTCTCGGATTTCACCATGAAGGAATGCACTTTTGACATCGAGCTGATAGATTTTAATCTTCATATACGATGTATAGACTAGGAAGATACGGATAGCTTCCATTCTTGCCACTGGTGCAAACACTTCGTTGTAATCGATTCCCTCGACTTATCGAAATCCTTGAACTACAAGCCGAGCCTTGTTTCTGATAATGACCTCTTGGTCATCCTTCTTGCATTTTAAAACCCATTTAGTGCCAATGACCTTAGCACCTTTAGGTCTGTCCACTAGAGTCCACACACGTAACTTCTTAAATTGAAGAAGTTCTTCTTGCATGGCACTCACCAAGCCTCATCATTTAAGGCATCACTTACATATTTTGGCTCAAATTGAGACACAAAACATCGATAAGCACTATCATGAAGGTAGCCTTTTTCCATGACTGAGGCATAATCAGCTGAATATAGCTGATTTTTTGTCTGTACTCCCGATTGTACATCCCCTATGATGTTGTCTAGAGGATGATAAGCTTTAGACGAGATCCAGGAGTGGTGGGAACAACTACCTCATTATCCAGATTGTGACCTACAAGTTCAGTATCTGAGGTAGTGGGAGTATGGGGTACCGAAGTGTCAGAGGCATCAATACTGATGTGTGTGTACTTGTAGTAGTTGGAACCTGTTCCTCCTGATCCATTTGAGCATTTTCCATTTCTTTATCATCAAAAGAGGAGTTACTTACCTCCAATGCTACCCCTGAGTTACTAGAAGACTGACCTTGTGAGCAGGATGTTGTTGAGTCTAGGGGTGGTGAGTTAAGACATCATACATCATCATTGTTGCTAACTCATCTTTAGAAGTGGAGAGAGGGATATTGAAGGATTTAAAGAATCCATCATAATCGAAAAAGAATGCGGGTCCTTTTCCAACTGGGGGTGGTGTATCTCGGAACGTCCACGTTACACCACACTTCTACTTGACCCGTTGAGATGTTGTAAACTCTCTTATTCGGTATGTTGTATCCTAGGAAAATTCCTTCTTCAGCCTTCTTGCTGAACTTCCCTTCCAGAGTTTTCTTCAAAAGGGTGCAAGTTGCGCCAAATGGTTCGAGGTACTCTAGATTTGGTTTATGTTGTTGAAGTAACTCGTAACACGTCTTACCATGACGTTTTACCACCAGGACTCAATTTAAAGTGTAACATGCATTGGCTACTACCTTATTCCAAAATTGGATGGGTAGTTTCGAGTCAGCTAGGATCATTCTGGTTGTCTCTATCAAGCTTCTGTTCTTCCGTTCAGCAACTCCGTTCATCTGTGGATTGTAGGAAGATGTGAACCGGTGCACAATTCCCTTTTCTTTGCAGAAAGTCTCCATCCACTGATTCTTGAACTCGGTAACATTGTCTGAGCGTACTTGTCTTACCTTCAGCTTGTAGAGTGACTCTAAAGTACTTACTAACTCTTTGAATGACTCAAATGTTTCAGATTTGGATTTCAGAAACATTACCCAAGAGAATCTTGAGTAGTGATTTGTAACTACATAACAGTACAAGTCGTCGGCGATGCTCCTTGTACTGACTGGACCAAATAAATCCATGTGAAGAAGCTCAAGAGGCAGTTCTATGGAATGAACTTTCTTTGCCTTATGAGACTTCTTAGTCTGTTTGCCTTTCTTACAGGCGACACAAAAATCCGGTAATTGGAAGTTTTTGACGTTTACTCCTCGCACTAGATCATTCTGGATCAAGCGGTTCATCTTCCGTGGATTGATGTGTCCCATTCTCCTATGCCAAGAGATAGAATCCTTCTCTGTACCCTTGGACAAGAAGCACTGAACTTGATGATCCGTTGTGGAGGCCATTGATAGATCCAAGACATAAAGATCATTATATCTTGAAGCTGACATTAAGATTTGGTCCTCCGGGATCACATAGTCCTATTTCAGAACATAGCACTTCTTGTTGTTGAATACTACTTTGAAGCCTTTGTCACAGATTTGGGATACAGGATGCAAATTGTTTTGAAGTTGTTGAACATAGTTTACCTTATCAAACTTTACTTTCTGGTTCCCAACTTCCCCTTAAGCTCTGATGTAACCTCCTTTATTTCTAGCAAATGAAACGTGACCTCCTTTTATTTGTTTGACATTTGACAGAAGTGTCAGATTTCCAGTCACGTGCCTAGATGCTCCGCTATCTACGATCCAGGCATTATGGTAGTGTTGTAGCGAACACCCTGCACATTCAACGAAAATCATTAGTTGAGGTTAGGGACCCAAGCCTTAACCGGCGTGGGTATCCCAGAGGCATCACACATCATAAATTCCACCCATTGTCCATTTGAGGGTGAGGGAAGATCATTCGTCTTCTTGTTCTTATTAATAGACATTGAACTAGACTTTTCTTTCCATAAGCCAGTTTTGTGTAAGGCCTGTTTATGATAGACAGACGATCGGCTTATGGTTTGAACTTTATGTTCACCAAGTCTTCTTGGTGGAGTCAAGGAGCTCCTTTTTGAAGAACTGGTTTAAGATCATGAAGTTCAACTTTCTTCCTAGGTGTCTGATAGTAAGGACAGTTAGACGTGACGTGTCCATACTTTCCACAGTTGTAGCAAGATCTACTTTCGACATGCTGGTAAGTGTGTGACACTCGTGTGACTTTGACTTGGTTGGGTTTTTTCACCTTTTGTTTCGATGTTTTATCTTGTTTAACAAAATTAATTGTTTGAACCTTTTTAACATCTTTACTCTTTTGTTTATCCGGACTTAGACGTGATGCATGTGTTTGGTTAAGTTGTTAAGTCTTTTTGGGTTCTGAATTAGACGTATTTGAACCAGACTTTACCCTAACCTTCTCAATTTGTTCATCCAGATTAACGATAGGCATTTTGCCTTTTGACTTTAAAGTGGTGTCCTTTTATTTAGTGATAGATTCAATGGAATTACTTGTGGAATCTGGATCACTTACAAAAGGAGTGGATACGACATGATTCTTGATTGGGTTGTTATTTATTGGTTTGCATTTAGCATTCAACAAGGTCTCATGTGGTGGTGGAACCACTTTGTAACCCAAACCCTCCTCGTTGTTTCGTTCTCTCACTAAGTGCTGGACTATGTGAGAAGAACTAGTCCAACTTTGCAGTTTTTTTGTTTTAATGATGTTACTTCGACTTCCAAAACTGCTTTTTGTTTCTTGGTTTCTTCTAGGGTGCTTAAATAGAACTTAATATCATTAGCTTGGTTAAAAGCCACAACTTCGGTTTCCTTTAGTTGTTTATTTAACAGTTCTATTTTCTCTTTGTAACTGTGCTCATTTTGTTTTAAAATCATGTTTGCTTATGTGCACAGTTGTAAGTCCTTTACTAAGCTATCATTATGATCTAATAGCATAGAAAATTTTGAATCTATGCTATCCCTAAATTTATTACATTCAGAAAAGGCATGGTTATCAAAAAGTTGGTTTGGGGAACTTACCTGAGACGGTTCAGTTGAATCAGCCATCATAGCAGAGTCTGACTTTTCTGGTGCAGGTTATTCTGAAAATTTTGTCCTTGAACCCTCTTTATTCAGGTGACTAACCACATTTGTAGTTTCTTCATTATTTGACATCGCGAGTTCAACTGCTATATCACCTTCGTTTGTAGAGTCTTCGTCCAAACCCTCAAGACACGCAGTGTTGGATTCTCCCGAAGATACAAATCGAAAGGTCCAATCTTGCCTTTCATCATCTTGAGCAGTCAAGGCCTTAGGATCCTTGCTTGAGGATGTAGGACTACTTATGGGTTTATCTTGACGATTGAAGGATGAGAATGGATTACCATTACCTGTCTTCTTGGGCTTCACACATTCACGTTTGAAGTGCCCCTTTTCTCCATAATTAAAACAGGTAACTTTGGTTTTGTCAAAACCAAAAGTTGTATCCTTTGTGGCAATCAGGTTCTGTCCTGTCTTCTTAACAAACTTCTTTGCCCTCCGGACAACACTTCGCAATGCCCACATGATATCCATTCTCTCTAGCTCAGTCTCGTTTACTTGCTCGTAGTCTTCATCTACCAGATGGTAGTTTCCAATCTTCCTTGCAACTAGTCCTTCATATGAGTGAATGACAGCTGCTAAGAGATCCATATGCTCCTTTGCTACCTCTACAGTCACGTTACCGAGATTCTCGGTCTTCAGTTTTGTAGCATTGGCTTCAGGTGCTATGTATTGGGTGCAAGACAACCCTGACGTGTCAGACCCCTGAAGTAACCGCTTGAGACGGAGCGGCTGAACTTGACACAAACGCCCTTTGGAGTGGTGCTCCATACGTTTTTATTGAGTAGTTGAGTTGTAATGTGACGGGTTCTGATCATATGATGACTTTTGAGACCTGCACTTCATTCTCAACTCTTCCTTTCTCAGCTTCAGAATGAAATTGTTGATATCCAACTTCGCCAGCATATCATTCTGTCTCAGGTTTGACACAAATGAAACCCACTTTTCTGGCAATCCATCTACGAAATTCGACACCTTGTCTTCCATGGACATAACAACCCCATGAGTGTGCAGCTCACTCATTAAGTGGTAGAAGCAGTCGATAACGTCATCCAGACTCTCCTTACCCATTGATGATAAGTTATCGAACTCCTTCCTTAAAGCTTTTAACGATGCATTCCGTCATACCGCTTTTCGAGAGCATCCCATAGCTTCTTTGCTTGCTTGTTCTCAGAAAACTAATGAAATATATCCTTTGGAATAGACTGAGTTAGCAAAGCATACACCTTCTTCTTTGCATTGTACAGAACCTTTTGGCTATAAGTCATCTCTCCTAAGGTAAGTTTAACTCCATCTCCCCGACCGGCATGCTATACCCTGTCTCTATTGATTCCCACAGATTTGGGTCTACACCATTTAGGTAGATCTCGAACCTTTGCTTCCATTGTGGGTAATCATCTAACGTTATGAGCTTAGGGGACTTATTGTGATTCCCCACTTCATTTTCTAGAAGCAATAGATTCTGGATCCGTGAATCTCTACCTGCGGTGAATGCTGAATACTAATTTTCCATTGCTATTTAGTTTTGATTTTAGAACAAACGGTTGTACTTGAGCGAATGAAAGAGTGCGATTGGACTATTCGTGTGATTGAACAATGCGGATGGTTCAATCATGCGACTGGACAGGTGTGGATGAACAATGCAAACAAAGATCTTCAGTTGTACGAATGGATAGACGACTGAGCCAATCGTGCGTATGAGTGGTGCGAATGGATTCAGTCCTGCGATTAAGTCAATCGTGCGACTAGAGGCTGCTGTTTTTGGAAAAACAAAGGTTTAGAATACTTTGACGCAAAAACACAAATTTGTCACTAACCCTAATTGTCGTATGCCAGAAAAAAATAACTTTTTGACGTGGAGACGTCGAAAACACTGTTTGACACAAAAAGATAATGTTTTTTGAGTGAAAAATGTAATTTTATATCAAAATCGATTGAATCACACGCAAATCAAGAGCTAAAGCTCTTATACCACTTGTTAGGACTGTTTCGGTACGGAGTACTAACTGATTTACATGTATACCAAACCAAATAGTGCGGAATCCTATTTGATTGGCGATCCAATCAGTGAGAATGCAATATAATTAATCCAAGAATGAAAATAAACGTTAAGAACGATAGTAGAATGATTAATTGCGATCTATGAACTTGGAACACGTGTTCTAGGGTCTCTGACGGCTAGGGTACGATTTAGTGTGTAGGAATTCGAATTGTTATGTTTTTCCACAAATTATGTGGTATTTATAGGATAGGGTTTTCCATTCGTGTGACTAAACCATTTTCATGGTTTGGTCATGTGATTGAGGCATGCGGTTGATCCATCCGCACGACTGAAGATTCAGTCGTGCGACTGAGTCAATCTCATGTTACAATCGTGCGACTGATCCAGTCTCCTGGTTTAGTCATGTGACTGGTTCATTAGCATGAAGTATTCATGCGTATAGTCCATTAGCATGGTCCATTCACCTGAGAACTTGACGTGATTAAGTTTAAGCACGTTTCTCAATCATTATTGACTAAGAACTATGTAAACAACCACAACCTATATAGTTAGTTCAATATGCGTTAACACATAATAATCAATGAAATATTAAACATTATAAGCATCACAAACACATTATATTTCATTCATACCCATTTTATTATATATATGTAAGACATGAAAGACGTTTTACATTTGAGCTCCTAAACTAGGTACATATGTATCTACAACTTTAGATACCCACATGATATGAAGACTCTCCCAGGTTTTGAACTCAACGAGCTGACATGCTTGAATTTGCTTATATGCTGATCCTAGAAAGATGTCAAGCTGGTTTGAGGCTACTCCAAACAAGGTATAGCATACCAAATGGATGAACTTCAGACCTCAACAACCGAAGAGGTACATTCGTAGGTCTGAAGTGGATCACATTTCTAGAAAGCCTAAAGTGGTACTGAAGTGGAGTCCCCCGCGCACAATGTCAAAGATTCCCTTACGGGAAATGCTACAAGACTTCACTCCACACTTCAAATGGTGGTATTATGATTGGAGAACAGGCGAAGCGGACATAGTTATATATAGAGAAGGAAAAATGGAAATTATCCAGGTATTCAACCCTATGTGCCTTACAAACTTGTCTGTAGAAGATGTCTATATATTGTACAAGTGGCCACTATTCTATGATGCACAAGATATTATACTGGCCCTCTAGTTCCAGAACGTTATACGACTCTGCTTTGCATTTGAAATACATGCAGGAGTTACTAGAGAGGAGAAGTACAAGAGATTTGAGGAGCTTATGAAGAATGTCAGATGTTGATGTAAACTAGGTCCAAGGGGGAGTTTGTTGATACATATGTACCTAGTTTAGGAGCTTAATGTAAATGTCTATCATGTCTTACATATATGTAATGAATGAGTAGAATGAAATAAAATATGTGATTGATGCTTATGATGTTTAATGTTTCATTGTTTATTATGAGATAAAGTATATTGAACTAACTATATAGGTTTGAGGTTGTTGTGCTAGTTCTTAGTCAATAATGATTGAGAAACGTGTTAAAACTTAATCGTATGAAGTCTTCATGTGAATGGACCATACGCATGAATTCATCATGCTAATGGACCAGTCGCGTGACTAAACTAGGAGACTAGATCAGTCGCACGATTGAGACATAAGATTGACTCAGTCGCACGACTGAACATTCAGTCGTGTGTATGGATCAATCGCATGATTTAGTCGTACGATTGAAAAACCCTAACCTATAAATACCACCTAATTCGTGGAAAAACAAAACACTTGAAAAATTTCGACACATACTCGTACCCTAGCCATCCAGAGACTCCATAAAGCGTGTTCCAAGTTCATAGTTCGTAGTTGATCTTGTTCTAAATGTTCTTAATGTTTCTTTAACCGTTAGATTGATTGGAACTGCGTTCTCACTGATTGGATCGCCAATCAAATAGGATTCCACACTATTTGATCTGGTTCACGCATTATCAGTTAGTACTCCATGCGTACACGGTCCTAACATGATTAACCTTTTTCAGAGTTGTCTCTGAGAAAATGATATCAAATCTCGATATGTTTTGTTTTAGAATGTTGGACAGGATTAGCCGTAATAAACATAGCGACAGTGTTATCAATGTAAATGGGAGTTTTATGAAAATTGAACCCGTAATCCAATAGTTGATTTTGCAACCAGAGGATTTGAGAACATCCTTGACAGGATCAGTGATCACAAGTTTGACGTATCAGAATATAAAGCGGCGGAATACAAACACGAATTAGACAAATTGTAGCAAGCAATCGATACTTGTAAGCGTTAAGATCGCATACGATTATAGGGAGAGAATATGAATTTCTGATTTCAAGGAATGTTTATAGATGTAGAATATTTCTAATCGAATCAATTAAACATTCCATTCAATTGCTCAAATCACTCACAATTACAATAGGTTGTCACTCCTTATATAGAGTGCAACAGTCACTGCTGTTATCACGGAAAGTGACAACTGGCAGATCCAATACAGAAATAACTAATTCTTAACAAACTACTGAAATGTTCACAACTACTGAGAACATATCAGCAAGTTAAGTACAAAATATAAAACTACTGAAACTACAACGACTGAAGAACAAGCTCTTCAGTCGTTTTACAAAACTACTGAAACATAAAAATAAAACTACTGATATCACAACTACTGAAGAAGTACTCTTCAGCAGTTGTGACAAACTACTGAGGCTTCAGTACTTGATCTTCAGACTTTGACCTTCAGGCGTTTCATCAGCTGATGACTTCAGTAGATATCATCAGCTGATGTCTTCAGTCTTTGTCTTCAGACTTTGTACATCAGTTGTTGATCTTCAGCACTTGTGAACTCTTCAGCTGTTGTACTTCAGTACTTTGGTCTTTCAGCTTCAGCACTTGTGTTCTTCAGCTGTTGTACTTCAGCACTTTGGTTCTTCAGCTGTTAAGGTCTTCAGCACTTGATCTTCAGCTGTTGAAGTCTTCAGCACTTGTCAAACTACTGATGAGGCTTTCAGCAGTTGTTGTGATACCGTGTGGGACTTAGAGGTTTTCTGATCTTGGCTCATTGGTTCTTTTGGTCCAACAAACTCCCCCTGAACCAATGCAGCCAAAACCTCTAACTTATTTATACTCCCACTTATTGATGGCAAAAATGTTGGTCTTTTTCCTTCTTGATCAGTAGAGAAGATGACCCATGTACGCTCCGGCCTGGGAAGAACCTCAAATATTTGTTTGGCAGAGTATGAATGGAAACTCTGTTTTGGGGAACTGGACACAGAGTTGTTATCCCATTCATGAGATTCACTTCCCCATAATGAGTCTGTACGACTCTCTTGTGTAGGCCTCAAGGAAGGTGATTTGTTCCTCCATGGTTAGCTCTTCAGCACCTCCTTCAAACAATGATTCCGGCCCATATACTCAGACAGGTATTTGGCCTGTTTCCCATTCTTTAGCTCCACAGTTGTTATTACTCTGTAAGCAAACTCATCCGGGTGATTACCCTCTAGGAACAACTGGAGCTCATTTTTCCTGACTTCCTCAAGCCTCTTGTAAACTAACCCCTTTTTCACTATTTGTTTTCCAGCATCTTCTGAGGGGTTAGATTAGCTTTGTAGGCCTTCTTGAAGTCTTCTAGGATTTCCCAGGGTGAAACTACAAAGACCAGAGAGATCACTTCATCTACGATCTTTTTCACCTGGCCAATGTATCTCCGAGGTATATTGTTCTTATGAATTCTGTGAGAGACCCTGGGATCAGGCCAAATCCTCACTCTTTCTTTTGATATTGAAAGGTATGCCTGAGAGTGTAAAGTCTGAGGGCTTGCTCCTTCATATTGATGATGGAAGATGTGGCTGCATAAGCTTTGTCAACTCTCTTCAGCAATTCCTCATCATGCTGTTTATGAAGCTCTTCTTCTTCTAGCTTCACTTTAACCATTTGTCTCTGGACTTCAGGAGTAATTGCTGAGGAGTGACTTGTGGCCTTAGGCAACTGAATCACAGCTGATAGCGGCAGCCTGTCTTCATCTTCTTTCTTCATCTTCTTCTAGCCTCAATATCCTTCTCTTCTTCTTCAAGGGTATATCATCGGCTATGGGTTTTGAGGGTAAGGGAGTTGGTTTGGTGGGTGGTGTTTTTTGGGTGGTTTTGGTGTGGGAATGTTGACAGGCTGTGCTAGCATCCTTGAGGTGAGTGTGGCTTTTGATTGCTTTGCTAGCTCAGTCCTGCTCCCAGCACCCACTTCATTCAAAGCTTCAATAACAAGCCCCTTAGTGTATGCTTCAGACGAACAGATCTTGGTGGTGATTGCCAAGATACTGTCCCTGGACCAAGCTTTGATCTCAATCATTGATCTTCCAAGATATTTTGCAATAAATCTTATCATGATTTCCAGCCTTTCTCTTTCTAACACTTCATAACTTGCCCATATTCTGGATTTCTTCAATCTCTAGTCGTCGAATCTCAGAGTCAAGTTTGTTGGTGTCATGACCTTGCCTGAACAGCTGATCAATGATGTTGTCCATTGATCTACTGTGTTCGGCATCAGCCTCTTTTATCAGTAGCTCCAAGGCTTTATCTTCAGCAATGTGCTCATCAGCACCTTTCTTTCGCTTGTAGGTGAGCATTGGTTGCTGTTCTTTCTCCTTTTGGGCTTGCTTCGCTTCCTTCTTTTCCTCAGATCTTTTCCTCTTCTGTTCTTTCACTGCAGACTCTCCCCCTTTTTGGTTGCATTGGAGGAAGGGGTTGAGACCGCAGAAAGAGTCTTGTGGACAGCAGCATCAACCAGGGGCTGTAATGTTGAGGAAAGCCTCTCATCAAGGGCTTTGATCACTATATCAGTGATTATGGGGTGATGAGAGGGAGGGAATTTTGAGTACAGCACCTATTTGCTCAGGAGGGTTCTGTTCCTGAGAAGTAGGGCCTGAAGCAGAGGCAGGTGGTTGATTTTGGGGTGGCTCAGTGTTTGGGAAACCTTCAAGGGAAGGTGCCATCTGTGGGTGTATGAGGGTGGCAGATGGACTTGCATCCTGAGACATCTTGGCCAGCAGCTCTTTGAGTCTGCTAACCTCATCCTCTAGAATGGTGTTTTGAGCAACTACATCGAGAAGAAGCTCAGGTCATCATCAGTTGATACTGAATCACCTGACCTCCTGCTTAGAGCAGGATTTACATGCACTGGGTGTAGACCAGTTGGTGCATGTGCCCCTTGTGCTTGGTACTGGGGACTTCCAGCCTCAGGACAATGTCCATCATCAGCTGTTGCCTCTAGGGAGGTCTTAGCAATGTTACCAGCCTCACTCTGGTCATGTGCTGAGTCAGAGGAGGTGGCAGCCTCACTAGATATTCTAAGCTCCTTCTCTACACCAGGAGATAGAATTGGGAAACCCCTGTGCTGTGGGTTCTCAGAGGCACTGTGTTCCTCCCCCTCAATTGTAGAGGTATTCCCAGTAATAAGTGGTTTCTGGGGGGGGGTGAGGAGTGCAATTGAGTCAGCACTTGAGCAACTATTAAAGTTGGGCTGTGAGGGGCGGTTGTTTGGGGTACAGGGGTAGAAGCAGTGTGCACCTGGGGTGGATGGTGCTCTTCAATGGCAATCTCCTCAAGTGAGGAAGATCCCAGATAAGTAGGTGCCCCTTGGGTTGCTGCAGGCTCCTGTTGAGAGGAAGCCTGAGCGGCTGTGCTGGAGGAGTCATGGTATCCACTAGGGGGTTTGGACTAGTGGATATATCCTGCGTTTGTTGTGCAGGAGCATCCTCAGGGGACTCAATTCCCTGAGTAGCCTTTTTGGTTTCTTTTTGGTGGGTTTGGTGGGGACATTGGATTTGGAGGTGGTGGCTGTGGGTTCCAGCTGCGTGGGTTTTCGCAGCTTGGCAGCCAGTTTGAGTGTCCGGTCGGAGTTGTGCCGGGAGTATACTTCTGGCAAAACAGCCGTAGCAGGGACTCCCAAGCCAACAAGTCCCTCAGCATTAAGCTGGTCTATATAATGGCCATTATGAACCGTGGATAAAGTATCCAACGGTTGGCAGTTAGTTTTTGAGCCATATCTTTGAGCTCTGAAAATATTAATTCTGAAAAGTTCAGTGGTTGTTGCTCAAGGATAGAATACAATACCTGCTGCCATTTGGTGGACATTTGATCCCAAGACGATGTCTTAGGGGCCAAACATACATTGACCATGTGAAAGATCAGGCGCTCAGCGTCATTAAAGTGTTTCTTCATGATGGTGGTGGCACTGAGATCACCTTGATATCCATGCTGAGCAAATGATAGATCTATGGTGCCCTTCGGATATCCAGCAGGAGAGGTAGCATCACTCAGTTGAAGAATTTACGGATTGTTGCAGGAGTAATCACTACTTCTTTGTTGTTGACGACTGACCGGAGGGATCGTGTGTTGCTCTCCTCAGTAGTACATAACGTTCATTCACCAAATTGGTTCAAGGATTCGGTATGTAAAACGGGGTTCAGAAGGAATGCCTGTTGTATTGGGACTGAACCATAAGATCGATAGCAGTATCGAACTTAGTCCAGATCGGCGATTTTGTGAGGTAGGCAACACAGTTGTGTCGCGGTTTAATTTGCATAGACGCCATGGAAATTTTTTTGGAGAGGAACGTTAGGTTTGAAGAAGATGAAGCATGGAGAGCTCAGGTTAAGGGTATTTATAGGGTACGGGTGAGGAAACGACTGAAGGATGTGGTGTTAGTCATCAGTAGTTTTAAACGACCGTTGACATGGTATTATCCTTTCAGACGTTGAAACAGCTGAAGTCGCGGTGTTAGGCATCAGTAGTTTAGAAAACTACTGAAGACCGTGGTTTTGACTTCAGGTGATTGAAACAACTGAGGACATGGTGTTTGTCATCAGTAGTTATGAAACTACTGAAGACAGTGGTTTTGTCATCAGCTGTTGTAAACAACTGAAGACTTGGTATTGGTCATCAGTAGTTATAAAACGCTGAAGACGTGGTTTTGCTTCAGTTGTTTAAAATGAAACAGCAGTGGTACAAACGACTGAGGAGAAAGTTCTCTTCAGCTGTTTTCGTCAATTCTTAGCTTTTCAGCTGTTTCAAACTGTCCTCAACACATTCATCAGTCTTTATGGCTGATTTCAGTTGTTTCATAGGACATCAGTACTTATCTGTTTTTACTGATTTCAGTAGTTATGACTGCATCAGTAGTTGTAACTACTTCAGTAGTTTAGAACAGATGAAGTACTTCAGTACTTGTGAGAACTTTTAGCCTTCAGTAGTTATAAAACTACTGAGGTTAAAAGAGCTCATCAGTACTTATGTGACAGGCACTCATGATCATCAATATGAATTACTGAGATCATCAGTAGTTGTCACCTATTCTAGCTGCAGCATACCAAGCCTTAACACCAGTTTTGGAAAGTTGAACTATCCAAAGGCTTAGTAAAAATGTCTGCAAGCTCATCAGCACTGGGCACAAACTTAGGATCAATCAGACCTTTTTCAAAACAATCTCTTATAAAATGATGTCTGATCTCTATATGTTTGGTCCTAGAGTGCTGGACTGGATTTTTGACAATGCAAAGAGCTGAAGCACTATCCATTAACAATGGAGTCTTAGTCTCTGTAATGCCATAATCCAAAAGTTGGTTTTGAAGCCAGAGTACCTGAGATGTACAGCTTGCAGCAGCAATGTACTCTGCTTCCGCAGTGGATGTAGCAACTGAGGTCTGTTTCTTGCTCTGCCAAGAAATCAAGCAGTTGCCTAGGAATTGACATCCACCAGAAGTTGATTTCCTGGTCAACTTACACCCTGCATAGTCACTGTCAGAAAAAGCAACTAATTTACCAGAATGTTGGTAGAATACCATAAACCTAGAGATGGAGTGCCTTGCAGATATCTAAAGATCCTCTTGACTGCAATCAGATGAGACTCTTTAGGTGCAGCCTGAAATCTAGCACAAACACATGTAGCAAACATAATATCTGGTCTAGAAGCTGTTAAATACATCAAGGACCCAATCATACATCTGTAAAGTGTTTCATCAACCACTTTACCTTTCTGATCTGAGTCCAGTTGTGTGGTGCTGCTCATGGGAGTAGAACAGGGCTTACAGTTTTGTAAATCAAACTTTTGCAAAAGATCTTTTGTATATTTGGATTGATGAATAAAAATTCCATCAGCCTTTTGTTTGATTTGCAACCCCAGAAAGAACTGTAATTCTCCCATGGCACTCATTTCAAACTTCTGTTGCATCAACTTTGTAAAGGCATCACACAACTTTGGATCAGAGGATGCAAAAATGAATCATCTACATAAATTTGAACAAGTAGATTATGCTGCCCAGCTTTCTTAATAAATAAAGTCTTGTCTATGGAGCCTCTAGTGAAATTGTTTTCCAGAAGAAAGTTTGATAATGTCTCATACCAGGCTCTGGGAGCTTGTTTTAACCCATAAAGAGCTTTATCAAGCTTATACACCCAATTAGGATGTTTGTTGTCCTCAAAGCCTGGAGGTTGACATACATAAACCTCTTCTTTAACTTTTCCATACAAAAATGCACTTTTGACATCCATTTGAAAGACTTTAAGTTTTTGATAAGCAGCATAAGCTAAAAACAATCGAATTGCTTCCAGTCTGGCTACAGGGGCAAAGGTTTCATCATAATCAATACCTTCTTCTTGTGCAAACCCCTGAACAACCAGTCTGGCCTTGTTCTTAACAATAAGCCCATTTTCATCAGTTTTGTTCCTAAACACCCATTTAGTGCCTATTGCACACTTACCTGGAGGTAGAGGAACCAGTTCCCACACTTGCTGTTTCTTGAACTGAAGAAGCTCAAGCTGCATGGCATCAACCCATCCATTGTCCTTTAAAGCAATGTGATAATTCTTTGGCTCTTGCTGACTGATGAAGAGAGCATAGAAGCAGAAATTTGACAATTGACTTCTTGTTGATACTCCAGCAGTGATATCACCAATGATTTGAGACATGGGGTGATTCTTCAGATCTTGATACACAATGAGATCTGTGCAAGTGTTTGTAGCCGGTTCAGCAGCAACAGATGGTGATGGTGAATCATTTCCTTGAAACCAATCAGTGGATGGTAATTCAAAGGAAGTTGAATTCGAAGAAATCTCATCAGCATTTGTTGTGGATGGTGCTACTGGCGCTACAGGAACATCAGGTCTAGTTGAATCAGGCAGCTGATCACTAAACCTGAAGAGGTGAGTACTGCAATCATCATCATCATCAGCAGTACCACCAGGTGGTGAACTGTTGACAGGAGCAAGCAGGAGTTTGATAAGGAACATATTGCAGTATGTCCAGATCAAATAACTCCACAGGACTTTGTGGAATCTTGTCCTTTGGAGATTCATTAAACTTAACATGTAGAGTTTCTTCAACAATCTTTGTTCTGCAGTTGAAGACTCTGTATGCTTTGCAAGTAGATGAATAACCAACAAAGTATCCTGCATCCACCTTAGGATCAAATTTGTGGAGTTGATCCTTTGTGTTGAGAATAAAACAGGGACACCCAAATGCTTTGAAAAATGAAATCAGTGGAGCCAAATGATGGAGAACTTCATATGGAGTCTTCATCAACCTCTGATTTACTAAAACTCTATTTTGCACATAACAAGCTGTGTTGACAGCTTCGGCCAAAAGGTCAATGGCAAACCTGAGTCAGCCAGCATGGACCTTGCAGCTTCAATGAGGGTCCTGTTCTTTCTCTCCACTACTCCATTTTGTTCCGGAGTCCTTGGAATGCTGAACTGCCTTTTGATTCCCTTTGAGAGATAGAAGTCATCAAGTGTATGATTTCTGAACTCAGTTCCATTATCACTCCTCCTAATACACTTGACTGGAAGGGAATACTGCTTCTCAATGTACAGCACAAAGTGGATAATCTTCTGAGCAGCCTCATCCTTTGAATGTAGAAAGAAAGTCCATACAAATCTGGAGTAATCATCCACAATTACCAGACAGTATTTCTTCTTTGCCATGCTCATTACTCTCACAGGACCAAATAGATCCATATGCAGTAATTGCAAGCAGGCAGTGGACTTGGACACTTCAATAGGAGGAAATGAGACCTTGTGTTGTTTTCCTTTTAAACAAGCAGTGCAAGTTTCATCACAGTGGAACTCCTTTATTGGTAAGCCTCTGACTAAACTATTGTGGCTAAGCTGATTCATGTTTTTGAGATTAACATGACCAAGCCTCCTGTGCCATAGTTTAGATTCTTGGAAAAGGCTTTGGAAAATAGGCAAGGATTGCCTTTGAGATCTATTTCTTGAAAGATCTAAGGCATACACTCTTCCTGTCCTGTTGGCTTTCAGGAGAGTGTGATCATCCAACACCTTGTCAATCAAGGGCAAAACTTTGGATGACAGAATCCTACAGTTTTGACTTGTGAAAAGGGCAACATGGCCTTTATCACACATTTGACTGACACTCAAGAGGTTGTACTTGAGATTTTCCACATGATTAACATCATCAAATTTGATTTCTCCATTGGAGACAAAGCCCTTACCGATGATGTAACCCCTAGCATCATTGCCAAAAGAGACAAATCCCTTCTTTCCTTGAGAGTAGTCATGAAGAAGAGAGATGTTCCCAGTCATGTGCATAGATCCCCCACTGTCTACATACCAGATGCTATTTTGGCATGTTGAAGAACCCTGCAATAATAAACAATCAGTTAGTTTTAGAGACCCAAACCTTTTTGGTTTTGGGCCTGGTCTCATCAATAGATGGTAAACTAGCATGTTTATTTGTAACAACAGCCTGAGAGGAAGAAGATGGTGCAGAAGAGGAGTCCTTTGGCTTAGACCTCCTTTTCTGTGGTTTCAACATAGGAGAATCTAGTTGGTTAACTCTACCCAACAGATGTTGTACCATCATCACCAGCTGTGTCTGATTTTGTGATAAAGCTTTCAGCTCATCAGACACATTGCTAGTGGAGTTAGATAAGGTCCTATGTTGCACCTTCTTCTTTTGAGCACCCTCAGCTGTCACCTGTTTAACTCCTTCCTTTTTGATTGCTTTAAGGACTTAAGGGTTACAGGATTTGATGTTGCTGATACAAATGTGGTCTCAAACTCAGTTTTCATTTTTACCATTTTCTCATTAATTTCTTCCTTTTGTTTGAGTTTGGAACCTCTTTTGTACCAACAATCATCTGTAAGATGATTGAACAAACCACATACTTCACATGGTTTCTTCTTCATCTTAGGTTGATCATCAACTAAAGATGGTGAAGCAACAGAAGACTTGTTCTTCAATGCTTTGGAAGCATTGGTTGCTTTCTTGACAGCATCTTAGTAGTCTTCAAACTCTTTCTACTGCCAGTTTTCTTCTCTTCAGTACTGACAGCAGTTGAAGTTTGAACTTCAGGAGTTGAATCCTGCTCTCCAGTCCTTTCAGGACCTTCAGGATTGACTCCTGAGTTGATCAACTTATTGATCATGTGAATGTCAGCATTTGGACCATCAACATCAGCTGATAGGTTCAAAGAGGACTTGATACTGACTGCTACTTCTGATTGTGCTGTATCAGAAGGTAGATCACATGACTTTGGATTGGTTATCACTCTCACCATCAGATTCTACCTGCTCTTGGGGTAAAATCTGTAGGTGGAGCAGTGTGATTGTAACCAATTCCAAACTTCACATTTGAAGCAGATTGCTTACTAAGAAGCATTTCAAAACCTTTGCATGATTGTACCCATCTATCACACTCGACCTGGGTAACTGCAAGGGTTTCTTTGAGATCTTTGTACTTCTCTAGAAGTACATCTTCTCTAGCCTTATCATCAATTATTTTGCAATTCAGTTTATAAACCTCATCATTTTTATCTTTGAGCACAAACTCAAACTCAGCTTTGTTTTTGAAATTACTTGTTCTAGCTCAATGTCTTATTAATTAAAGCTACATTTGCTTCTCTAATGGAAGCAAATGCTGCTATGCATTGTTCAGAACATAATTTGGCTTTTGCCTCAGAGGATACCTGTGATACCTGAGGTGTAGAGGCATTGGAAGATGAAGTATCAGCAGACTCCAAAGCCATAAGAGCTAGATTCCCAAAGGGACTGTCACCACCATGTTGACCAGCACCTGAGAACAGTTGATCATGACCAGACAAGTCATGGTAAACTGCTAACTGCTCAGTCAACAACTCCTGGGGTGAAGAAGCTGTGTTGTTGAGATGAAGGTTGTTGATGAGATAGGGAAGGCTGAGGTTCTGGTAATGCATGAGGTTGTGGTGTCATAGGAACTTGAACTTGACTTGACTGTGGCATGTAATAACAAGGGTACTGATAAGGCATTTGACCCTGAGGAACAAAATATGCCGGAGATTGTTGTTGAGGATGATGACTAGATGTGACAGGATGTTGCCCTCTGTTTTGTTGACTGTTGCCAGGAAAAGTCACAAAGGGTGCAGTAGAGTTTGATCCAGTTGATCTACACTCTCTTGCAAAGTGTCCAAGCCGTTGGCATTTGTGACACCTCAACTTGCTCTTGTCAAAACCAACTTTGGTTTTGCCAGAGAGTCCTGGGAATTTTCTTCCAGTTCTTTTGTAGAACTTCTGAGATCTGATATTTATCAAGGCCATTTGGCTCAAAATATCCATCTCTTCTAAGTCATCATCAGCAATCCCCTTGAGATCATCCATAATGAAACATAAATTGTCATTATTACCTCCAGTAAACTGACCATCAACACTTACAAATGCAGAATTAGAAGTGCTCGAAGAGAAATTAATATGCTCATCATACTGGCATTCAGATGCAGCATATTCTGACTCATGACCCACCAAGGCAGTGTTGCCTTGATAAAGTCTTCAGTGAGCTTTCCAGATGAAGACAGCTTTCTCTTCTGTTCTATCTCTCTCTCAAATGAGTGAGCATTTCCCATGGAGTTGGGTGAGAGATAGTTTGTCCAAACTTGCACTGGAGCGTAGGACAATAGTATATGTGTCCCATCTCTCAGGCAGTGGATCTGAGAAATCTGTTATTCATCTGAATATTGGTGTATTCAAGTTTGACCATTTTTAGTTCAGAGATCAAACAAGAAAACCGCTCATATTGTTGAGTCAGTGTCTCACCCTTTCTATGAGAGAATGTCTCATATTGTTGGGCAAGAATTTCTCTATTATTTGCCAAGACCTCATCTCCTCCAAATTGTTCTTTCAAAGCAATCCAGAGGTCATGGGCAGTTTCATGATGCATTAGCCCAGAATAGATTTCATTGGGCAAAGCCATGGCCAGAATTCCATGGGCTTTTGCATCAATCTCAAGCAACTTTATCCTCATCTGTATTGCTCCCTCCTCTTCGGAACCATTTGATTGGTTTCCGGGTTATTCACCATAGGCTTGTGTGGACCATGTACCACAGATGTCCAACACCCTGCGCTGTTAACAGACAGGTGATGGAGCATACGTCTTTGCCATATGTTATACTCATTCCTAACCAGCATAGGAGGCTTGGTTGAGGAACCAGTATTGTGAGGATCATTGGAGGGAGTGGTCATTTTCAGTTCAAAAACAGTTTAGTTCAAAAAAAAATTTATGACAAACCACAACAAACTCAATGAGAACCAAGAGAAGATCTCAGGATGAATGAGCAGAAATACAGAAAAATTCAATCTCTATACCGTTTCTTGCAAAAACAAAAGCTAATTCAATCAAACTTGGATCTTGAATAGCAGTTTCAATGATCAATTATTAGATCGATCAATGATTAACCGGCTCTGATACCATTTGACAGGATCAGTGATCACAAGTTTGACGTATCAGAATATAAAGCGGCGGAATACAAACACGAATTAGACAAATTGTAGCAAGCAATCGATACTTGTAAGCGTTAAGATCGCATACATTATAGGGAGAGAATATGAATTTCTGATTTCAAGGAATGTTTATAGATGTAGAATATTTCTAATCGAATCAATTAACATTCCATTCAATTGCTCAATCACTCACAATTACAATAGGTTGTCACTCTTATATAGAGTGCAACAGTCACTGCTGTTATCACGGAAAGTGACAACTGGCAGATCCAATACAGAAATAACTAATTCTTAACAAACTACTGAAATGTTCACAACTACTGAGAACATATCAGCAAGTTAAGTACAAAATATAACTACTGAAACTACAACGACTGAAGAACAAGCTCTTCAGTCGTTTTACAAAACTACTGAAACATAAAACATAAAACTACTGATATCACAACTACTGAAGAAGTACTCTTCAGCAGTTGTGACAAACTACTGAGGCTTCAGTACTTGGTCTTCAGACTTTGACCTTCAGGCGATTCATCAGCTGATGACTTCAGTAGATATCATCAGCTGATGTCTTCAGTCTTTGTCTTCAGACTTTGTACATCAGTTGTTGATCTTCAGCACTTGTGAACTCTTCAGCTGTTGTACTTCAGTACTTTGGTCTTTCAGCTTCAGCACTTGTGTTCTTCAGCTGTTGTACTTCAGCACTTTGGTTCTTCAGCTGTTAAGGTCTTCAGCACTTGATCTTCAGCTGTTGAAGTCTTCAGCACTTGTCAAACTACTGATGAGGCTTTCAGCAGTTGTTGTGATACCGTGTGGGACTTAGAGATTTTCTGATCTTGGCTCATTGGTTCTTTTGGTCCAACAATCCTGCTGACGCAGCAATGTACTCAGCTTCTGCAGTTGAGACCGAGATTTGTCTATTTCTTACATTGCCATGAGACTAATCAAGGGCCTAAAAACTGACAATACCTGTGGTAGATTTTTTATCTTGACAACATCCCCCATAATCACTATGAGTATATCCATATAACTCGAAGTTTCCTTCATAAGAATATCATAACCCGAGAGATGGTTTTCCTTTGAGATATCTGAATATGCATTTGACAACAATAAGGTGAGATTCCTTCGGGTCTGATTGATACCTGGCATAGACACAAACAACATACATTATGTCAGGTCTAGATGCAGTTAAGTACATTAAGATCCAATCATCAATCTGTATAATGTTTGGTCTATTGATTTTCCTTTTGGATCAGGATCAATCATGGTGTTTATGTTAGTTGGAGTTCTAAGGATTGACAATCTTGCAGCTTGAATTTCTTCAACAACTTATTGACAAACTTTGCTTGATTAATAAAGATGCCGCCTGCAGATTGTGTAACTTGTAATCCGAGAAAGAAATTGATTTCTCCCATAGAACTCATCTGAAAACGAGATTTCATTATTTCTTCAAATTCTGAATAGTGTTTCTGACTGGTTGATCCAAAGATGATATCATCCATAAACACTTGTACATAAAGAAGTTTTAGATGCATCCTTCATGATGAATAAAGTAGGATCAATCTTTCCCTGTGTATATCCATGTTGGAGCAAGTGTTATGACAATGTTTCATACTAGATTCTTGGGGCTTGATATAGACCATATAGAGCTTTGCTAAGCTTGTACACACGATGAGGAAGTTCATCATCTCCATAACCTTGAGTTGCTTAACATACACATCATCGGTGATTGGTCCAACAAGAATGCAGCCTTAACATCCATTTGATACACTTTGAATTTCATATAAGAAGCATATGCTAGGAAGACCTAAATTGCTTCTAGTCTTGCAACTGGAGCAAATACTTCATCATAATCTACTCCTTCCTCCTAAATGTATCTTTGAGCTACTAATCGAGCTTTGTTTCGAATAATTATTCCTCTATCATTTGATTTGTTTCTGAATAACCATTTTATGCCAATGGCATTTCTCTCCTTCAGGTAAATCTACCAGATTCCACACTTCTTGTTTTCTGAATTGTAATAATTCCTCTTACATTGCTTCAATCCAACTATTGTCCTTCAAAGCCTCTGTAATGTTTTTATGGACCATTTAACAAAGAAAACATGAGTATAAACAAACATTTGCTTGTTTAGAGTGATGTCTCATTGTTCTTTCATTTAAAGGACCAATAATCTGAGAGATAGGATGTCTTTTGTGAATGCGAGTAGTTGGAATCTTTTCTTCTGTTGAACATTCACATCCAGATTAGATTGGTTCAGTTCGGAGAGCTGTTGCAATTAAGTTGAGGAATATGGAATACCATTTGGAACTTGAGTTGGAGAATTGACAAAGTAATTTAACTTGTCATTCACATCTATATCTCCGGATACAGATGAAGTTCCAAACTCAGGATGGTGAATTTTTGGACCATCATTAGGAATAGGTTAAGAATTATCAGAATCTTCAGGAACTTGTTGATGCTCAAGATTTTGTTGCTCACGATTCTCTGTAGAGAATAAAGGATCTCGTGCAAAAGAAAAATGAATAATCTGGGCTTGAATCATCCACATCATCTGAATCAGAATCTTCACTAAAAGTTCCAGATCTCCTGCTTGTTTCCCGTTAGCACATGAAGATTCAAACAGATTAGAATTAAATGAGTTTGTTATGAATCAAAATCAAATAACCACTTTGGACCATTTTCAACTTATGGAAAAGATTTTTCAAGGAATTTAACATTGAACGTTTCAATGATAACATTCTTCTTAGAGTTATAAACTCTATACGCTTTTAAAGCGGATGAATATCCAAGAAAAACCCATCATCAGATTTTGAATCAAACTTGCCAAGATGATCATTTGAATTAAAATTAATACAGGACATCCAAAAGATTTACGATAATAAATATGGGTTTCATACCAAACATTAACTCATAAGGAGTTTTCTGTTTGTCCTTAACCAACAAAGTGTGATTTTAAATAAATAGGCTGTTGATATTGCTTCATTCCACAATGTGATAGGAATCATTACATCAGCTAACATTGCTCAAGAAGCTTCAATCAAAGTTCTTTTCTCCTTTCTGCAACTTCATTTTGTTGTGGAGTTTGAGGAGCACTAAACTGAGGAGCTATTCTTTTTGCTGCACAAAAACTATCAATATTACCATTTTTAAATTCGGTTCCATTATCACTTCTGATTATTTTAACTTTTTGATCTAACTGATTTTCCACTTTAATGATAAACTCTTTTAAAAGATCAATTGTTTCAGATTTTGAATGAAGAAAGAAAACCCAAGTAAATCGTCTATAATCATCAATGATGACTAAATAGTATGATTTCTTTCTGATACTTTGTATGTTTACAGGACCAAATAGATCCATATGTAACATTTCTAACGGTTTTGAGTTTGAGTTTATTTGTTTGGTATTATAAGACGCTCTATGTTGTTTTCCTTTCAAGCATGCTTTGCAAAGGTCAGAAGTGGAGAACTTCTTTGAAGGGAATCCAATAACATGTTTTCCTGCTGCAAGCTTGTTCATGTTCATGAAATTTGAATGATCGAGACGTCTATGCCAAAGCTGGCTTTCATCATTAGATGCTCTGGTAATGAGTCAGGTTGTTTCTGTAGAGAGATCAACTTGTGACATGTCTAGTTTGTAAACATCTCTGTCATGCACAGCTTTGACAACAACCCACTCTTTGCTGATCTGAAACCTTGGCTTTAAAATATAACAAAAAGATCATCAAATAAAGTAGAGTAAGATTTATTGCATATTTATGAGACACTCAACAGATTGAAATTTAATTGTTCACAAAAGTTGACTTTGTCAAAACTTATTATTCCGTTAGATACCGTTCCTTCACGAGTTATCTTTCCTCCGGAATCTCCACCAAATGCCACATAAGTGCCATCTTTTTGTTTAAAATCTTGATGCAAGGCTTGATTTCCTGTCATGTGCGGGTTACACCCACTGTCAACATACCACGTGTTTACTGGTCTCCGTGGGCGCACCTACATGCAGGAACTTTAAGAAGAATTAGTAACCCAAGCCGAGATGGTCTTGGGCTTTCCAAATTTATCAATAATGGTAAACTGTTTGAAATGAAGTTTGTTTACGTCAGGTTTATTTTGAACTTTGTGATTTTCAAATCCTCTTTTGAAAACAGTTTGATTATCTTTTCTTTGTTTATTTTCAAAATATTAAATTTGTTTTCAAGCTCATCATCAAGAAATTTTAAACCATTGTTTGAAACATTATAAGAGTTTTTCTTGTTATATGTTTCATTGTATATTCTCACTGAGCATGGATTAAATTGTCTTTGATCATACTGTTGTGATCTGATATTATACAGATTGTCATAGTCTGAATTAATTCTTCTAGATGATCTAAAACCCAAAGAAGGTGATTTTGTTAATTTTGATATCCATTATAATATTTCTTTGAAACTTTGGATTAGGATATACTTGATTGTCAAAAACCTTTCTAGGTGAGTTTTTCTTGAAGAAATAATCATCTGTATTGTGATTTCTTTTATCACATAAAGCATAATATTTGTTAAAATAACAATCACTGTGTTGTAATTTGTCATATCATATGTGACATTATTTGTTAAAATAACACTCAGAATTTTTATGATTATACATTTCAGATATATCACAATAATTTTGAAGTTTTTGAAATAACATTTGCTTAATCAATGACGTAGATGCTACATCTGATTCTTGTTTGATTTTAGGAGTGGACTGATTAAGCTTTTGTTTTGTCGGTGTAAGTTTGGTCTTTTGATATTTAGGATTTGCCCTTTAACATGTTCACCATTATTTAACTCCTTAGATACAAATAGTTTTTGTACAGCGGAAGTCTTTGGACCTAAACCTGTTTTCAGATCAGAGTTAGATTTGATATTTGGTTTTGTTATTGTTTCAGATATAGTGTTCAAGTCAAAAGTTTCTGCTGTCACAAACTTCACAGGTTTAGTTTGACTTGTTTTGTTTATTGTTCATACTTATAGGAGTTTATTTTCTTCTCCTTTGATTTCTTGATGATTTCTTAGGAGTTTGTGTCTTAATTGAATCTTGAGAAGATTCATTTTCACACTTTTTAATTTGAGTTAATTCATTTTAGCTTGAATCATCAAAACATGATGTCTGATTTTTCTTGGTATTTTCTTTTCAGTTTAAGCTTGATCTTATTACCTTTATTAATTTCTTGATCAGTTTGGCACTTCTCAATGACACATTCACCTTTTGAAATGAATAGCTTTTTGTTCTTTAGACGAAGTTCATATGATTTTACTTTGATTGGATGACCATTTTTAATCTTTTCTGAGTCATTCTCCTTGAATATTTGAATGTTTACTATTTCAATTTCAATTTCAGCATTTTCTTGATCAATCTTCTTTTTCTCTTGAAATTCTTTAAGTTTGGCCTTGTTTTCTAGAGAATGATCATGAGTGTTGAAGCTTTCTGGTAAGATTTTAGATATTGATTCAGGCATAGGTTCATGTGTGAAACCTAATTCTAATTTATCTTTATCTTTTCTTCCATTTACTAGTTGCTCAACCTTGTCTTTGAGCTTTTTACTTTTGCCAAATCAACTTGAGTTACAAGATGTGCTACTTTTTCTTGCTCAAGTGACTTTGTCATTTCTTCAAGTGTTTTCTTAACTATTTCAAGTTCTTTTAGAGTTTTATTCCAACTTGCTTGAAGTGACATTATTTTCTCATCAGCAACTTTATGATCATCTTTTAGTTTTCTGTGCATTGATTCTTCTTGTTTTAATTTGTCACATATTTTGAACGAGTAATTTCTATAATGTTCAACATGCGCAAAACACTCTTTTGTGCATAGTTTTTCTCTTACTTCAGTTGAAATTTCAGGATATTGATTTGAGGACTCAGTGTCAGAAGCAATTTTACAACCTTTGGTTGTTTAGACTTTGCCATAAGTGCAACTTCTTCCTCCTTTGGAATCGACTTGTCTCTCCAGTCATAATCTGTCTCATTTTCTGATTCATAAGTTTTTAGATCCTTGTCTTCAGACCATTCTTCATTTATTTCTGAAATCAATGCTAAACTTGAATTAAGATCAAAAGTAAATTGTTCAGCATATGCACTCAAGTCATAACCATCTTTTATGCTTACAACCAGTGTTTTCTTTGGTTCTTTAGCTGATTTTTGTTCATCTTTTAAATTAGGCATAGGCAGACTCTGATATGCTTTCTGGAATGTCTTTTGATTTTGATGTTGATGTCTCTGATTATTTGAACTGCTTTGATCATTTCCACTTTGAGTTCTTGGAGCTTTACATTCTCTTGAGAAATGACCATAATTATTGCAGTTGAAACATCTTGATTTTGATTTGTCAAAACCAACTATTTTGTTGGCACTGGGCTTGTAGTTCCTATTGACATATGAGTGCTTTTGTGTTCCGTAAGCAATTATCACCATTTGCCAATTCAAGTCCATTTCTTCTGCATCATCAGGATCCATCTTAAATAACTCTTGCAAAATCAAATCAAATTGAGTTAGATGACTACCCTGGGAAGCTTGGAAGCTTGCCATAAAAGTTGTAAAAGCAGTTTTGGACTCTTCATCTTGCAATAGGATATTTATAACATCTTTAACTTTGCTAGGATTAGTAGAGTTAGAAGATGGATTCTCATTGTGAGGTTTAAGCATAGTAGACTTTGGAGGAAGGACTGTTGTTGTTGTGGCTGAGTTGAATAGACTGGGGTACTTGTAAAAAATCAAACTCCCACAAATAGATCAACCTCATCTTCAGGAGTAGCATCATTCTTGGCAAGAAAGGCATTTTCAACAGTGTTTGCTGAAGAAGCAACATACTTATACTGTGAGGTTGAAGCAGATCTGTCATTATTCTTGAACTCTCATCAATTTCTACAGATTCAATCTTTGCTATAAGAAGATCAAGATCCATAAGAAATCTTTTAGTGTGCTTTAGCAGGGTTACACTTTGTTTCCATGAGGATGGAAGAGCATTCAAGAGGCTGTCATTTAAATCTTTAAGATCATTTTTGATTTCTAAAGTTGACATTTTCGATGTGAGTTGAACATATATATTCATCATATGATTTATTGTTTCTCCTGATATGTGCTCAAAAAGTTCAAGTTGTCTCTTCAACTTTTGTCTTTTGAGATCTTGGATTTCTTTACCTCCATTATAGATGACTTTCAAAACTTTTCAAAGCTTTATATATTGTATAACCAGTTTGATAGTTCTCCAATCTTGAAAGTAATTCTAATGGTAACCCTTTACACATAAGAGAGTAAGTCTTAACATCATTCTTCACCTTCTTTAAGTCATCACCAATTAAGCCATCTTCAGGATATGGTTCTTGAGTTTCTTTAGTATAAACAATTCCTCTATCAGGACCATCTGAGGTGATTGGAATGTGAGGTCCTTTTCAGTTGACTTCCATAGATCAGTGTCAATTGAGTTCAAATGATGTTATAATCTGAGTGACCAATTTTTAAAATCAGCTATATTCTTTAGCTTTGGTACTTTGTTTTCTAAATCTTTAGGCTTAGCCATGATAAGTTTTTGATTCAAGAAAATATACTATTTTTGATGTTTTATTTTTGAAACGAAATAAAGAAATAAACATATTTTTGGATTTTTTGAATTTTTAAAAAAAAATTCTAAGTGTTACATGATAAGTCTGAATTAGAAACACCTGAACAGTAGTGATGCGCCTGCACAGTGATGAAATGTCTAAAGTAGAGAAACTCCCTAACTTGCTTTGCAAGTGTAGAACGCCTAGAATAGTTGTCAAACGCCTAAACAGTTGTCAAACCCCCAAACAGTGTTAATGCGCTTGAATAGTTCCAAAGCGCCTGGGACTTTGACTTCTGAAAAACATCTGAATCAGTGCTAATGGACCCACATAGTGTCAAAGCTGCTACTCTAAAAATGCCTAAACAGTGTTAAAGCGTTTGAACAGTGTTCATGCGCCTAAACACTTAGATAATTTTCAGATGATTTTAACACCTCAAACCATGATTGCAAAACTAGGCGCTCTCTAGTCGGTCAAGCGGGGAGTTGAGAGTACTCGGCCTAGGGGAGAGTACTGGGGGAGTACTTGGACATGTAAAATTATAAAGAAATTAATTTTGGGAAATTAAATATGTGTCAAATAACGTAAATTTACTTATATTTATAACAAAATACATGAAAATGTATTTATTCTTTGATATAATAGGCATAGAAATTATGTCTTACTTTTGTTAAAGTCAAACTCGGCCAGAGTTGGCCTACTATATCTAAATTTGGGCAAGGTTGATTGTGTATGATCGATTACGTGTAATTATGCGGAGCTGAAGAAATCGCCTAGGCAACCTACCTTGGATTGATTACTCGGAGAGTACTCGGCCTTGTAGACCTTGTTTTACAACCATTCCTCAAACGCCTAATTCATAACAACCTGATCTTAACCAATTTTCCAAAAACTTGATAAAATGATCTGAAACTCTTCAATCAAGTCACAATAACACCGATTAACAATCCTTTAACTTCATATCTTCCAATTAACAACAATTGAGACTTGATTTTGCAAAAATCAGTGTGCGAATATGAAGAACTGTTCGAACATTGATTTGTTGAAGTAAATTCACTCAATTGAGATTCTAATAATGTTTCTAGTGATGAAACACAATTAAATCATCAATTAATTGCACAATTGCGATCAAATCACATATTCAAGTAATCAAAAATGCTGAAAAAGTCGTTTTTGAACTTCAATCACTGAACAGAAAGCTCTAATACCATTTGATAGGTTCAAGTGGATCGATCTATGATTGATATCAAGCAAATAACAATAATATAAATAATGTAATCAAACAAACAAATATCAGAAAATTCATAGAGTTTTCATTGATATTAGCTGGATTACAAAGTGCAAATTGAGAGAAATATTAAAATGTTCGTTACCTGCACATACATAGTAATCCTATTTATACTAATAATCAAGAAAACAAAAAGGAACATATATTTACACAAGTCCCTAATCTATGACAAAACTTATCTACAAACAAAAATGCTAATCTTTCTAAAGACAAAACTTATGTTCTGATTTCTTTTTGCATGAGCACTTCTTCAACTCACCTCCGGGTAGTCTTCCTTGTTACTCGAATAAGTCGTTCAAGGATTAAATGTTGCTATTTTTGTTGATACATGTATGTCCCTAGATCATGATATGAAATGTAATAGATCTTGTTTATCTGATTTTGATGTAATTTGATCTGATTAATGAAATAATATTGATTGTTTGTGATTTGTAATGACTAATATTTCATTAATGAGTAGATATTGAATTGGTTAATTAGGATAGTAGTTGTGTGAATGGTTACACATAATGTTTATTAATTAAAACATTCAAACTTAACATAATGAAGTTCTCATGCGAATGGCCCATACGAATAGATCACACGCATGAATAACTTCATACGATTGACTCAGTCGCACGACTGAACCAGGAGACTGGATCAGTCGTATGATTGACACATAAGATTGACTCAGTCGCACGACTGAACACTCAATTGTGCAGATGGATCAACCGCATGGTTCAATCGCACGACTGAACCATGCTTATGGTCCAGTCGCCCGAATGAACAATACTAACCTATAAATACAATCTAATTCATGAAAAACGAAGAGCATTCATTCACTACGATTCCAGACATACCCTAGACGTCGTGAAGCCTCCCAATTCGTTCTCCAAGTTCATAGAACACATTAGATCGATTTCCAATCGATTTCTAACGTTAGTTTCAATTCTTTATTGATTCTTCGTGTGTTCTCACTGATTGGATCGCCAATCAAATAGGATTCCGCACTATTTGATTTGGTTTACACGCTAATCACTAGGTATTTCGTTCAAATACCAGGTCCTAACAAGTGGTATCAGAGCTTTGGCTCTTGATTACGTGTGATTCAATCAAGATTGATAAAAAGTTTGTGTTTTTGCACTAAAAACGCAATCTTTTGTGTCAAAAGTGATCTTGGACGTTCCGTGCTCATCAAAGTTTGGTCTCTACGGACTTAGGCGATTAGACCTTGCGAAATTTTGAATCTTTACGGCTAAAACACGTTTAACCTAGAAATTTTCGCAAAATAGCAGCTTCACTCGCACGAGTGAGCCATTCGCACGACTGGACCTCATTCGCATTGCTCAGACGCACGATTGGACCTCGTCGCATCTCCATTTGTACGATTGAACCATTCGTTCATAGTGTTCATACGCGTCAGCTTTATTCGCATGACTGAACCGATCACTTAGTTCAGCCGCACGATTGAACCAATCGCATAGTTCATTCGGACGGATAGCCCAATCGCATCCTTCAGTCACACCAGTTGACAGTTTGTTTTAGTAGACTTAAACTTATTCGCCATGGAAGATCAAATGTCAACATTTACTGCTGGGAAGGACTCTAGGATCCAGAACCTGCTGTTACTTGAGAGTGAGGTGGGTAATCATAATAAACCACCAAAACTTTTAACATTAGATAAGTTTCCCCACTGGAAACAACGTTTTGAGATCTACCTCAATGGAGTGGATCCGAATCTAAGGGAAGCTATCGAGATTGGGTATAGTACGTCGGTGGGAGCCGATGGAGTAAAGCTAACCTTAGGAGGGATGACAGACGCGCAGAAAGTTAAATATAATGGAGAGAAGAGGGTTTATGCAATGATTACACAGTCTATCCCTAAAGACATTTTTCACCAGTACTCAGAGAATAAGCAGTCCAAGAAACTATGGGATGAGGTGGAAAAGAGGTACGACGGGAATGCTTCGTTGAAGGCAATCAAGGCTAAGGAGTAAAAGGAGGAATTCGATAACTTCTCATCGATGGGAAACGAGAGTTTGGACGATGTTATAGATAGAATCTACCATCTGATGAGTGAACTGTATACACATGGGGTGGCTACTACCATGGAAGAGAAAGTTACTAACTTTGCAGACGGATTGCCGGAGAAGTGGGCTTCATTCGTGTCTAACCTGAGACAGAATGGAATGCTGCCAAAGCTGGATATAAAT
This sequence comes from Flaveria trinervia, assembly GCA_025506515.1. Lineage (NCBI taxonomy): Eukaryota > Viridiplantae > Streptophyta > Magnoliopsida > Asterales > Asteraceae > Flaveria > Flaveria trinervia. The sequence continues at coordinate 85,932,280 of CM046450.1, forward strand.
GACTTCATTCTAAAGCTGCGAGAAGAAGCACTTAGGAGCAAGTACAGAGCTCAAAAGTCTTCGTATTCTCAGAATCCAGCTTTGTACAATGCCATACCTCAAGCTAAGACATCTGGAGCACCTCTCCAGACTGCATTGGTGTCTAGCTCATCGGGTCCTTCACATGCTTCTCCATCAGGATCAGACACGTCGGAGTCTTCTTGTACCCATCATATCGTATCTGAAACAAAAGCTACTAGACTGAATACCGAGAACCTCGGTAATGTGACGGCAGAAGTAGCTCGAGAACACATGGATCTTTTGGCTGCAGTGGTTCATTCTTATGATGGACTTGTTGTTGGGAAGATTGGAAATTGCCATTTGGCAGACGAGGACTACGAGCAGGTGGACGAAATGGAGCTTGAGAGAATGGACATAATGTGGGCCTTAGCTAGTGCTGTACGGAGGGCGAAGAAGTTTGTGAAAAAGACCAGACAAAACTTGGTAGCTACTAAGGATACCACATTTGGCTTTGACAAGAGCAAAGTGACCTGCTTTAACTGTGGAGAGAATGGGCACTTCAAGAGAGAATGTTTTAAGCCAAAGAAGACGGGTAATGGGAACCCATTCTCGTCCTTCACTCGTCAAGACAAGCAAGCTACTAGTTCTACTTCATCAAGCAAGGATCCAAAAGCCTTGACTGCTCATGATGATGAAGGACAGGACTGGAGCTTTAGGTTTGTCTCTCCAGGGGAATCAAACATTGCAAGTGTAGAAGACATTGACGATGATTCTGCGAGTGAAGGAGATCTAGCAGTTGAGATAGCGATGTCAAATATTGAAGAGACAACTGCAACTGAGGTCAGCTACAAGCCTAAAGAGGAGACTACCACAGCAAAGACCGAAAAGACAGAATCACCAGAACAAGAGACATCTGATGCTGCGTTGATGGCTAACTCTTCTGAACCAACTCAGGTAAGTACCACTGACCAAATGTTTGATAATCATGCTTGTTCTAATTGTAATACTTTTAGAAATAGCATGGATGAGAAATTTGCTAGGTTATTAGATCATAATGATAACTTAGTAAAAGATTTGCAACTGTGCACTGAGGCTAATAGAGTATTAAAACAAAATGAGCATAGTTACAAAGAAAAGATAGACCTTTTGACTAAACAGCTTAGGGAAACCGAAGTAGTTGCATTTAACCAAGCTAATGACATTAGGTACTATCTAAACTCCCTAGAAGACAGTTCTAGAAGTAGAAGTAAACTCATTAAAATAGAAACTGCACAGTTGGACAAGTTCATCACACATTGTCCAACACTTATTGAGAGAAAGAAACAATGGGGAGGGTTTGGGTTACAAAGTGGTTTCACCACCATCTGAGACCTTGATGACACTAAGAGTAGACCTGTAAATGACAATCCCATCAAGGATCATGTGGTGTCTACTTCTCTTGTTAGTGATCCAGATTCCTCATGCTCAACCATTGACTCTGGAAACAAACAAAAGGAGGCCACGTCAAAGGCTAAGGGTAAATTGCCTTGTGCTAATCTAGAAAAAAAGTTTGAAAAGTTTAACTTAAAGTCAGGGTCAAACAGAGTGAAATCAGATCCTAACAGGACTTCAAATAGTCAAAAACCAGTTAACCAAAAGGAAAAAGATATTAAACAAGTTAAAACAGTTAACTCTGTTAAACAAGGAAAAACATCAAAAGAACCAGAGTGTCACACACGTCTCCACAAAGAAAGTTTAATCATAAAGTTGATAGCAGGTCATGCTACAACTGTGGAGAATGTGGACACATTGCTTCCTATTGCTTTCTTTATCAGACATCTAGGAAAAAGATTGAACTTCAGGACCCAAAACCTAGGTCTTCTAAGAGGAGTTCTTTAACTCCACCTAGAAGAACTAGTGCACATAAAGTTCAACCTGTTAGCCAGTCGACTGTGTATCACAAATAGGTTGCACAAATCTGACTTAGGGAAAAAGAAGTCAACCTCTGTGTCTGATGATGATGACAAGAAGGAACCTGGGCCACCCTCACCCTCTAAGGGTCAATGGGTTGAATTTATGATGTGTGATGCCTCTGGGAAACCCAAGCCAGTAAACGCTTGGGTTCCTAACCTAAACTAATCCTTTACATTGTATGTGCAGGGTGTTCGCTACTGTGCTGAAACTAACATGTGGATTATAGACAGCGGAGCATCCAGGCACATGACAGCAAATAGGGCTCTTTTATCTAACGTCAAGCAAATAAAAGGAGGGCATGTTTCGTTTGCTGGAAACAAGGGAGGATATATCACAGCTCAGGGAGAAGTGGGAAATCAGAAAGTTAAGTTTGATAAGGTGAACTACGTTCAACAACTTCAAAATAACTTACTTTCTGTTTCCCAAATCTACGATAAGGGATTTAAAGTCATCTTCGACAACAAGAAGTGTTACGTGCTCAAGAAAGATTACATGATCCCAGAAGACCAAGTTTTGATGACTGATTCAAGATATAAAGACCTTTATATTTTGGATGTGTCAACAGCTGCTACAACGGATCATGAGGTTCAGTGTTTTCTATCTAAATCTACTGAGAAGGATTCCATCTCCTGGCATAGGAGAATGGGACATATTAGTCAAAGGAAGATGAATCACTTGATTCAGAAGGATCTGGTGAGAGGAGTTAATGTCAAGAACTTCAACTTCCTGATTTTTGTGTCGCTTGCAAGAAAGGCAAACAGACGAAGAAGTCTCATAAGGAAAAGAAAGTTCATTCAATAGAATTTCCTCTTGAACTTCTTCACATGGATCTGTTTGGTCCAGTCAGTACAAAGAGCATAGCAGGCGACTTGTACTGTTTTGTGGTTACTGATGACTACTCAAGGTTATCTGGGTAATGTTTCTGAAGTCCAAATCAGAAACATTTGAGTCATTCAAGGAGTTAGTAACCACACTGGAATCTCTCTACAAGTGAAGGTTAGACAAGTACGCTCAGACAAGGGACGGAATTCAAGAACCAGTGGATTGAGGCTTACTGCAAGGAAAAGGGAATTGTACATCAATTCACTTCTGCCTACACGCCTCATATGAATGGTGTTGCTGAGCGAAAGAACAGAAGCTTGATTGAGACAGCACGGACTATGCTGGCAGACTGAAATTGCCTATCCAATTTGGAATGAGGCAGTTGCTAATGCATGTTGTACACTGAATCGAGTTCTGATTGTCAAGCATCACAGCAGCAAGACATGTACGAGCTACTACAAAGACGCAAACCGAATCTGGAGTATCGAACCATTTGGCGCCACGTGCAACACTTCTGAAGAAAACACAAGAAGGTAAATTCAGCGAGAAGGTGGATGAAGGAATCTTCCTAGGTACAACATTCCGAACAAGAGGGTTTACAACAACTCAACGGGTCTAGTAGAAGTGTGGTGTAATGTTGACGTTCGGCGATATACCACACACCTACTGGCAAAGGACCCGCCTATTTCTTCGACTATGATGGATTCTTCAAGTCCTTCAACATCTCTCTCTCTCCCTCGAATGACGAGTTAGCTACACAGACGATGTATGATATCTTGAATACACCAACATAAGCTCACTGGGGGTCATCTACTCAATCAGGGGGAGTAGTCGATGACAGTGACTCCTCTCTGAAGATGAAGCTGAAGAAGATGACCAGAACAGTCAGGAGGAATAGGTTCCAGTTCCTGAAAGTCCACAAGCATCTACCAGTGATGTACCTTCGACTTCGGAGCCTCAAACTCCAACTACCTTAGCTGCAGAACCAAATGTTCATAATCTTGGCTCTGAGGTAGCTGTTCCTACTACTCCAAGATCACGACTAAACGTCTATCATCCCCTAAACAATGTCATTGGGATGTCAGATCAGGAGTACAAACCCGAAATCAGCTATACTCAGCTGATTACGCCTCAGTTATGGAAAAGGGATATATTCATGATGGTGCTTATCGGTGTTTTGTCTCACAGTTTGAGCCAAAATACGTCAGTGATGCACTAAATGATGGGGCGTGGGTGAGTGCCATGCAAAAAGAACTTCTTCAGTTCAAGAAGTTAGGTGTATGGACTCTGGTTGATAGACCTAAAGGTGCTAAGGTCATTGGCACCAAATGGGTTTTAAAAAGCAAGAAAGATGACCAAGGAGTCATTATCAGGAACAAGGCTCGATTGGTGGTTCAAGGATTTCGCCAAGTCGAGGGAATTGACTACAATGAAGTGTTTGCACCCGTGGCACGGATGGAAGCCATTCGCATCTTCCTTGCCTATGCATCGTACATGAAGATTAAAGTCTACCATTAGATGTGAAGAGTGCATTCCTTCATGGGGAAATCAGAGACACAGTCTATGTCAGTCAATCCGAGGGATTTGAAGATCCTTATCATCGGGATAGAGTTTACAAACTCGACAAGGCTTTATACGGGCTTCATCAAGCTCCACCAGCTTGGTATGAGAAACTCTCGACTCATCTTGAGAAACACGGCTTTCGCAGGGGAGTCATTGACTGCACACTGTTCATCAAAGAAAAAAATGGCGACCTACTGCTTATACAGATCTATGTCGATGACATAATCTTCTGTTCAAAGAACGAAGAGTTATGCAAAGAATTTGAAGCAGATATGAAGAAAGAATTTGAGATGAGTGCTATGGGGGAGATGAAGTTCTTTCTCGGGTTACAGGTGGATCAGACTCCAAATGGGATACTTCTACATCAGACCAAGTATGTAGGAGACATTCTCAGTCGTTTTGACATGGAGAATGCTTCTTCTACTAGGACTCCACTTGCTACGAATCATGATATAGCACCTGATGAAAATGGAGATCTTGTAGATGCCACAATGTACCGAGGAATGATTGGATCCCTCATGTATGTCACTGCCTCAAGACCTGATATCATGTATGCTACATGTTTATGTTCTAGATATCAGGCTAAGCCTAAGGTCAACCATCTGATCGGGGTCAAGAGGATATTTCGTTATCTGAAGGGTACACCCACACTTGGGTTGTGGTATCCTCAAGATGATGACTTTGAGCTCACGGCGTATAGTGACTAGGATTACGGGGGCTGTAAGATGAATTACAAGTCTACATCAGCAGGGTGTCAATTCTTTGGGAGAAGATTAGTTACCTGGCAGTGTAAGAAGTAGACATCGGTTGCATTATCAACCTGTGAAGCCGAATACGTTGCTGCTGCAAGTTGCTGTTCACAAATCATCTGGATTCAACAGCAAATGTGGGATTACGGTTAAAGTTTTCTCTACTCCTATTTTTTTTGATAACTCTGCCGCAATTGTAGTAACTAAAAATCCGGTCCAACATCCAAAGACCAAACATATCGGTATTTAATACCATTTCATAAGAGATTGTTTTGAAAAGAAGTTAATTGATATGGCAAAAGTTAATACGGATTTTCAACGCGCTAACCTCTATACTAAAGCCTTTGATAAACCACGTTTTCAATATCCGCTAGAGGTCAACGGCGTTAAAAAGCAAAGTGATGTTATTCATAATGATGATCATGTGTGGTCCGATGGTAGCTTAGTAATTCTTTCATTTTATTTCAGTTTAGTCCGTTTTAAATTTAAACTCATGGTATTCTGCTGTTTATTAAAATCCTAAAATATTATACCAGTTATGATGTTAGTATTTTAGGGGGAGAATAAGTCAGCAAGTCACATTACTATTATTAAAATAAAAAATAAAAAAAACGAGAGAGAAGGAGTGGAAAGCTATATAAGGTAGATCGTATCTGTGATACCGATTCAAACCCTTTGGAATATGATAGTACACAGGAATAAATCAAGAGGGACTTTAAAATTTTAATTTAGAAAGATGCAAAAATTTAAAGTATAAGTCTGTGTAGTCTAAGCAATACAAAAAGGGAAGATGATAGAAAAACTAGTAACTATGAAGGTAACGCACAGAGACTAGACCTAGAGTTGCTAGATCACAAATGATATGTCGGTAGATTCAGCACAATAGATGAGAAGACCTGACTGGTGATTTCAAGATCAAACTAAGTTGTTCAACTGATTGTGGGCTTCCATCGTATCACTGGTTAACACTAACAATATTCCAATAAGGGGTAATGAGCTTGTAAACCCCACAAATGTGTGCGGATGACCATAAATAGAGCAAAGCACAAAAAAATGAAAGAAAAATGCTATCAAGCTACTGACTTATGTTTTGGGTGCATTTTGTGAAAAATAAAATCAAGCTACTCTAACAAGGAGATAGGTTGTGTGCCTCTCTGTTGTGCGATGGCACTAACCTGAGGATAAGCATAACCTAGATATTCTAGAATTCATTGTTGTTTGCTGCCTCTCTGCTGTGCGATGGCACTGACCTGAGGATTAGCTTCTCTTTGAAATGTCTAAGAATAGTCTCTTCTTGTAAAAATACTTGTAGACCACTCAAAAGCTCCTGAGGAATGTTATACCATATAAGTGTGGGATCCACAAATGTTAGTTGAAATATTTAAACCTAAACCTATCGCCAGTCGTGTCAAAAGTCTGTGTATGGATTTAAGAGGACAAATACTGACAATTATTGTGGCTGCAATTCTTGAAAGTTCAAATCAATGTGGTAATCTAATAGTTCCAGTATGATTTCCTAAAAGTTGCTAACGACTCTGGATGAAAACCAAGAATAGAGCATCAAAAGATTTTGACAACAAGTCCCAAATGAATTGACTTGCCTGTATGATTCCAAAATTGAATTGGTCCAGGTGTGGAAATCTAAGTTGAAGCTGCCTATTCCAGAACCAAATCCCGTAGATTTCTATCTTAGGATTTATCTCTCACAAAAAAAACAAGTCTTATTTTTGGTACGTTAGTTTACTTTTTATTCACTTAGTCTTTTGATTTTGTTTGTTTGCCGGACTACATCATGAAAATAGATAAGGGATTAACTCACTAAAAGGTTCATGTCTGAGATGACCACATGAATTCTCAAGTTTACAGCAGTCACGTCTGAGGTGACAAAGTGTTTAAAAGAATCATGTCTGAGGTGACTAAATTGGTTAAAATGATCATGTCTGATGATCAAAAACACTCATAATGTTTATTTCAAAAGTTAAAAGGGTCTTAAAAGTAAAATGTTCAAAATGGTAGAACATTCACTAAGTGTGACACATTCTCACGATTGGACCATGAATATGGACAACCATGCGAATGGATCCCATTCGCACGACTGGACATGAATTTAGTCATTCCCCAAATGGCGTATAAGAATGATCCATTCGACCGAATGACAGGGTGCGAATGAGTCAGTCACCCGACTGAGACTCAGTCGGTTAACTGAGGGTGCGAATGAAAGAGCACGAATGAGTCAGTCGACCGACTGAGACTCAATCGGCCGACTGACTGAGCAAATCACACGACTGAACCTCAGTCGCCCGAATGAACTGAGCGAATGAGGCCAGTCGGCCGATTGAACTTCGGTTTAGTATTTAAAGGGCCTCAGTCGATCACGTTGTACTCATCACTCTCATCGCACCCAAATCGCATTTCTTCCCGTTACTCTGCCAAAATTTCTAGAGATCTTGTGTTCACATTGCTGTTGATTCTCTCACGCTCGATTGACGATTATACAGGTCATTACAGTTAATATTACCGAAATCAAGAAATCAGAAGATCTGAATCCAAATATGTGATATTCGAATGAAACAAGAACCGGACTGAAAAATGCCCTAATAACCTACAGAAACTTAGCAAAATGTTAAAATGAGTTTAATAGGTTATTAGTGACATGATGGCGAGTCTAATGGACCATTAAACCATGTTAACTTGCTTGAATTGGTCAAGATTCGAACCGCAAGCGACTGAACGTGGGACAAGCGACCGGTCGTCCGGATGAACTCTAATCGCACGATTGAATCTTGCGATTGGGTCAATCGGCCGAATGAACCATGCGAATGAGTTCAGTCGGCCGACCCCACCCAATCGCAGACTCAGTCAGCAGATTGAACTCATTGCATGTCTCATTCACCCGAACGAGCTCAGTCGCACGAAAGAAAAGAAAAAGACTGACTCCAGTCGCATGATTCATTCGCACGAATGAATCAGAATGAATTTAAACATTACACTTAGAACTGAATTTTGATGTATTATGTACTAATGATTCTGTGTCTTGTGTTTCAGAAAAATGGCTGATAGATGGTCCATTAACCCAAGCACAACATATGTGCTCACTTGGATCATACTACTCGGAACGGGGCCGAGTTCACAGAGATTATAGCCTTCCTTAGACTCTCCCAGATACATAAGGCTATATCTACACCTTGCACGCCCTACAGGTCATTACACCAGGCATTCTGGAGAATGCCTCAGTTGATCGCTCTCGTGAGCCGTACAGTACATACGGCTCCATTCTGGGTCAGGATATCAAGGTTACTGCTGCTGATTTCCAGAAAGTTCTTGAACTTGGGGACAATAAGAATCCCCTACCAAATTACATCCACTGACTGTAAGGGGCTGCTTCCTCAGAATCAAGTACGCGGGGGACATAAACTCGGGTGTGCTCAATAAGAGCAACCGTTCCCTCAGTACAAATACTTGGCACATGTGATTCTGAAGTGCATTGCTTCGAGGAGGGATGGGTTCGATGATCTATCAGATCAGATTCAAAATGCCTTCGTGGCACTGGTGCTGAACCACCCTTTCAGCTTCACGAGTATGATCTTTTCCTATCTGATAGAGAACCTGGAGCAAAACGGAAGGAAGGATTCTGTATGTACCCCAGGTTTCTACAGCTAATCTTCAATGACAAGCTGCCACTTCTCCCAAAGGAGAGTCATGATGTAGTTACTTTGGAAATTATGGATGACATGACCTTGGGTCAAATGAGGGTGTATAGGGGCAAACAAGTGAAGCCCCTAGTGAAGAGGTTGATTGGCCATTTGGCAAACGTGAACTATGTGGCGCGGGGAAGACGAAAATGGCGTCATGATGACAGTGACTCTGATTCTGAACCTATAGGTCTACCAGTTGATGACGATGATGATGACGATAGTGGTGATGGTGGAGATACAGGCCCCATTCTATCTAGGGCCACTACCACTGATATACCATCTCCACCATCCACCCACGATGGAACCGAGTCTGTTGGTTTCCATTAGGATTTTGTTCCTGATGAGAGGGAAGAGGAGTCGGAAGAGGAGCCCTTAACACGGAGTGTGGGAAGCAAGGTTGTTCCCTCGGAACATGGGCTAAGGGTGGTTGGTGAACACCCACGAGACTCAGGAGAGACAGCCACGGATCCGAGTTATTACCGGAGCCAGCTAGCAGGGTTGTAGGGGGAGCATCCACCTCAACGGGAATGAAGAGGAAAAGGATGGCTCAACCCCATGGCCAAAAGAAGAAAAATACGTCTCACCTTTGTTACCTCCACAACCACATCTGCCACCACCACTACCACTTCCACAAGCATACCATCCACCACCATAGCCACCACATCTGCCACCACCACAACCACTTCCACAGCCCCAACCACCACAGCTACTACTAACACCACCACACCTCCCACCACTAACAGATTCCATCTACCACCATATCTTTCACTCCCACATCACCTCCACTACTTCATAGACCCATCTTCATACAGCAACCACCACCACTGCTACCCCCCACTGGATCCTCAGCCCATCCATCTCATCCATATGTATCACCTCTACCTCCATTAGGGTAGAGGAACAGCTGTCTGCGCTCAACGGGATGGTGATGCGCCTATTAGCAGCAGATGAGGAGAAGGTGGCTCAGATCCGTCAGCTTGCTGATCTTACTACTGCTCAGTCTCACCAGATAGAAAAGCAGGCTAGAGTGATAAAGGAGTAGGCCCAACAGATGGCTGCTCAGAGCCTTGAGATAGCCCAACTCCAAGCACAGAGTGTCACATCAAACAAGAAGATAAAGGAGTTGGAGAGGCGAGAAGAAACAATCATGTTAAAGTTAAAGGGATCTAAGGAAGAGCCCTTGAAGATCAAAGAAGAGACAGAGATGATGATGATGATGAAGTGATGATGAGGATAATGAGACAGAGAGGATGAGGGGACAGAAGAAGAAAGGACAGAGGAGAAGGATGATGATGATACATCAGGAGGAGATGTAGCTGCATCATCCCTCTGCTTCAGGTCAAGAAAGGAGGTCCAAGAACATACAAGACCAACCAGCTTCTTCCTCGGCTCCACCAAGTGACGAGACGATGATACAGGATGAAAGTAAAGATTAGATGTTTATGTACTAAATTACTTTTGTATTTGAATCATGTATTGAAATCTATGTATTTAATGTTTAAATTCAGTTTAACGCATTTCTGTTTTGATGAATTACTAATGGTTGATATGTTGAATGTGTAAATCAAACAGATCCAAATTACCAAAGGGATGAGTTTGATGTTGCTCCGCTTCAGCAGGTCAAGACTCAGCTAACAATGATTCTTGATCTGCAAGGGATCGTAAGGAGGTCGGTGAGTTATACCCCTGAAGAAGGGGAAATAATTCACTACCTATCAAACGAGCAACTCGCAAAAATTTTCAAGCTCAATCCAGATGAGATAGTGAAGAATGCTCCGACATGCGACTCGATTAGTGACGAAGAGCTCAACGAAGTTGATGAAATCGAGATTGAATATGTCACTGCCGAGCACTACCCTCAGTACGCTGACAATGAGGGAAATGTGGTCCCCAATCTGGGTGAATCCCTCGTCAGCAATACTTTTGAGGTGTTAGACAAGATGGAGCTAGAGTCGGAGAAAGTAGAGGAAATGGCCCAAGCCTCAATTGATGATGTAGATATTTGAAAGGATGAGTGGGTTATGTGTTTTGAAGAATTTAGAGCCCAACGCACTGCACCGAAACAGGATGCCTACACCAAACTCTACAGAGTCAAGAAACATCATAAGGTGACGGGCAGGATCATAGCGTGGGCGTATTTTGAGGATCTTAATGTATATGCAGTTAAGAGAGAAAAGGGCATAGAGTACTTTAGATTCCCACATGATCTGAAGACTCTACCAGGTTTTGAGCTCAACCAGCTGGCCAAACTAAAGCTTTTGTATACTGACCCGAGGAAGATGTCAGGCTGGTTCGAGGCTGCCCTAAAGAAGGAGTACCACACCAGGTGGGTAACTTCAGACCCCAACAGCCTACAAGGTATCTCAGAAGGTCTGAGGTTGATGCCATTACTGGAAAGCCGAAGATACTGTTGAGGTGGAGTCCTCCGCGCACAATGTCAAGAATCCCACTCAGGAAATGCCACAGGACTTCACTCCACACTTTAGGTGGTGGTACTACGATTGGAGAACAGCAGAAGCGGTCATAGTCCTAAACAAAGAGGGCCAAATGGATACGATCAGGGTATTCGACCCAATGTGGCTTACCAACTTATCAGAAAAAGATGTCTACATGCTATACAAGTGGCCATTGTTCTATGATACGCAAGATATTGTACAAGCCCTCCAGTTCCAAAATGTCATAAGACTCTGCTTCGCGTTTGAGATTCACGCGGGAGTCACAAAAGGGACAAGTACAAGAAATATGCGGAGCTGATGCAGAAAACAAGACATTAGAGAGATCTAGGTCCAAGGAGGAGTTTGTTGATACATGTATGTCCCTAGATCATGATATGAAATGTAATAGATCTTGTTTATCTGATTTTGATGTAATTTGATCTGATTAATGAAATGATATTGATTGTTTGTGATTTGTAATGACTAATATTTCATTAATGACTAGATATTGAATGGTTAATTAGGATAGTAGTTGTGTGAATGTTACACATAATGTTTATTAATTAATACATTCAAACTTAACATAATGAAGTTCTCATGCGAATGGCCCATACGAATGGATCACACGCATGAATAACTTCATACGATTGACTCAGTCGAACGACTGAACCAAGATACTGGATCAGTCGTATGATGGCACATAAGATTGACTCAGTCGCACGACTGAACACTCAGTCGCACGATGAACACTCAGTCGCACGACTGAACACTCAGTCGTGCGGATGGATCAACCGCATGGTTCAATCGCACGACTGAACCATGCTTATGGTCCAGTCGCCCGAATGAACAATACTAACCTATAAATACAATCTAATCGTGAAAAACGAAGAGCATTCATTCACTACAATTCCAGACGTACCCTAGCCGTCTTGAAGCCTCCCAATTCGTTCTCCAAGTTCATAGAACACATTAGGTCGATTTCCAATCGATTTCTAACGTTAGTTTCAATTTTTATTGATTCTTCGTGTGTTCTCACTGATTGGATCGCCAATCAAATAGGATTCCGCACTATTTGATTGGTTTACACGCTAATCACTAGGTGTTTCGTTCAAATACCAGGTCCTAACAATTTTACAATTGCAATCAAATATAAATCATCTACCTTCAAATTGATCTCAACTATGATATCAAATGTTAGCTTTGAGGTCTTTGATCGTGAAGTTAAACAAATACAGAACATAATCCAAACAACGTTTGATAAAAAACATTCCTTGATTCACTCTTTTCATAAACTTAACCAATATTAGAATATAATAAGCAATGAGACGTTATGTAAACAAACCCTATAACTAGGAGCTAAATAGCCTAAACCCACGTAACATAAACTACCTAAAAACTAAGAAACAACCAATGATTTAATATAATAATTAACCTAATCTCTATACTAATAAATAAAAATAAATCCGAACATTTATCACTATTCTAAACCATCTAAAATGTGTTTTTTCTGCTTCTCTCTCCTATTAATTAAAAGTACTATAATAACTATTTATTAATTAATAATTATCTATAATTAAATTTTAAATACGTTTACTTCAATATTCAAATGTGTAATACATGAGTTTATTAAATCCATATAATACATAATATTTAAAATATAACTTTTATATTATAAACCATTTTTAGCTTGTGTATTACACGGACTTGTAACCTAATATATTACTAAAACAAACATGATAAAATTAGACTTCTTCTATAATTTTCAAACTAACTCTGACTTGTATTCATGACCCAAAACTCGTGACCATGCATGCCTGCTGACCTATGAACCAGTGACCCATGAATAGAGGTGGTCAAAAAAACCGGTTCGGGAACCGGTTCGGCCAAAAAAACCGGAACCGGTTTGAGGCCCAAACCGGTTTGGCCCAAACCGGTTTCAAACCGGGCCCGAACCGCCAGTTCTTGACCGGTTTATCACTTCGACGTTCCAAACCGGTTTCAAACCGAACCAGTTTTCAAACCGGTTCCAAACCGGTTCCCAAAACGGTTCCCAAACCGGTTCCAAACCGGTTCCAAACCGGTTCCAAACCGGTTCCAAACCGGTTCCAAACCGGTTCCCAAACCGGTCACCCAAACCGGTTCCCAAACCGGTCACCCAAACCGGTCACCCAAACCGGTTTCAAACCGGTTACCGTTACCCAACGGCTATATAGCCGTTTTTTGCAATTTTTGACCCTTTTTTTGATGTTTTTTTACCATTATACCCCACTAGGTTACTATATATATGTATTTGATGTTTTGGTTGAATCACAACAACTATAACACTCTCTACGAATAGGAACCCCGAAGTATGGTGCAATTACGATTTATGTCAAATGGCTAGCGGTCCAAACAAGGCTCGTTGCAAGTTTTGTCATAAGTTTTTCAAAAAAGATGCGAATACAACGTTGAAAAACCATATTGCAAATAAATATTGTAGAGCGTTAAAAGGTGAACCTTCTCAAGGTCAAGCTTCGATGACAAACGAAGGAAATATTTGGGCTATAACGTTGATGCGGTTCGGGAGCAAATGGCGCAATTTGTAATTCAAGAAAGCTTGCCATTCAAACATTTCGACAACGAACGTTTGACTCGACTCATTCAACGAACTCTCCAACCTCGTTACACCAATGTAAGTCGTGCTACTCTTCGAAGAGATTGTTTAAAAATGTGGAAAAAAGCTAAAAATGAATTAATATCTTATTTTGAAAATTTACAAACCGGTGTTAACTTAACTAGTGATGTTTGGTCGACACCTCACGGTTCACCGGACTCGTACATTTGTGCCACCGCCCATTGGGTTGAACCCGATTCGTGGCAAATGATGAAACTTACGATTGCGTTTGAATTGTTTGATTATCCTCACACCGGCCAAAACATTTTTATCTTATTGATAAAGTTATTCAAACGTATAAATTAGAAAACAAAATATTTTCTATATCTTTTGATAATGCTTCAAACAACACTCTTGCGATAGATCATTTGAAATTAAAATATAAACCAATATGTGAGGGTGTGTTTTTTCATAGTCGATGTGTTGCGCACATCATAAACTTAGCCGTGCAAGACGGTTTAAAAACGATTGAAACAATTAAAGATTGTTTTAAAAGAATGTTACGTGATATTTTTAGTAACAACCAAAGATATACTAAATATCGCAAGTTTTGTAAAGACGCAAATACTAAATGTTTAGGTCCGAATTGGGACGTACCAACACGATGGAATTCCACATGTAACATGTTTGAAAAGGCTATTGAACAAAAAGAAAGTTTAATAGCCTTTCATAATAGTTTGGTAAGTCGGGGAAAGGCAAATTCTTACCATCCATCGGGCTGGGCCATCATCGAAGAAGTAACAAAAATGCTTCAAGTTTTTAAAAATGCAACTACATGTCTTTCTGGAGTTTATTACCCAACGAGTCCGTGGTACACACCAAATTTATTTAATGACTTCAAAATTAAATGAATTGTCGTGTAGGGGTAGACCTTATTCCGATATGATACCGCCAATGAAAGAAAAACTTAAAAAATATTTTGAAGAAATGCCTCCCGTTATTACATGTGCCGCTGCTTTAAACCTTGTTTAAATTTGTCGGGGGTTGAAACTTTACTTGATAAAATACTTTAATTGGATTTAGAAGTTGGTAAACCAATGTATAGTAAAACTTTAAAAGCGACTTTCAACAAACAATTACAACAAATGTATGATGTTTATTTATTAAAATACGGGGAAACATCACAAATCCATGATTCTTTAAGGCATGCGGCAAATGCCGAATGTTCGAATGATCCAATGTTTGATTTATATAATACTTTAAGGGATGAATGTAATAAACGTCAACGTGGTAACACTCCGAGTAGTGAACTCGGGAGGTATGGTCTTACAAACTTTTTATCGACCATGACTCCACATGAATTTAAAAATTTTGACTTGTTGGCTTGGTGGAAAGGTAAAGAAGATCAATTTCCCATCCTATCCACCATGGCCCGAGATTTACTAACCGTCCAAGCTTCTACGGTAGCTTCGGAATCTGCTTTTTCTGTTAGTGGCAGGATTATATCAATAAGACGAACTCGACTCACTCCACAAGCAGTTGAAATGTCTTTGCTTGAAAGATTATTTGGATGCCGCGGAAAGAGTACAAGACAAACGATCGCTTGAAGGAGAACTGGAATACGAAGCAGAATTATACGAGGACGAGGTAGAGAGCGGATTGACACCAGGAATGACTGATGATGAAGCGGCATATGATGACTACCTTCGTAACAGTTCCGGTTCTGGTGGCGAGGAATAAACGTACAAGTATAATACGAACGAAGAAACGACTATGTTAAATGTTTAGTTTTAAATGTTTAAATTATTTAAATGTTACGAATTGTTAAAATGTTTAAATTGTTTATAAATGATATAAATGTTTATAAATGTTATTAATTGTTAAAATGCTTAAATTTTTATAAATGTTAATAAATAGTATATATATATATGTTTATAAATGTTATCAATTGTTTAATTGTTTAAATCGTTTAAAGTTTAAATTGTTTAAATCGTTTAAATCGTTTAAATGTTTAAATTGTTTAAATGTTTTAAATGTTTTAAATGTTATAAATTGTTTAAATTATATAAATTCTTTTAAATTATATAAATTATATAAATTATATAAAAATGTTATAAATATTATGTTTTAATTAAAAGTTTAAAATTTCGTTTGAATATAACAAAAAAAAAAAAAAAAAAAAAAAAAAAACCGGTTTGGGCCGAACCGGTTGGGCCCGAACGGTTCCAAACCGACCCAAACCGGTTTGATAGGTTTGGGTTTTTAGCGTTTGAAACCGGTTTGAACCCGAACCGGTTTGGGGCCAAACCGGTTTTGACCGAGTTTGACCAAACCGGTTTCGGTTTGGGACCCGAACCGGTTTGGGCCCCCAAACCAGTTTGTACACCTCTACCCATGAACAATCCAAGTGAACCATAATAATAACTTATCATTGTGATGTACTGCATCAAATGTAAATACATGAATAGTTGTAAGGAACGAACGAATGAATCATCGAAACTTGAGAACTACATACAACTAGAAATACTATTAGAATTAATGAGTTCAAATGTAATATTAATGGTTTTGATGATGATGGTGGAGGCGTTGGTTGGGATGGAGATGATGGTGGTGGTGGGGTAGATATGAACACATAATTGAATAAAA
The DNA here is from genome assembly GCA_025506515.1 of Flaveria trinervia. NCBI lineage: Eukaryota > Viridiplantae > Streptophyta > Magnoliopsida > Asterales > Asteraceae > Flaveria > Flaveria trinervia. The sequence goes on from CM046450.1 coordinate 85,948,736, forward strand.
ATATTGTTCGTGTTCACTAATTAAGTTCTAGTGGAGTTTTTTTGTGCTTGTTCCTTAGCTTTATAAACAAACACAAAAGGACATGTATTAACTTAAAAATACAAATCAACATTTTTATTTCGAATTTGTCATAATTACTTTAAGAGTTAATTACACAGATGGTCCATATGGTAATGTCGTTTAAGAAGTTTAGTACCTAAGTATTATTTATTACAAATTAGTCCGTTAAGTATGTTAGTTATAACAAAAACAATGTTTTCATAACTGAATTAGACGTCAAACTGGACAGCTTATTGGTTTGGTGGTCGGACCCGTCGGATCGGAATTAAGAATCGGATGACATCATAATTATATATATATATATATATATATATATATATAGAGAGAGAGAGAGAGAGAGAGATAGAGAGAGAGAGAGAGAGAGAGAGAGAAAGAGAGGGGCTTTCAAATGAGAACCAAAAAATTAGAAAAAGCCAAAAGAACCATTTATAGCCACATATTCTTATTTTTATTTTTAAAAAGTTAACCAACTTTTTGTAAAACAACCAAAAGAACCATTTCTAGTCACATATTTTATTTTATTTTTTTTAATTTTACTCAAAGCATATTTGTTTATAATATTTTTTTACCATAAAATTACTAATTATTTTAAATCAAAAGTCTTATACACCGTTTAGATTTTGATTCCCATTATAAATTTGTCCATTTATGTTTTCGCTTTCCTATTAAAGTTGTTTAGTATTTTAAAGATACACTTCAAAGCTTGTTTTGCATTGGATTTTATGCATAGATGCACATACACATGTATGCATAGATGCACGTATTCATATATGCATATTTTTTCACTTACGAACACAAACAATAGTCAAATTATTAAAAACTTTATTTCCTGTGAATTTTCACATAAAAAAGTAACTAAATTAACATGAAAAATTAGCATAATACCCTTATAAATAAAAAATTTTGAAACTAGAAAGGAAAATGAGTGGTTAAAATGGTTTCTTTGGTTCTTCAAAAATTTTTGGTTCTCATTTGAATGCATCCATATATATATATATATATATATATATATATATATATATATATATATATATATTGTAGAGATTAATGAAGAGGCTAATGCAACCTAAACATCTTAAGTCTATCCTGCATGCTGCACAAGTACATTAAAGAAGAAGCTTAGGAAGTTTCACACATGAAACAGAAAATACTCTAAGTGTGAAACCTTCCGAAGCCTCAGAGACAAAGTCTTCCGAAGCTTGAAGATCATGAAGACAGATTTCTTCTGAAAACTTTTAGTAACATGCTTTATCTGATGTACTATTCCATAAATCTGGACACCTTTCCGCTGCGTCTCTGCAAGTCACCAACTTACATGAGTTGGTGAAAAGGTCCATGCTTTTGGTAACTGCACATTGAGGTCTTGAGTCTGTAACTTTCTACTTTATGTACTTTATCCATTTTGTAATAGATAAGGATGTGAGCTATGGCATGTCATAGTCACAAGTCAAAAGGCAATTTGTCTTTTGACTCTAAAATTGATTTTGTTTTTCTCTAGTCAATTGTATCCAGCTGGCTTTCAAAGTATAGCCGGCTATAGGATGTAGTATAAGTATCTCATGTTCTTGTATCTTTCACATATGTTTTGTAACACTTGTAATAGAGCATAAAGAGAGCAATATACTGCATTCTTGGAAACCATACACTTGTGTTCTTTGTGTTCTGTCTCTCTTGCATTACTTGTGTTCTTAGCATCTCAACTTGGTTAATCCAGTTTACTGTTTGATTAAAGTTTAGTTAATCTCCTCTTTGTGTTGTTGTGTTTTAACTTACACCCTTCAACAATCATGCATTTGGTATGAGGGCTTTTAAGGATCTTGATATAAGATCTTACCATCTTAAGATCCCTCACACACACAAATACTAACCTTTTCAAATGGCAGCCATTTCCAAAATTGATATAGAAACTGGAACCATGAACAAGTCTCCACTGATCACTCTTGATGAGTTTGATACCTGGTGTTTGAGAATGGAAGGTTTCATCAGGTCTCTTGATTCAAGAATGTGGGAGTCTATTGAGAATGGACCTTTCATACCCAGCACCCCTTCTGCTACTGGTGTTGGTATGATCCCCAAAGATGTGGGTAACTACTCTGATAAAGATAGGAAGAGAGTAGAGATTGATAGAAAAGCCATGACAACTCTTCAAACTACCCTTCCAAACTCTGTGTATAGAGATTTCAAGAAGTGCAAAACAGCCAAGCAGCTGTGGGATGCATTGAAACTGATGTATGAGGGTTCTTTTGAAGCCAAGGAGAACAAGAAGGATCTCCTAAAGCAGTAGTTTGAAAACTTCACGTATATTGAGATTGTGGATACCCTAGTGTATGGAGGAGTTTCTCTTGAGAATAGAGACATTGTAAGGAAGTTTATATCCTCACTTCCTAGGCAATGGACACACTACTGTGTGGTGATCAAGAGAACTGAAAATCTCAAAACTCTTACTCTGACAGAGTTATATGGGATTCTCAGTGGGTACCAGATGGAGATGAACATGCAAGGTTCATCTGGTAACTCCAACAATCAAATGGGTTCAGCCCTACATGTGGTTGAAAGGGATAGCATAGAACCCAAACATCATCTCATATGCTATCCTGAAAACTCATCCAAGGGTCCTTTCATCACCTTCCCAGAGACACCAAGGGAGAACTACACTCAAGGAAGTCCATTCCAAGAGACAAGCTCTTCTCAAGCTTTTATGTCCTCTGATGAAAGCTGTGGCAACTCTCTTTTCACTCTTGAAGACCTGGATTGTATTCATCTAGATGATCTAGAATACATGGAAATAGTCCAGCAGATGGCTCTTCTCACTCACAGAGCCAAGAAGTTCTACAAGAGGACTGGAAGAAAGTTTCCAAGCAATGCAACCAGTGAAAAGTTTGGACTGGACAAAGGCAAAGTTAAGTGCTACAAATGTAACTTGACGGGCCACTTTTCAGAGAGTGTAAGGCACCTAGAACAAATGGTGGCCAAACACAATCCAAACCAAACTACTGACAAAGCTCTCCAAAATGAGAAGTCAAAGCAGCAAGCTATTGTTGCTATTGAAGAAGGAGGCTTTGACTGGAGTTTTCAGGTGGAAGATGCTTCTCCAAACCAAGCACTAATGGAGATCATGATGAAGTCAAGGTATTAGAACATCTCTGTACTCCTGAATGCATTGCTAAAGTCAACGCATACAGGTCCTACAACTTGGAACTGAGATCTAAGCTTGAGTCCTTAAATATTATAAAATCTGATTTTAGAAAGTCTGAAAATGATTATAAACTGAAGATAGAGGACTTAGAGAAAACCATTTCAGTTCTAAAACATGAACACACAGATTTTAGGACTCAAAACAAAGATCTCATAACCAAGTTAACTGAGTGCCAGGCTGAGCTTGTGATCAGCAAAGCCAGGGCAGAAAAGAGTGTTCTTGAATAAGAGACCTTCAAGAACATGATATCCTCATCCCTGCATAACAAAGTGTGCTATCAAAACAGGCAGGGACTGGGATCCAATGAGATAGCACCTCCACACACAATCTTGTCTGTAAGATCTCCTAGGTGTGGAACTTGTGAAGATGAGCTTCCTCTCATAGATCCTATGAGTGAAGAGGATGAAGAAGAGATAGTGAAGAATCCCTCTGAGAAGAGTGTAGAGGAGGATTCCATGAAGGGCCACTATCCTTCTGAGGAGAAAAAGAAAACTATAATGACCAAGTCCATGAGAAAGAACTTGATCAGAAAGAGCAAAAGAAAGGCAAGGAAGGCTCAAGAGATCAAGACTACTTTTTACTCTAAGCAAAAACAAGTTTTTATCTCTACAGGGTTTAAAGTGGTAGGGACTGAAGACATCAACCAAAACTCTTCTGCTAAGAGTTCTGGTTCTTGTTCAACTCATCTCAGTAGCAAGAAGAAGACTGATCTGCTGTGTACCACTACTGCACAGCCTGAACCATCAAACTTCAAGCACAGTTCTTAGCCTAAGAGGACTGCCTCAGCATCTACAAAGATGAAGGTGGAGAAGGGATGTGACCAAAGACAGTCATATTCAAAAGAAGAGGCTTTTGTGAAGAAGAAGATGAATTGTGTCATGTGTGAAAGTACCACTCACATTGCTAAGGATTATCCCTTCAATATGACCAAAACAAAGGCTTCAAAGAGTTCTAAGAAGATTTAAGCTTTAGAAGGAAAATCTGTTTCCTTCGGAAGCTCCAAGTCTAAGAAGAAGGGAAGTGGAAAATTACCCTCAGAAGAGAAGTTGGTCTCGAAAGAAAGGAGTTCTTCCGAAGCACTGAAGTCTGCTGCAGTGTTTGTAGAATCTTCCGAAGGTTCAATCATCAAAACTTCCGAAGTTCCAAAAGCTTCCGAAGTTTTGAAGGTCAAGTCCAAGACTCCAAAGGTAGTGTGGATGTCTAAGAAAGACCAAGTGACTGAGAATTCTCCATCAACAATAGCTGAAGATCCTCTTAGAACAACCATAGGATCTATTACTGTTGAATTACCTTCTTCAAAGGAGCCCAAGACAAGCAAGGCTTGGGTTTCCAAATGTAACTAATCTTTCTCTTTGTGCAGGGACAGCTAAAGACAAACAAAAATGTCTGGATCATAGACAGTGGCTGTTCCAGGTACATGACAAGCAATAGGTCATTACTCCAGAACTTTGAAAGGATTGATGGAGGACCAGTTGCTTTTGGTGGAGATGAAGGTGGTTACATTTCTTGAAGGGGCAAGGTCACAAATGGTAAGCTCAGTATAGAAAAGGTAAACTTTGTTAAAGAGCTTGGATACAATCTTCTGAGTGTATCTCAATTTTGTGATCGGAGTCATAACATGCTCTTTACTAAGCATGAGTGCATTGTTCTTAAGCCTGGTGTAGTGATTTCTCATGAGCATATCCTGCTTAGAGCCCCCAGGAAAGGAAACATGTACAAGATGGATTTACAAGAAACCTCTCCTTCTCGAGAAGTTTTATGCTTTCTATCTAAAGCAAATAGTGATGAGTCTTTCCTATGGCATAAAAGAATGTGCCATGTAAACTTTAAGAACATAACAAATTGATTAAGCATGGTTTGATAACTGGAATACTAAAGAAAGAGTTTACAAGTGATGACCATTGTGTTGCATGCCTGAAAGGGAAGCAACGTAAGATATCTCACAAGCCTAAGGAAAGGAACTCCATCACTACACCCCTACACTTGTTACATATGGATCTCTTTGGCCTCACCAGTGTAATGAGTTTAGGAAGGATCTTACACTGTCTAGTGATCACAGATGACTTTACAAGATCCACTTGGGTTTTCTTCCTTAGAACTAAGGATGAGACTCCTGAGATTCTGAAGAATTTCATCTTAAAGATTGAGAATCAGTCTGATCACAAGGTTAATTCATAAGATGTGATCAAGGAACTGAATTGAAGAACCAAATCCTTGATACATTTTGTGATGAAAAGGGTATTCAAGACAATTCAGTGCTCCCAGGACTCCTCAGCAAAATGGTGTTGCTGAGAGGAGAAATAGGACACTGATTGAAGCTGCAAGAACCATGTTGTCTGACTCTAAGCTGCCCATCACCTTCTGGGTAGAGCCAGGAAACACTGCCTGCTATGTGCAAAATAGAGTTTTAGTAGTTATGACTCATGGCAAGACTCCTTATGAATTTTGGCACAAGAGGAAACCTTTCATTGGTTTTCTCAGGTCATTTGGATGTCCTTGCACCATCTTGAATACCAAAGATCAAATTGCCAAGTTTGCTGAGAAATCACATGATGGATACTTTATTAGATACTCTTCCCAAGCTAAGGCTTATAGAGTGTACAATCTCAGAACTAGAATTGTTGAGGAGTCAGCCAATAGACTTTCAATGAACACACACCCTGTGTTGCTGGTTTTGGTCCGGATTGGTTATTTGATCTTGATTTGGTTACCAACTGTTTTAACAAATCTTGTGAGAATGTTTCAGGATCTGCAGAAAATTTAAATACAGGTGATCTGATCCAAGATTTGAGCTAGAAAGATCTTCAAGTCATACATCTTCAGCTCCAGTTGGAACCACTTCTGCAAATGAGGTTCTATCAGCACAATAATGACAAACTCAGCTGATACATCTGGTATACCTTCAAATTCTAGCTCAGAGGCTCTACTACCAGATAAGAACACCTTTATTATAGAAGATAACAATGGTGGTGGTGATAGTGACCAAGAATTTCTTGATGCCACTAACCACACCATAGATGAGAACATCAATGATGTCACACACTGCTTGGATCAAGTTTCACTTGAGAAGTGTGCTGATGTGGTGGGAGAAACATCCATGCCATATCTAAATTTCTCTAATTTAGATCTTCTCAGCAACTTGCTGTGATCCCTCAGCTTAGGATCCACAAATCTCACCCCACCACAAACATCATTGGAGATGTTGTCTCAGGGGTAAAGACAAGAGGACAAACCCATAAAGCAAATGTTTCTCTTCACTCTTGTTTTCTATCCCAGATAGAGCTAAAGAAAGTTGATGAAGCTCTAAAGGATGGAAGTTGGGTTGAAGCTATGCAACAAGAGGTGCTTCGATTCAAAAGGCAGAAAGTTTGGAACCTTTGTCCTCTTCCTTCTCGGAAGACTACCATTCGAACCAAATGGGTGTTTAGGAACAAGAAAGATGATAGAGGCATCATCATCAAGAACAAAGCTAGACTGGTTGTTCAAGGATACACACAAGAAGAAGGGATTGACTACACTTATGTCTTTGGTCCAGTGGCAAGATTAGAAGCTCTTAGGATATTCCTGGCATTTGCTGGATCCAAGAACTTCAAGGTCTTTCAACTTGATGTGAAGTGTGCTTTTTATATGGAGTGATAGATGAAGAGGTTATGTCAAACAGCCACCTAGTTTTGTAGACCCTAATCATCCTGATTATGTCTGCAAGCTTGACAAAGCTCTCTATGGGCTGCATTAGGCACCCAGGAAATGGTATGAGACACTGTCTGAATATCTCTGTAAACATGGATACAGGAGAGGTACTATAGATGGAACTCTCTTCATCAAAGAACAGGGAAATAACATACTGCTAGTTCAAGTGTATGTAGATGACATCATCTTTGGTTCAACTAATCCAAAGCTCTGCAAAGACTTTGAGAAGCTGATAAAAGACAGATTTGAAATAAGTGCCATGGGGGAACTCAATTTCTTTCTGGGAATTCAAGTGAAGCAAGTTGAAGATGGCATCTTTATAAGTCAGTCATAGTATGTTCAAGAAATACTTAAGAGGTTTAACATGACTGACTGTATGCTAAGACACCCATAGCTAGGGACCACTCCCTTGGTCCTGATCATAAGGGGGAGTGTGTAGATAAGCACTTATACAGGGCTATGATTGGGTCTCTTATGTATTTTACTGCTAGCAAGCCTGATATCATGTTTGCTACTTGCATCTATGCAAGATATCAAGCCAACCCTAAGATGTCTCACCTTATCACTGTCAAGAGGATTCTAAGATACCTCAAAGGTGCATCAACACTTGGCTTATGGTATCCCAAGAATTCTGACTTCAATCTGTATGCCTATACAGATAGTGATTATGGTGGTTGCAATATGACTGCAAAGTCTACATCTGGGGGATGTCAATGTCTTGGTGCAAGGGTTGTCTCATGGCAATGCAAGAAACAATCTTGTGTCTTTGCATCAACTGCTAAAGCTGAATACATTGCTGCTACAAGTTGTTGTGCTCAAGTGCTTTGGATTCAGAATCAAATGCTGGACTATGTTTAAATTTCAAGGAGACTCCCATTCACATAGACAACAACAGTGTTATATCAATCACAGAGAACCCTATGCAGCACTCAAGGACAAAGCACATCAATATCAGGTATCATTTAATAAGAGATAACTATGAAAAGAGATTAATTAAACTAGTCAAAGTTCACACAGATGAACAATATGCTCATCTGTTTACAAAGGCTTTTGATGTACAGAGATTTAAATATCTAATATCAACTATTCGGATGATAAAATTTGAGTAAGCTTTTCTTAAAACTAATTCTTATTATTTCTTAAAAAATTATTATGTGTGTCCTAAGTTGTCTATTTCATCACTTTTATAAGCTCATGTTTTCTCTGGATGAAAATTTCTTTTTAAAGACTTTCCTTAGTTTTTGAAAACTTCTGATACTTCGGAAGTTATGCTTTTAACTTCGGAAGCAAATCATGCCTTCAAAATAAATAATTGTCTAAGAAATTTACCTTCGGAAGAGCTTTCAGATTTATCTTCCGAAACTTAAATACTTGTCTCAGACACTTACTTATTTTCAAGGACCATTTACTTCCAAAGCAAAATTAACTCTCGAAAGCTTTGTTGTTTTATATACAAAGCACTCAAGTTTTAATTTCTCTTCCAAAGCAAAATTCTCAAAACTCTCAGGAAATTCTTCCGAAGTCATTTTAGCTTCGGAAGCTTTTTAATTAAAACTTCTGAAGATAATTTACCTTCGGAAGCTTTTTGACTTCCAAGAAAACTACTTTTTGAGCAAAAGTAAACTACTTTTTCAGAGGTGGGACCGACATCCGGATTTCAAAGTTTATCCTCTTTCATTAAACTTTATCTTAAATCATTTTCACATATAAACCCAACACTTTCCCCTCTTTCTATCATCTGTTCTTCCTCCAAACCTAAAACCCCAAATTTCTCTATGAAATTTCTTTCTTTATCCTTAAGCTACCTCAAAATGACCAACATTGCTCATAGAAATGATCCCAACTTTACCATGCAGCTACACAGACAACACAATCAGGTTGCTCTAATAAGCTCTGAGAAAGATCCTCATTTCTCAGAGGTTTGTCCGTTTCTTAGCTCTGTCTAACTACTTCACCTCCCTAACCATTGATCCTCCACTCTATGAGGATCAGCTGCTTGAATTCTGGAAGACCTGCCAAGAGGTCATTATGGACAGGGAGAAGGCACTGTCTGCCACAGTGCAGGGGAGAATAATCTTCATCACTCCGGCCATCATCTATAGGCATCTTAAGCTGGATGATGAAGAAGGTGAGGTGTTTTTCCCAAAGGAAGCTGTCAATCATTCCTTTGAGCAGATGGCATATGAGGGAGATTTCTCTATAAAGACCTTTAGGAAAAGGAAGGTCTCATCCCAATGGAGATTCCTGCTCCATGTGGTCATCCACAGCTTATCAAACAAGCATGGTGGATGGGACCAGATTCCTGAGGATCTCTCCTTTATAATCCATGGAATGGTTCAGGGGGTCAAATTCAGGTATTCTCAGTTTGTTTATACAAATTTACTTGCTAATTTAGACTTCTTAGAGTATTACATGTTTCCTAGATATGTCCAGTACATTCTTAATTGTGAACTGGGCTCACAGTTGAGGGAAACACGTAACATTCTTAAATTGGGACAGATGAAGCCCGGTATCTTTAAAATTCTGAGAAAGCCCACTGTTGGATTCTCTGGGGTAGAAACAGCCCTAGTCCCAAAGATGTTAGAGCTCATTGCTCAAGGTGAAAACCTAGCAACACAAGCTAGTATTGAGCCCACACCTGCTATCTCACAACCACTCTCACAACCACAAATCACCATCACCTAACAAAGAAAATCCAAACGAACCCCTACTCAGGCTATTCAGTCTGTGGAGGCCCCCATATACTCAACCATATAGGAAGAAGTGGACACTGGAGCTCCCACTTCTCCTAAGGAGCAGACCACACACATCTCTTCAAGAATCAGTGCTGAGGTTCCTCATGCTCAGCCTGATGAGCTCATTAACCAAACTGCCTTAAGCCATCACTCTGAGTCTCAACACTCAAGTGATCAACCTTCAGGGGACAGTTACCATCCCTAGCCTATAGATCTCAACCAACCATTCCTAACCTTGACTTCTATACTGATGAAGATCTAGGTTTCAGTGAGTATAATGAGTCTCTCTTCTTTTCCCCTACTCGAAGAGAGATGAATACTCCTAAGTCTCCTACATCTATCCCACACCAATCACCTATAACTGAGGTGGACACTCCTGAACCTGTTTAGGATGTTCATATGGAAGAGGCTCTCACTTCTGAAAGTGATTACATCATTAAGACCTCAACCATGGCAACTCAGCCCACTGACATCTCAACTGAGATTGCCAGTGAACAGAGGAAAACCAGCAGCCAAGAACCTCAAGCTGGTGGTGAAAGAGAGGACTTTGGTCTGGTCATCTCACCCCCCAATGATTCTTCTGATGAAGATAAGGGGAACCTAAGACTGAAGGTGCAAAAACTATCTAAAAAATGCACCTATTCAGTCTCAAAGGTTAGTCATCTTGAATCTCAGATGACTACCTTACACAACAGGATCAATGATCAGCAACTTGAGATTTTATATCTTAAGGAAAAACTAGCTGGGAGACCTTTAAGAAGAGCTCAACCAGGATCACAAGAACCTGTGGATGTGATTGACCTATCCTCCAACTCACCTATGCAAGTGGATGATGCTACCAAAAAGGGGGAGAAAGTCATTACAGCCATAGAACCTAAGAGTTCTTCAGAAACAATGGACATTGAGGACTCACCATCCCCACTTGCAATTGTGCATTCTCAGCAACCTCCTCAAGTTCACATTGATGTGGACTACATAGACTCCTTCATATAGAGTTTGTTTGAGGATGGGATACCAAGGGCTATGTCACATTCACCATCTTCCAATCACATCATTGGGTGGAGGTATGACAACATCAGGAAAGCCCTAATCATCATAAGAGTTCAAGGACAACAAGAAGTCTTCAATTTTCAGACCTTGGACTAGTATGAAGGTCTGGATCTAGTCAACATGCCACTTGTCAGCCCAAGCCAATCAAGACAAGCTGGTAGACTGGCAAAAAGAATCCAAGACAGGATCACTACAGAGTTCTGCTT